>JACDOX010000064.1:3639246-3825586 GCA_014549065.1 Cardinalis cardinalis | reverse complement strand
AAAGAAAAGAAAAGAAAAGAAAAGAAAAGAAAAGAAAAGAAAAGAAAAGAAAAGAAAAGAAAAGAAAAGAAAAGAAAAGAAAAGAAAAGAAAAGAGAAAAAGCATCTGAAACCAAGTGAAAGCATTCATGGCTTCCCACCCACTTAATTTTCATGTTATAATCATGTGCTTAGGCAACACAGAAAATACCAATTGACCCAGATGCCAAACTGAACATAATTGGCAGATAGTCAACTTGAGAAAGTAATGATTTCCAACAGGTTAAAATCTGTTGACATAAACTACTGAGCCAAATTCTATTGCATAACAAATGCATTCTGAGAAAAAGTATGATTATAATTAAATGAAGATTAATTATGGAATAACTGTATATTGGGGTATTATCTGAGTTGATTAAGATAATATAAATTATCACTAAGACTTTATAAGGTATATGCAGCCAGTGTGATTACTGAGGACAAAATTTTGTAGCCAGTGACCACACAGTGGGCTGAAAAAAGACCCGTCCAGCTATTTTTGACTTCAGTGGGGTCACTGAAAACCTGCCTGGGTTTGGGAGGATGTGGGTGGCCTTTGTTACACATCTAGAGTGAGACTTAATCATACATCACATGCCTCCAGGCAGGCACTTTTTCAGCAAGCAAGCACCTATAAAGCTGTACCAATACTGTAAACATGATCAATAGTACAGTGGAATATTCTTTATAGGAGCACTCCCRTCAGACGTTGTCCTTCTGGTTCTGGTGACTGGAGAAGTACAAATAATTCTGRGTTTTTACAACTTGTTCCTACTTCTATTTCACAACCCACTTTTCCCTRTTGACTTTTGAGAGAAAGTTATTGTTAGGCAGTGATGACCTCTGCACCTTAAACTCTGTGCTAATCCTTGCATACTCCTTTGCATCTCAGTTTGCCGCATACCTTAACAKGAGACTGGAATGTTTCATGTTCCAGAAAGGAATTTTGGGCTCAGAAACCTGTATTTCATGCAAACACGTTCTGCTAGTGGAAGCATCAGTGGTTCAGGCATATCTTACTGCTTGACATTGCAGAAAAGAAATGCTTGGAATGAGGCAAGTTGAATGTTTTCTTCACTTTGTAGGTGCTTTGAGAAAGAAATGGGAAAGCTACTTGTTGGGAGAAAGTCATCATTCCTTTCTCTGCTATGGTTTGTGATTAAATAGCAGGGTCAGAGTTGTATTTTTGGATGGCTGCCGGGCCTTTGTTACTGCTTTTTTTGTCTACATCTATTTTGTATCTCAGGAAATAAGTCAGAGAGCAAACTGCCAGCCCTCTCTCACCTAGCTCGGAGGGGTCAAGATGCCTGTATGCAAGGCAGCACAGAGAGCTGTTGAGGATGCCTACACACCCCATCTCTGTGTGGTCTTGGGTCCATCCTGGAAAAAGACCATTTGACCAAAAGATCATTGGATTAAAGTGTCCTCATAGGACATTCCTATGGGAGAAACAAAATCATTTGTACCTATCATGTCTGAATTATGGATGTGTGCTGCTGATTAAGCTTAAGCCAAGAAGCAAGTCTTAGTTCAACACAGGCTCAGACTCAGGTGTTTAGAGTGGTAGGGTCTGAATTCAGAGTCTGATATTCATTCTTGTACACAAATGGACTTTGAAGAGTGACACAGGTGTGCCTGCTGCAGGGTGCCCTCTTGGCTGCAGTGAYTGCACTCCCTACATCTTTATTTGTGAATTCCCCCTCGTGCATGAAATATTGAATCTAACAAAATTCCTATGTATCTTTGTTTTGCTGTGTATAGAAAAACAGGAGGAGGAACTCACRATAAGAAATGGTTATCTAGGCATCCACAGATACCAATCAGAGGACCAAATATCTAAAGATTTATAGCATCRTTAAGGAGTTTTTCCATAGATTTTGTAAAGGAAGGAAGAAAGGAAGGAAATAAGTGAGGGAAGGATAAATAAATAAATAAAAGGAACAGAAAAAGAAAGAAAACAGAGYAGTGAGCAATTCTCTTAAGAAAAGGAGTTGTAGTTCATTGAACCTTGTCTTCCTCTTGCCTCCCCGATCTTAGGTAAATATTTGAGCTAAGTCCAAACCAAATACACAGACCAAAATAGCATAGGGTGTAACTGATACAATCTTCAGAACTCATAGAAAAGGCAACTTGGAAGGGGGAAGGGAGAGACCTTTTCCTAGAACAGCTATTGCTTGGGTGAAGACCATCGCCCCTTTGACTGGACAATGGGAATGAAGTACTTTCCATAGCAAGCACAACAAAATGTCCTGTTTTGGAAACGTGGCCATGGCTGAGTGGAGATCTGAATAGCAGTGGAGATCTGAATGTTCAGTGCCCTTTAYAGGGCTTTTCATGCAATTGTCCTAAAGTCCCTCATAAACATTTTGCTCCCATGTATGGAAATAATCAAATCATCTGAGACACTGRGACAGGTTGCACAGAGAAGTTGTGGATGCCCCATTCCTGGAAATGTTGGATGGGGCTTGGAGCAATCTGGTCKAGTGGAAGGTGTCCCTGCCCATGGCAGAAGGTTTGGAATTAGATGATCCTTAGGGTCCCTTCAAACACAAGATATTCTCTGGTTCCATGATCTTTTCTATGCAGTAATAACTTCTCTTTTCCAGCTTTCTGTGAATGTTATCTGTATATTATGGGAAAGAAGTGAGGATAAAAGGCAGTGCCTGAGCAGAGAGGAGAAGTCCAATCCATAGAGATTAAAAATGGAGTCTCTTTGGCCCATCTGCATGACAAAGGCCCATTGCATATTGCTATGAGTACAGCTAAATCCAAGGCTTAGTCCTTCACCTCCTGGTTAGGCAACAGAGAAGACAGATAGGGCTGGAGGAGCAGTTGGATAGAGATAGCTTTGGTCATGTAAATGCCTTGAGTTCACTGTGAGAAGTCAGAGCCCATTCATCATTTCATGCCAAGCTCAACTGCTTTGATGGAGGCATCACACCCAACATGCACTGAAGATGTCCTCACATGTCTAATGTGTCTAGACATTCTGGCCTTTAATACCCTGCAAGTTGCAGGAATCTAGAGGTGACAGGGACWCTGCAGTGGTCAAAGCCTGTGTTGGATTTTCTCTGGTGTAAACCACCAGAACACCACCCAAAGTTAGAGTCTGATGCATCGAGCCCAGGTGAGGAGCTGGGCCCATGCCAGTGGTGGCTGTTACTGAAGGTATAAAAAGTCTTTATGTGAGGAGGAGGTTATGGAAGGGAGTGGTGACTTATTACAAAGATGGAGCTGAGCCTGCCTTTGGGACAAGTCTGTGTAGCTGTTTAGGAGACAGCAAAAACCAGGCCCAATGCACCTGGCACATGTTGTCTGRGGATTAAAAAGGATCTCTGACTCTTGCAGCTCTGATCACAGGTTGTGCCTTGTGCTGTTGCACTGTGCCACACACAGCTCTCACCGTGGCTGTGCACTGGGTACGAAAYGTTCCTCTCTGGAGGGCTTGTGATCTTCTGGGAGGGTTGCTGCTGGCTGTCAAAAGACTGCTGGATTTGCCCCAGAGGAGAGGAGGGATACAGATGCACACCAGATTTCCACATTGTGTGAAAGGAGCCTTATAATTAACTTATACATTACAGTTGGGAGCCCCAGGCAAAGGGTAGGCTCCTGTGCTTTCTCCTGACCCATTGTGTGAAGTCTCATGTGATGCAGGGTGGGGAAGTGGCTGTCTCAGACGTCTTTGTCGTGCAATGTTGGTGATTACGTGACAAACGGGGCAGGGCCAGCCTGCCTGGGCATGGGGTGAGGTTGAGCAGTGTGGCTGTGTGGTGTGTTGGGCACTGTGGTGGGTAAGGAGCTGGGACATCACCAGGGATGTGACATGGCTCTTGTCCTCTGGCCAGGTCTCGTTTTGCACCTTGTCCCTTTGTCATCATAGAACTCCTGAAAAGTTTGGGTTGGAAGAGACCTTAAAAATCATCAARTTCCAAGACAACTGCCATGGGCAGGGACACCTTCCACCATCCCAGGTTGCTCCAACCCCCATCCAACCTGGCCTTGAACACTTCCAGAGATTGGGCATCCACAGCTTCTCTGGGAAACCTGTTTCAGTGTCTCACCACCCACATAATGGAGAATTTATTTCTTACATCWAACCCAAACTCCAYTCCTTCAGTTYGAAGCCATTCCCCCTYGTCCWACTMCTCCATGCTCTTATTAAAAGTCCTTCTTCAGCTCTCATGGAATCCCCTTAGGTACCGGGGGTGCTGCTCCAARMTCTCCCCAGAGCTTTCTCKTCTCTGCCTTTTTTGTCCCCAGAGATGGGTCAGTTTAGCACCTTTTTGCCCCTCCCAGCTTCTCCTCCATAATAAGGACCAGCAGGAGCTTGTGTACCCTGCAGAGTCATCTTCTCCATGCTGGTTTAGAATCCCTTTGGAAAAGCAAAAAATGGGATAAAATAGGAAAAATTTTGACCTCTGTATGAACAGATTGTACTTAGCTGTTGTCACTGTGGCATAATAGGAGAGGATTTGCTCTTGTGAGAGGGGATGGATGTGCTGTAATCCCCCTTAGCCTGGTCCAGCACATCATGTGTGGTCTGGGTGCCGAGGTGCTGCTGCAGATGAACTGACTCGTTCAGGCTGTAGCTGCATGCAACCAAAATTAATTCCAGGATTAATGTTTAAGCTGGCTGCAAGAGGCTCTTCATCTCATAGAAATGCTGCAATTGTTGGGCTAAAGGTACAGTCACCTCTCCGAAAGGGATGAAATAAAATTCACACAGAATTTTCAAGGAGTAAAAAAAAACAGAAAAAAAAAAAAAGAAAAAAATAGAAAAAAAGGAGTTTTCTGGGGGGTTTTTGCTTCATATAATTAAAAATATTTCCTTTGTGTCCAGCTATCTTGTTTGAACAAATGATTTTATTTTTCTGAGCAATATTTTTTTTGCCAAAGAGTCAGGTCCAAGAGAAAATCACAAACCTGGTCTTTGAACTTAGTGAAATGAAACTCTTTGATCCCCTTGAGAGGTTTTTCTAGCAACACTTGCTAGAAGCCCACCAACTAGTTTAAATGGACCTTGGGCCATGGGCAGGGTTGGCTTCCAGGAGCTGACAAAATCAAAGTTTTACGAAAGAATTCCCAGTCTGAGGCACACCCCACCACCCCACCCAGGAGAGGGAGATTATGGGAACTCATATCACAGAAAAATCAAGCTTCAGTTTAATCACCTCTTGTTAATGCCTTTCTTATATTGGATTTTAATATATTTTTAATCTGTTTTTCATTTTCCGTGCTTTATCACTGGGGTGATCAGAACAAACAGGAACCAACCTGATGCTGGGACYGAAACACAGCAGGGGAGGTGTAAAAGCAGAAGTAAAAATTCCCAGGAGGTTGTGGAGTAGGGATGTGAACTGAGGAGTGTCTGGCAGAAAAAACCTAAACTAGAGGGAGGCAGCTGATGTGACAGGGCCTTATTGTGTGACCTGGAGCTCCTTTAGCCTCTGTTCCTCCAGTCTTTTGAATGAATATTCTGTTATAGAATAGAATCACAGGATTGCAGAATGGTTTGGAAGACACCTTAAAGGAAGATCATCCACTTCTAACACTCCTGTCACTGGCAGGGGRCATCTTCCACTAGGCCAGGTTGCTCAATATTCTCCTTTAGTAAGTATTTTTATTCTAAAGCACTGACCACACCAAAATCTTCTTCCCAGCTACATCCTCTGTGTAATACTCCACACAGAAAAAAGAAAAGTCTTCCAAACTTATGATAGTGATGCAGAGAATCTGCCAAAAACTCCTTCTGAGGGACTTCTCCCATCCCCCCCACGAGGAACTTATTTTCCCTTCTGTTCAAAAAGACCCTTATCAACGTTTCAATCTTTCCATGTAAATACACTGACAAGTGTCAGGCCCTGGCAAACCTATAATTAGGGCTGAATACAATTTACTAATAAAAGCCAAGAAACCCTGGGTTGAGTTTACTTACATTATCCCCACTGGGCACTTTCCATCAGAATCTTTTATCAGCCTCTGCAAATGCCACTTTGACATTATTTTTACTGAATCAATCAAACATGGACACRACACTCATTCTCCTCCTTGCAGAGAAGATGCTCCAGCTACAGAAATAAAGATTTGTGCTGTTGTTTGTTGTTGTCATTGCAGCTCCTCTGACTCACAAAGCACAGTGAGCTTTTGGAAGGAGAGAAAGAATGAGAAAAATAGAGGAGAGGAAAAGAGAGAATTGGAGAGAGAGAGAGGCAGAAAACGTGAGCCAGAGATTGTGGCAGGCTTTACAAATTGGCACAGCCTTATCAACAGCATTTCATGGTTTTCTGGAACTCTTTCAAAGGGAACTTGCCTTTGTGTGCACTGGCTTAAGCTTTACTAATATTTAAAGCTATATTTAAAAGTTTATGAAAATTACTTCTGAGTTCCTCTGTCTCTTAAAATCGCYGAGGCCAATGTTTGCTTCTCGCTGTTATCCCACTCACCCCCCTCTTCCCGCATTTTTCTGTGGTTTTCCCGTCCTCTTTTCGTCCTTCCTTGGCAGGGTCCCTGCCTTTCCCTCTCCCTCCCATTTGCTGCATTCCCTTCACCCAGCCTCCCCCCCTCTCCATTTCTAGGGAGCTGGGAGAAGGGTTTTGTTTGGTGGGACTGTTTGTGATGGGTGAGCTCCAGCTCCGAGCAGCGCCGCTCTCCACTACAGCAGTAAGTGTGTAAGTAAATACATCTCTCACGCTCCTTCTCTTGGCTCCCTGCTTGGGCAGAGGGTCAGCTGGCTTTTCTCCTTGCTCCTGCCTATGTCTGGGTCAGTTGAGCACAGTCTGACACCTCCAACAACCCACAGTGGCATCTTCATCCAAACGCAGATATGGAAATAGCTCAGGTGATTCCTAGCACAGACACACACTGCTTCCAATGGGATTTGAGGGGAGAATTTATCCCAATTTTCCACTGGTGGGTGGAAGACTGATGGGAACCCCAGACTGTGTCCAGATTTGCCTGCAGCCAGGGTTATTTGTGTGCAGATATTTGCAGCCAGGGTTATTTGTGTGCAGATAGGCACTGGGGATTGTGCTCCTGGAGGAGGGAAGTCCAAACATGTTAAACATTTTGGTGTGCAGATGTGCCCTTGGTCTGGCCATGGATGGCAGAAGGACACTCGAAGGTGAGGAGGGTCCAACTCAGGCTTCTGTAGCCCTCCAAAAGCTCCACTTGGGGTAGGGTTTGCTTGCCCCTCACCCTGCGATGTGTGTGTCTGAGCTGCTTGCCTTTTGTAAAGCATCATGCTGATATAAACAACAGGATATTCTGTTATTCTATGATCTGCAGAGGAATTGCCTCTTAAAAAGACCCATTTCTCACCAGGGCTGTTGGAGCTGTAGATGCCCCTCAGCTCTGTGAATAAATACACCTACATAAAGGTTAGATGGATCCCTTTTGGGACAAATGACTTGGAGAAGTTAGAAAATATTAGATCCCAATTAATATATTCTAAAAAGACTYACAATATTTTCATATCAGACTTTGAGTTGTGTAATAAAAAATCATGTTAGCTAATGTGTTTTAAACACAAAGTGTGTGTGACTACATTACTTCAACCCAGAGAGCCCTGCTAGTCCAGCACTGTTTCCAAGAGCAGTCAAGAATAAATGTTTAAAGAGGAGAATAAACTACTTATAGAAAAATAAAGTGTCTGTGCCTCCAGCAATCACTGATGTAGACATCTCCAGGAGATTACATTTATACAACCAGGCTTAACAGCCTCCACTGTGTCTATCTGTTGAAATTCCCCCCTTTTTGGAGCTGTTTTTAAATAAAAAGTTAGTACCTTGGGTATATCCAGTGGCARTGTCCCGTTTGCCTGGTTTATTCCCAGCTGATGATCCCATGGGTGATTTGGTGCCTTCACAGTGCCCTGGAAAGCGCCTGCTCTGCACCTCGGGCAGTTTGGTGGAGTTAGGCTGACTTCAGACAGGATGATCTTCCACGACTTTTCTGCGACTTCAAAAGAGGTAGGCAAATGTGCCCTCTCTGAGGAAGTGACCCCTTGCTTTACCTTATTCTATGACATTAAAAAGAGCAGCTTTGGTGTAGGGGAATGTCGAGCAATGCTCTCATCTCTCAACACTTAAAAGCGCATAGGGATGAGCCACGAGGATAAGCTATAAATGACTTCTGTATCCCATAATGTATCAGTTATAAGCAAATCCTTTATATAAATGAAACCCAGATCCTTTAGATTCCCTTTGAAGAAATCTTGTCCTCTGGCAGTGGGAACTGCAGTGGTGGGAGTGATGGAGGTAGTGGCTGGAAGACACGGCTGTCTGCTGGAGATAGGATCGACGTTCCTGCAAGGGATATCTGCAAATTTGGTGTTGCAGTGAGATTATAAATCCCCTTGGATTTTACTGGTGGTTTTGGAGAGAGAGAGAGAAAGTAGATTTAGAAAAATATGGTGTATAGGCACAYGTAGTCATTTATGAAATCTAGATGGTAACACCATGCTCTGTGGTGGAAGGTTTATTCAGCTTTAATGTGTTAATCAGCGCRGGACTGATGGAGTCTATATAATCATCTCAGTTTTACAATCCAGGGGAAGGTTAAGTGATTTGTGAGGCCAGAGACTAAATCAGTGTMTCAGATGGAATGAGAAAAAATGAGGCTCCAGTTCAGGTTGGATTCTTAGCAGAACAGGAAGCACCAGAAAGAAATAAAGCTCAGGCAAAAAGCAGTGGTGGCTTGTCACTTCAGTGTTCATCACACTGCTAAGCAGTGCTGCTAAGTAAAATGTCCTTTCCCTCCTTTTTTTCTCATCAGATAAAACAGCAGCCAAAACACTGCCTACATTCTCTACACAGACTCAGCTTTGTCTGTTTTACATTTCCTACGGGCTGGAAAATTATTTTATTTTTATTTTYTAGAGGTCAGACATCTCAGTGTCCTGAATTTCTCTGAAACAGYAAACACTGCCTCMGCCTGATCCTGTCACTGTAGCTCCCACTTTGTAAAAAACACGTAGTGCCTATTAAAAAAACAACAATCATGCACTCCAAATAATTAGTGTCATTATTAGTACTGTGGCATAACCTGCAGGGCCCAATTAAGATCCAAACCTTATCACGCTAAGTTGGGGAAACATACATTAACGCACAGTTTCAGCTTTGAAGATTTTGCATTTTTAATGGATGGAATTAAGAGTGGGAAAAAGGAACTTATTCCCCCTTTTTCACAGGCAGAGCACTGGGACCTGGGGTTATTAAGTGATTTGCCCAAGGTCACGCTGGCTGTGTCAAAGGCAGGAGCTGAACCTGTGTTCCTACCTCCTGATCAAGGAGAGCTGTGAGATGCAGCTTGTAACTATGATGTGTCTTTAATRCAACAGGGAAGGTAATAACCAGAAGAAAGAGCTTGGGAAGGAAAGAGGGAGGGAGAGGGATGTGTGTGATTGTGTCTCTCACAGCCAGGCTGTTCAATGACTAATAACAACTGGTCTTGACTGAGATGCTCCAGGGGATGTTCATATTTCATCCCAAGCCACTTAAAGAGCCAGTTAGTCTTAGAGAACTCTGAGCCTATAATCTAATGCCCAAATAACAACATTTGTCATTAAGTCATTTTAAGTAGAACATGCACGTATATATCTGTATATTTACAAATATATACACAAAGTGTTTTACTTGTTTAACCTACATCTGTATGTATATATAATAACACATGCATGCACACACACACACCCTGCCCTGTCTTAAAATAACATGGCTGAGTTGGGAGTGGGCCTACCACAGAAGCCTGGAAATGTAGATGATCTAAAGGTCCTTGTTGACATTTTTAAAAATAAAAAAAAAAAGAAGAGAATGTTTAATTGAAATCCATATTTTGTAAAGCTGTACGCAAAGAAGAGTRCTTAAGTGGTGGCAAAATGTCCCATTCTCTAATTTGAAGAAAAAAATTTCTTTTAATTTCACTTCTCTTTTCAAAGTTAAATGCAATTTTTTTACATGATCTTTTGGGAAGGTTTGGGGTTGATATAAAATTKAAGTATTTCAAAGTTAGTCAATTTTTGAATTTAATCTGTCTGTTAAAAAAAAAAATCAAACAACAAAAGAGTCTGTATTCCAGGTAGAAAAAAAGGTTAGAATGATAAAAAAATCCCATTAAGTGAAACATTAAATGAAAAATTYGATTCCCCTAGCTGGGAAATATTGTTCCCTCTGCCCCTGTGATTCAGGGATAAATGCATTCTGATGGAATCCCAACAGATATAATACACATTCCTCCCCACAGACTCTGTTTATCTCATGGGAGGGACCTGATGCAGTGATGAGAGGGGTCCAAGGCAATGGAGACCCCGTTATAGCCATTTGGAGGAGGGTTTAGCCCACAGCCCCTGTGGGATTGGGGACTCTTGCACTGTAGAAGTGGATTCTGGCTTTGGTTTTGAAAAATATTTCCAGCCAAATAATTTTGTGTTGGTTTGGTACCAAAATGGTTAGCTGTGAATTTCCCACCTTGGAGGGAACCTGGGGATGCTGAGCAAAAAGTTCTTTCTTTGGTGAAAGAGCTCYGTTTTGTCCTTAGAAAAGATGCTGGAAAGCAGCCTTTTCCTTGCCACAGAGTAGGCATCCAAAATTAGCAACTTCATGTCTCCTTAGCCCTCCTGTACTTCAACCTATGAAGAAATGAGAGCAAGAAAACCCTCTCAACACACAGAGGTGTTACAGAGAGAAAGGCATAAATATTTGCAGCACCTTCAGGTGTTAAAGTGATGGGCAATGAGGAAAGGACCGTGTGGAAATGAATCACTCTGTCTTGGGGCAGAACTGTGCTGACATGCAAAAACATTTGTCTTGAGGGTCATGCATCACACGGGGAAGAAAGTAAAATCCTAAAGATTTTCTGATTAGGGAAGCTCTGTCCAGCCTCTGCACAGATTAAGGCCTTATAGGAAGAGAAAGAAGTGAGGGTGTATTTGCATTCCTTTTGCAGAGTGGATGTGTGCAGAATAGCAGCTTTAATCCCAGAACTTAAAAAGTGTTGGACGCTTGACTGGGAGATCTGAGTTATAGTTGTTTGATGTACTTTCTCTTTTTGCATCTCTTTGCACAGACACATTAGATAGGCAGCATATATTTACATTCTGGATTTATGAAGCTGGAGCTGGACGTTTTTCTAAATTACTGTGAAACTAATGCTTTTCACATCCTGTTCAGTCTTTTTGGGCATCCTCRTTTGCACTTCAGCTGGCACCATTGCAGGTTTGACTTTGTTTTCCTCTTTCTGCTGCGTTTGTGGCTCTCCCCCTTTTTCATATATTTCCATCTTCTGATTGAAGTGACCTTTCCCATTCACCCTTAAAATTCCACCCAGCCAAAAACTAGTCCTGCCTCCAGGCCTGTAACTTTGGCCTCTGTGTCCTGGGACAATGGGGTGAGGAAGGCAAAATAAGGGACATTCCTGCAGGTCCTCGGTGTGTGGATAACAAACAGGGCAGAAGAGACAGGCAGGTAAATCAGAAATCTCTCCATTAGCTGGTTAAGCATTTTGGAGTGACACCAGGTACTTTAGGAGGTGGCAGCCACAATGGAGGGACGTTGACCATTTGATATTCATGAGATGAAGAAGGTTTAAGAAAAGAAAAGAAAGGGGGAGGGAGGGATGTGGGCTTTCTAATGTAAACACCATTATCATTTGAAAATCAATTAGCTCCTTGCACCGAGGGAATGAGGAGACTTAAGGCCTTTTTCTGAACTACTATTGTGAAGGAAAGAGGGAGAGGGTTATTTACTTTAATTAAGAGGAGACAGAGTGGATTATTGTCTCAAACTAGGGAGTTGGGAAGAGTCAGAAAATTACACTCTACCTCACTGCACAACAAAGCCCAAGGCTCCAAACAGCAAAGAGACAGGCTCCAAACCCAGCAAAGTCGAAAAGAAATTAGCCTTTAATCTGGATTCGTCCTACATAAGGAGCAGTCAAAAGGAAGGAAGGTTTGGAGCCTCCTTGCTWAGCACCAGGCATGACATTGCAGTGGCTGCCACTGCCAGCTCTTCTGCTGGAACTTAAGATTGGTTCTGGGAGGGCTTCTTCCCCTAGAAGGGTTAGAGTTTGAGAGCAAAGATTTCCTTTTTCCTAAAATTTGACATGTTGAAATGTCAAGTGTGGGGCTTTGTTTCCTCCTGCCCTCCAACACAATAGTGGAGCAATGCATTGTTCKAGAAAGAAATCTAATTGTTGATGCAAAGATGTCTCTCCTGGATGAAGATGCTAATATTTTTTTTTGGCTCTTATTTAATTTAAGCAGCTTGGATTWAAAAATTAGGGGGAAAAAAAGAAGAAGGAGGAAAAAAAAAGAAAAGAGAAGGAATTTGGCAAGTGACTAATCCACAATATTGTCTTATTTGGCATATGGAGAAACACCCCCCGAGGTATCTAATACTGAGATGTTTCAGCTCTGTTTTGCATTGCCCACTCTTACTCTGCATACTCTAAATATGTATTAAGCCAGTGGAGCATGGCAGCTGCTGAAGGAGTTGCCACAGCTTACTGGGTAAATAATGATCGTTTTTTAAATCACCTAAATGCATATCTACCCCAAAGACCATGGCAGTGGCTTATGGGAACGCTGATTTGCATTTTAAAAATTTTGCTTGGATGTTATTTGCAGTTGCTGTGTGCCTCCCACTGACTGCTCCATGCTCCAGTTTTAAGTCCAGGGCCCAATTCTGCTCTCAGTTATGAATGGGAGAATGACTGACATCACTTAAATCAGTAGCATGAAGCCAAACTGAGGAAAAGCTCAATGTGATGAGTTTTGCCAGGAATGCAACTTGGCACTGAGATTTTTTTGGTGATTTTGCAGCTTTAAAAATAAATTGGTGATAACTGAGGAGAACCTTTTATTCAGGGTGGGGTGTGAGGAGGGTTGTAATGGGACAGATAGGCCAAAGATGAGCTGCTGTCCAACTTAATGCTGAAGCAGGGAAGAGACAGATCACATATAAATGATTGCAATCAGGCTCTGCTACACCTCTAGAAAGCATCTTCCCAAAACAAGGCTTTGGGGTCTATTTAGGCCCTTTTTTGTTCATGGAGGGAAAAATTGTGTGTTATTCTGAATGCTGACATACATCCAAGCTCATCAGCTCACAACCCTTCACAARACTGGGACCATCCTCTGTGTTTTATCAACAGAGACACCTTGGCCTACAGCAAACCCAGAAACATGTAGCTCTGGAARGAAATGGATGAGGCAGCTTTTCAGAGGGCCCTGAGGAACAGCACACTTGTTACTTTATGCAACACAAAGAAAACGTATTTTTATATATATATCCAGTCAGAGTTCTTCCATGCATTCAGGACTCTTTTCCTCCAGCCCACAGACTCGGCTCCTCCTTTGCATCTGGATCCCTTCTTTCTCATTTGGTTCTGTAATAAACCAGACCCTTTTCCTATGAGAGGCATTCCCTTTTTTCTGCTGATGTTTCCCATGGATAAGTGCCTACCCATGCACTTTGGGCCTTGTTGAAATGCCTGCCCTGGCTCTGGGGTCCAGCAAAGCTGAAGTGTGTTAAGGAGCTCCAGCTGAGTGTTGGTTTGGCTCTTTTCATCTCTTTTGAGAGTCTGTACATTTTGGAAGCTGGGCTAGACCAGACTAAATGACTTGTACTCAGCTGTGTCCTGTGACCCTTCCACCATCTCTCCTTGCTCCCTTGAGCAAAGTCTATGAGATTCAAGGTGCACAGACCTTCAGGTAGAAGGAAAATTGGCCATGACTCAGGCTTAGAAACCCTTGGAGATGAATAACTGGACCCTGTGATGCAAAAACTCTGAACATCCTGCAGTTGGTGTCACATCCTGGGAGGTGTAATGTCAGACATGCTCAGTTGTTGCTCTCTCCTCCTCTGGCAGGGTGTAGCTTTTAATACTGAGCCACAATAGCACAGACAATGCATTAATTCCTGCCTTAGCACTGTACTTGTTGGATTAAAGTGAGTTCTTTATATATATATTTTCTGCTTATTGTAATAGTACTTTGTGATCTTGAATATATTTAATTGTATTAGAAATGGTGTGCTGGAACCTTTTTTATCATTATTAATATGAAAATAAATAAAAGGAGGATTTTTTTCCCCCCAGGAATAAATAAAATCCTCTGGAGTGCAGGGTCAACAGACCCACAGGGCTGAGCTACTGGCTGCAGATAGTGCATGTGTGTGTGCATAGATGACTACACACACGTGTGCCACCTATATTTGCATTCCTACAGCTGTTCATTATTTGTATCTGTTATACAGTGGAGAGAGCACAAATGTATGCAATTGAGACACAATAATATGGGGATATGAAAGGCCCAATCCATCAGTTCAAGTGTGTTTGGGTTTAAGGAGAAGGGGACACACAGATAAATACACTGATTTATTCTCGCCAGCTCTCTCTGCGTTCTGGGGCTGGGCCCGAGCCATGGAAGCTGCTGGAGCTGACAGTGATTTATATCAGCTGCAGGCTCTGGCCTGGAGCTTTTAAGTGTATGTCAAGCACCTCCAGCACTTCCAGAATCTTTTTTTAAATTGAGTTTTCCAAATCAAAATCTGAGGGAACAGCAAATCCATTAAGAAGGCGAGCACACGCTGTGTTTTGTGTTTAGGGATTCCTGCAATATTTATGTTCMGTTTGGACCATCCGGCTGTTCAGAGTCACAGGCTATGGCCTTGAATAGCAATCGTGGTCTCATTCCACAAGAACCCAAAGGTCCCTAAACACTGGTTGGCTTGAACTGAGTCCAGTAAGGAGATGACAGGCCAGGTTGTTAATTACAACCTTTTATTCTGACAGTCAGGCTACAGAGATGTCTTGGCAGCTTTCAGAGCRGTGTGGAGCAACCTCTTCCTGCTTTACACTGTTGTTACATGACAGAGAGCTGGAGAACCCATTCAAAGAGCCAGAGATAACCATAGATTTTTGGGTTATGCTGCCATCCCTTCATTACTCTAAATAATAAAGAGATGTGAAATGTGGGATGCCCAGGAGTGCAGCCCAAGATGAGGGAAAAGGAGGTGGGAGAGAACAAGACAATAGTAAATGTGGAGGATACAGGAGTGGGACCCAGGGTTGTGCTGAGGACCTGGGGTAAATCCCTTCTTGTCTCTGCTTCCCCCCTGTCTTTTGTGAAGTTAATTATAATCTCACTGCAGCAGAGAGTAGGGGCTGTTCCAGGACCCAGAAGAAGAAGTTGACCCTATTTGTGAGGATAAATAGGTAAAAGTAATGGGAAAGAGCCCTGGGAAAAGGTAGGGGCTGAGGGAGGAGGGGRGTGTGATGGACTTGTTCCCAGATCAAGAGGGTGAAGGAAGGCTCAGACAGAAGCTACTTGGTGTGTGAAGGAACTGTTTCCCTCAGGGGTCCAGCTGCCTGATTTTCAGGAGGAGGAATTATTTTCTTTTGGGTGGAGTTGGCCCTGTCCTTTATTCTTATTGGAAAATAAAGCTAATTTCGGAGCTTAAGTGTAAGCTCTTCTGGTCAACAAAAAAGGCACTGGCTGGAGTCATCATCAGGCTGCAGCATATCTTGCCTTGGTGCAGCATCCTATATTATGGGTGCTGAATACCAACAGATTTTGCTATTGTCTTGATTTAATAACAATCAAGACATTGCATCCTMAACTTCCTTATATAACTCTTAATTATAAAGGAAACTTGCTAAATTTAAGCACTGGTGTAAAGTCAATGAAGACCAGAAAAGAACTTGGATCCTTCTTTCAGATCTGATTGAAGGCAGTATTTATCAGTAAACAATTTGCTGTAGGTTTAATTTCACTCCATGGGCCCTATAAGCAAGGAGTTARTAGAGAAGGTTTATTCATTCCCAACTGTTTTATTATCTTGGTTTCCCCAATGTCTTGTATCCCTTTTTCCAACAAGGAATCAGAGGGGCTGCCTGGAGAACAGATCTTTCCCCTTCTTGTATTCCTTTTGAAGCCACTGGCACAAGCAGTGAAAGAGGGAGCTCCAGGATGTGCCAGAARCAAGAGAGCTCCTGCCCCTCAATCTCTGCTACCCAGACCCAGTGTCTGGGCATTACCTGGGAAAGTGCCTCCCTTCCCTGTGTGCCTCACAGAGCCTGTTTTGTTCTCCGGCCCCCTTCAGAGCAGGACTGCACTGGGAAGGGAGGATTGCAGCTCCTGGGACCCCTGGCAGAGTGCARCTGAGGAAAGTGTTGTCAAACACAGGCAGGGATCAACTTGCACTCTTTGTCCCTGATGCAAATGTCCAAGGGAGGCTGTTGTGAGGATGTGCTCACCTCTGTGCTCAGCAGCTGAGTGGAGACTCAGGGATTACAGGAGCAACTGGGTAGTGGTGTCAACAGGGAGGTGAAAAGTTGCCTTTTGCTCAARTACGACTTGTTGGACAAATTCCAGAACCAGCCCTTACCCAATTTCCAGCTCAGAAAAACTCATCCACAGTCTTAAGGTCTTGCCTGCGTAAGTCCATGTATTTGCTGCTTTGCTCTTTATTTGCTGTCATTGACCCCACTGGAAGCTATTTCCTTGCTGGGGTCAGTGGGATGAGTTGTAAGCATTCCCTAACTCGATGATCTCAAGACTTGTTGAGCTAAAAGTTAAAAATTTATAAGTGACTGGGGTTGTTCCAGCTGAAGTGGGCTGTTCACAGTGGCATCTGAACTGGGAAACTGCTCAGAGCWGTGTGTGTAACATCTGGGCCCAGAGCTTGTGAAGCTGCTTGGGGCAGGGGGTGGCTGGAGGAAGGCATATGATTAAACCCGGTGTTGAGGCTGAATAGAAGTGACAGATCCAACTGCTGGTCCCACAGAAGCCCTGAAGAAAGAGGGAATTCTCTGCTGGAGCTCCTGAGAGGTTTATTGTTCCCTGGTGGTAAGGCTGCAGGACATGTCAGTGAAAGGCTGGCCTCTCTGCAGAGACCTTGTGCCTCTGCACTGACGGCTTTCCCAGAGCTGTTGCCCATTTTTCCTCAGCAGCTTCCTGCCAGAGCTCCTTGCCTCCAAGGATGTTGGCCTGGCAGGTTGCCTGGCAGCTAGTGCCCTTGATTCTCCCTGGGTCATGGGACCATTGGATGATTTGGATTGGAAGGGACCTCAGGAGGCCTTATCCAACCTCCTGCTCTGGCATCAAACCAGCCTGCTCAGTGCTGTATAAGGGTTGTTGGGAATTTCCTGCATTATCCAGGGATTGCTGCTCTCCTCTGCTGGCCTTTGACATCTGGGCACTGTGGGTGCTTGGGTGGCCAGGTCCAAACCTCTTTGACCATCAAACCTCAGAGCTTCTAGCCTTCCAGGCTACTGAGAATGCAGAAGCTGTGCCATGAAAAATTAGCTGCTCCCAGGTTTTATGTTATTTTTCCTCAAACAGGTTCTGTTTTGTCTTCTTCTCCCTTATCCTTTCCCCCCACAAGCCTTTCTCCCTCTTACCTTCTTACTCTCTTACTCTCTTAATTTATATTTAAAATAAAACCATACCAAAATGTTTTCTGTTCGAGACAGATATCCAGGGTACACGTGGCTTGGTGTTTGACACATGCTGTTCAAGATGTGCTGAAGACAGTGTTGTGGTCTCAGGGTCACATCACAGAACTACTGACTCAAGAATTGATTTCTCCTAAAACTTGGGAAAAATCACGGAATCAGAGGAATTCCTTGATGCAGGCTCTTACAGATACTGAATGTTTTTTTGGGTTCAGAATCTGGGGGGGATAAATCAGCTGACAAAAAAAAACAAGGAATGAGAAAAAAACAAGGAGGTCCTGCACAACAAATAAATCACTAATGGCTCGAGAAATACACAAACCACAGATTGCTGTGTTTATGTGAAAAACACAACATTTCCTTTTTCCTATACTTTTACCATTGTAAGTGGTTGACATAGATGGCACAGGGGGTAGGAGGAATATTTTTATGCTCTGTTGAYGGAATTTATAGAATTGTTTAAGTTGGAAAAGACCTCTAAGAACATCAAGTCCAACCATTAACCCAGCACTACCAGATCCAGAACTAAACCATATCTGTCAGCACCACATCTACATGTTTTTTCCAGGGACAAAGATCCCACCACTTCCTTCAACAACTTGGTGTAATGCTTGACCATGGTTTCAGTGAAGAAGTTTTCCATGAAATCCAATCTAAACCTCCTCTGGCACAATTTGAGGATGTTTCATCTTGTCCTATTTCTTGTAACATCAGAGAAGTGACCAACGCCCACATGGCTGCTGCTTGCTGCCAGGGAGTTGTAGACCTTGAGAAGGTCCCCTCTGAGCCTCCCTTCCCCCAGGATAAACAATCCCAATTCCTTCAGCTGCTCCTCATCAGACTGGTGCTCCAGACCCATCCCCAGCTCCTTTCCCTTYTCTGGACACGCTCCAGCACCTCAATGTCCTTCTTGTAGTGARAGACSCCAAACTCGATTTCTCGGGTGGGATGAGTTGCCACACACCTTGGCTTCCAGTTGCCCATAAAAAACGTGGTTGTGGATCCTGTGTTTGGGCCTCTTTCCTATGGAAGTGCTGGTGTTGGGTGTGGCTGGTGTGTCTCTGATATGCTGCAYATCCTGATGTGCACGGCTGCAGTGTGGGTATGTGCAGACCCAGACACTCGGAATAACCTCTGTGTCCATCCTGCCTCTATTTCTCTGCTCTCAAACATGCTTTGTTTCCTTTAATGAAGCAGTCATCATCCTTTTCGTCCCCATAGATCTCAATATCATTAATAGGYTATTGATCAGGCTCTGACTTTGGATCAGGAAATGCCCATGTGTGATTGCAATGAAAATCTGAGTAGTTTATTCAGATTGGGTTTGCACAGAAGCTTCTTTCATGCCATACTACAGATATCCTCCCAACCCCTTTTTTGACTGACTACTTGTGCATTTCCTTCTCCCTCTCCTTTTTCCCTTCAGGGAAATCTTTAAATAAAATGTTTCCCAGACTGTCATTTGCCTCCAGAGTGCTGTTGAAAACCCACAGTAGTATTTTTCCAACAGCAACAGTATCACCCTGTACCCCTGACCATCACACTTGGTCTTAGTCTTTTCATACCAATCCATGGAGAGAGGAAACAACAAAAAAAAAAGGCTCACTGGGAAGCCTGACTTGAGATTCACAGGATTAGGTCTGTTAGCAGTGCTATATACAACTCTGACATGCAATCAGCAAAGTAAAATATTCATTATTGCCTGACTGTCRGCTGAAGACAATTTCAATTATTCTGGTATTTCAATGGATGAAGAAGCCCTTTAGGCTGGCTCATGAGATTAGACTTAAAGGCTCTGTAAATTAAGAAAGTTGCAATCAGTGTATTATCTGGCAGGCAGCTGTGGAATATACTCCAACAGGGAGGGGAAGGAAGAAAGTAAAAAAGAGACAAATTGCTATATTCAGGTTGTGGTTTTGATATATCAATTTACAGTTTTAACATATGCATTTAGGAAATAATTGTTTTGCATGACTTAAATCAGCTTTAACAGCATCAGTGTGAAGATTTCAACTCCTACAGCTTGAAAGGTCAGTTTTTCTTTTGCTTTGCACTTTCTTTGAAAGACTTGTTTGGGTTAGAGAAGGAAAAAAATTAAGCATTGCCGGAAGAACAAATCTTTCAGAAAGTTATTCAAATATTATAATATATGGCTGTTGATCATAAAATTCCATTAGGAGCAACATCTGTAATGTCCCCCAGGTTAATTTTTATAATATGATCTCAGCCTTCTTTTGCTGGATATGCACGGATGTGGTAACTGTGCCCATATTTGGCTTTTACCGCTCCCATCTGACGTGTTAGGGAGAATAACTGGTATCATCCTATCTTGCACTTCTGGAGCTTTTATCTCCCAGTTTCCCAAAGTGTTTCAACATCTTTGCAAGCAGCAGTGAAGAACCTGTTTGCTTCCCCCTGTTAAATGACTCCTCCTGGTCAGAAATGCTGAGTGCTKGAAAAAATGGATGAATTTCAGGCACTTTTGGCAAAGAATAAGTACAATTTAGTAACAGAGTGTGCTTACTCAGGTGGGGTGGGATTTTGAGTTCTAGGAATTCTGTACAGAAAAGACARCTCCTTGGGCAGGGAACTGATAAGYTGTGACATACAACAGCTGGTGAAACACGGTGGTTGATTTGYGGCARCMAGGGCTTCAGCAGGGGTGAGRAGTGGGAAGGTCTCATTGAAGGTTGGGACATTTTCCTTGTTCCTGCTGCTCCAGCTAGTGAGGCTGAGGAAGTGCAGTTACCATGGAGCTCCCTATAGCCATGCAATGTAGATATCAATGTAATTACAGCCCAATGAGACAGAATATATAGCTCCTGGCTGCCTTTGGTGATGTCCACTCTGCATTTTMAAGATAATGTCCATTTGTCAAGCCCCAGCCTTCCTAACAAGGGTGATTTTGTGTGGCCTGGGTCATGAAAATTGTCAAGGGGAGACTCTGAGCAGAGTCCGAATTTATGAGTGCACTTCATGGCATATTGTCCTGTGATGCAGTTGAGATTCAATATCTTAAGAGACTCTTCTTGCTAWTAATCTTCACTCTGGTACATGAGACTAAGAAGTTCAGTGGTTTCCTCTGCAAATAGCCTTATTACTGCCATAAAAAGGCTGCTAAATCCTGAATTTTGTGCTTCTAAAGGCACAAATGAGGCWTATATGCCCTCTCTTTTGTGTATCTTTTATATATAAATGAAACAATGAACTGGAAACAAGATACCACATTTTTTTTCCACATGCATCCTGCATGAGCCCAGGTCCAGGCCCAGGACTTATTCCTTCACACTACTCATCTTATATTTAGATGTTTACAATATGGAAGGAAATATCTTAGATTCCCACTGCCAATAAGGAAAAAGAAACACTCCAGGAATCCAGCTTGTCCACTCTGGTGGACTCCTCACTTTGGGCAGAGAAATCATGATCAAGAAGCTCTTATTTCTCTCCAGGAGCTGTAAAAACCTTGACTACGAGCTCACATTCACATGTTTAAATCCAGGCAAGATGAATACCGCTCTTTTGTTTGCCTGCAGAGCTTGTGTCTTCCCATGGACATGTAGAGCAGAAATTAGTTTTGGTAGGTCTTGGCTGGGACCGCTAGAGACAGTGACAACAGCAGTAACCATGATAACACCAGCAGCAAGAGCCATAGATCTGATGCAAGGATTAATCAAATATAAGATTTTCACTACCCATCATCTTTAATAACTTTCACTTATCAACCTAATTTTAMTGTCATCAACTTTAGTGCAGACTTCATTCACTTCAGTGGAGCTCCTTTCAAATGACAATCACATAAACACGACTTTGATCTGTAGATCAGGTGTTACCAAGAAGATTGGCATCTGCAGGGTTTTACTTCCTGGTTGTGACCTGTTTCTGAATTATTAAAATGATGTGAGTAGCATCTTGCAAGTTGCACTTTGAATATTGGAATAAAAAGGTCCAAATTTCCAAGCACAATTACTGATTCTCAGAGTTTCTAGTTTGAATGGCTTGAACTTAGATGCCTTCATGAACTTTATTTCTGACTGCTGAGTGCCCTCTTTCAGGCTTTGATAAAAAGTCTYATGTTGGCAACCTACAAACAGATCCCCTGAATCTCTCACTACCTTCAGAAGTCTTGGTCAATGATCCTTGGTCAATGCATCCTGGTCATCTATTTGGCACATCGCATATTGAACATTTTATTTTATGTTCMTGTGAGATTTTGACCTCTATATGCAAAATAAATAATTTTTGGAAGTTGAGACAGAGTATTTTTACTGATGATTCTTTTGAAATATTCAACACTGCCTGTGCTGTTTCTCTCTTTTTTCCCCCTCTGAGTTTGGCTAGAAAAGCTGTAAACACATTAAAAAAATGGAAAACTTCACTAGCAATTTACCCCACAGTTATGCATCTTTCTGCTTTAGAGAACATTTAGCTAAAATTAGATGACAGCTCTATACCCTTGGAACCAGTGTTATGTTTTTCCTCCATTTCTGATCTACATAATTCAAAACAAGGAAATGTTAGCAGGTAAAACTGCAGGGTAAAACCTTTGGCTGCTGGAAATATTTGCATTTATTAAACTAACAACTGTAAAGCAGATATGCACATCCTTAGACTTCCTCATTCTTGCCTTATTAAAAAAGATCTTTGAAATTCAAAAACTTCCATGTAAATCTTGTGCAGGTTTTTTTCCTTCCCCTGATGCAGATGATTGTACTTGGGTGGCTTAAAAAAAAAACCAGAACCTTGATCCAGGAACCTCAACACATCACTGATGGTTAAAATCCAGACCAAGTCTGGATCTAAAATTTGGCAATGGCTGTAGTGAGGGTCCCCACAAACTCCCTCAGACTCATGAGCTGGAACTTTTCCACTGTGCACAAAGATGTTAGAGAAAACTGGCTTGTCTTGATCCATTTGCTTGGAGGCAGGCAAGYGCCTWCTAAACCATATCCCCAAGTGCTGCATCCRCAGCCTTCTGAACACTTCCAGGGATGGGGWTTCTGCCACTTCTCTGRRCAGCTTCAGTCGTAGCTGATTCACACCTTGATACCTCCTCTGGGAAGGATGTCCATCAGAAACTTGTGTGGACAATGAGATCTCCAAAGGTGACTTATTCACAGCCATTTCACCATGTGAGGAGCTCAGACACCTGAGCGTAGATCCCACTTCCCTGGAAGGGTTCAAGGCCAGGCTGGGTGGGGCTTGGAGCAGTCTGGACTAGTGGAAGGTGTCCCTGCCCATGGCAGGGAAGTTGGAACTGGATGATCTTTAAGGTTCCTTCCAGCCCAAACCATTCAGTGAGAGGTGGGTAGATAGAAGCCTCATGAATTTCAACAAAGCAAAGTCCAAGAGGCTACACCTGCATCGTGGCAATCCCAGACGCACCCACAGGCTGGCTGGAGAAGTGATTGAAAGCASCCTTGTGGAGAAAGACTTGGGGGTGATGGTTGATGAAAAACTCACCATGAGCCAGCAGTGAGAGCTCACAGCCAGAAAGCCAAGGGTGATCTGGGCTCACCTAAAGCAGCGTGGCCAGCAGGCCAAGAGAGGTGATTCTCCCTCTATTCATCTCTCATGAGACCCCACCCGCAGTGCTGCGTACAGTGCTGGTGTCCCCAGTGTAAGAAGGATGTGGAAATGCTGGAGCAAGTCCAGAGGAGGCCATGAAGCTGAGGAGGGGRCTGGAGCCCTTTGGCCRCAGAGACAGGCTGARCAAATTGGGGCTGCTCAGCCTGGAGAAGAGAAGGTTGTGTGGAGACATCAMGGAAACCTTCCAGTATCTGAAAGGCTTACAGAAAATCTGGAGAGGGATTTTCCATCAGCAACTGCATGACAGGACAAGGGGCAATGGATTGAAACTGAAATAAAGGAAACTTAGGTTAGGTATATAGAATAAATCCTTTACTGTGAGAGTGGTGAGACACCGTACCAGGCTGCCCAGGGAGGTTGTGGATAGCCCAACGCTGTCAGTGTTCAGGGCCAGGCTGGATAAAGCCTTGAGCAACCTGGTCTAGTGGGAGGTATCCCTGCTCATGGTATGGTCTTTAATGTCCATTTTAACCCCTTAACATTCTATGATTTTAGCAAAAACAATTAGATGTTGAAACAGTGCAAATACAACTCACCCTCCAATGCAGAGCCCTTTTCATGCCTCAATCTGTATTTTTCCATGCTGAGTACATCTAWATCACACAAGATCATCCTTAAATCACAATTACTCTAATAAAGTATCCCTCGCGGCCTTTTGAAGAAGTATCGATCGATAACAGAGAATTAAACAAAACAAAACACAAAAGAACRGTTCCCCTCCTATTTACAGAAGAAAATGACTCACAAGGGACAGTTTCTTATCTTTTCACAATACGAGGGTAATGCCCTTCATGGCAAACACCAGAGCTGGAGCCCAGACTTTTATAGGTGTTGTGTGAGGTGTATTTTCTCATGGGAAATGCTGGACTAGTCCAGACAAGCATCTCTGCTTTCTGAGGGGACTGAGGCAAGGCTGAGGAATTTTGAAAGGACATCCCATCTCAGTTTTAGCATTTCATGGGATAACACCAAGTAACAGTTTAAAAAAAAATATTTGAAATTATTCTCATTTTGAAGATAGTGGGAACTGGCTGCAGAATTTGACAGCAGAWGAGCAGCAAATTTTACTAATCCAACTTAGGGCTTCTTTTTCCTCCACTTCCTTCTTTTACTTGGAATRGTTTCACTGACCCAGTGAAATTGCAGGAGCTTACTTCAATATAGCTAATACTCTAAACCAATGTTTGAATTTTATACTAATTAAGGCCAATCCGCTGTCATTTTTTGTATAATATGAAGACTAGTGCCCACAGTAACCCACTGAATTTAACATAAAAGCAAGATAAAACAATTAAAGTGYGAGAATATTTGATTAAGTAGCTCATTGATTTATAGTGGAATAAATTGAAATGGATGGGACTGAGAAATTTTTTTTAATGGCAACCATATTTTATGTTCATTATCACAATCTCTGGGCTCTTTGTGCTTTTGTGATTAAAAGAAGGAGTTTAGGGATAGTAACTCTGGGATTTACTACTCTTGTCTGCTTTCTTAAGACTTTTTCTTTTTTTCCTTTTCCTTTTTCTGATTCATGTCGTAAAATATTAAGGCCCTATTGAAAAGTCATATGGAGCAAGTGAATTTCTACAAACCAGTGGCTGTCTGACATCACTTCAACAGCATTAATCCTGACAGTTACGCMGGGCGAAAAAACAAACACAGAGAGTTTTGTTTTGGTGACAGGGATTAAACCTCTCCTTGGGGTGGTTTTGGAGCTGCAGCAGCTCCCTGGGAGGGAGCCTCACGCCCTGGATGCATCAGTGAGTGCTGTGGCTGGAGGCTGGGAAAATGCATCACACAGAGGAGACAGGGAGGGGATGRGGTCGCTCTGCAGGGCACCAGCTCAGCCAGGATTGCTGAGTGCCAGGCTCCTGGCTATTCCCCCAGACTCTGCAGACGTCACACAGTGCTTACCTCTGCTAGCAGGGATGGCGTGAGCAGTGAGGTCATCCCCACTCGTTGAAGGGTGCATTCTATGCATTTAGAAGCACAGGTACCCTCYCATGACACCAAAAAAGCAGGGGGATTTTCTAGCCCTGCTTGCAATGGAGAGAGGGAGAGAGCACAGCACAAAAATATTTAGGCATCATTTTATAGAGTGCAAATGTTAAGAGACCCTTCCAAGGATGCAAAGAAAATCAGAGCAAGGCAACCACARAGAGGTGACCTTTAAGAATGATCCTTTTCAGACCACAGGTACATGTGTCCTACCAGCCTGCCCTATGTGCTTGGGATACACCTGTCTAAAGCTTCCTTGCAGCCTTCTCATGTGGCTCAGGAAAAAATAGGCASAAATTCTGAGTGGAGGACGAAAATCACACTCAGTCTCCTATAAATATTTAAGTTTTTGTAAGAGGAAAGGGTATTTTTGTGGTTTGAAAAAGGGAGGGGGGATTTTGTCAGTGTCCATGTGCACCAATACATGCATGCATATTTTCACTCCCACTCCCAGAAAATCCTGCACAGACTACTGAGCAGAAGGATTCCTTAGAGGATAACAAGTGCAATATTTCCAGATAGTGTCTCACAGCTGATCACRCCAGCAAGGTAAAAATAAGACTGGAGAACAAAAAAAGAAATATAGGAAAAAATTGTAGAATCACAGGAAGGCTTGACTTGGAAYGGACCTTAAAGATCACCTACCGGAATCAAGAATGAAATAAGCWACTTGATTAATGAACATAAGCCTATAAAAGGGTTGTGTTGCTGTTGGGAGTTTGTTTAAAGAGTTGTTGCACTTTCCAGGAAAGGAGGTGGTGGGAGCAGAAACCCAGGGCAAAGTTGTAGCAGACAGCGCAGCCGATGAAATCAGCTCCTTTTTTCCTCAGCGTTCGTTCTGCTGCCAAGCGTCCTCACCATGGAGTTGGGAGACTCCAGGGCCATCTGTTCAGCCTTTCAGAACCTGATTTCAATAGTGGGCCTCTGTTTTGTRCGACATTTCTTCCCAGAGTTACCTTTTTTTGCAGGGACATCTGCTTGAAGGTCAGCTGGAACAAAAGTGTTGACTCTCAAAAGAGAGGCTAACCCGTGCCAGGAGCAGGGCTGGGTGGGGACAGAGAGGGACAAGGAAGACACATTWTTCACTCATTTGGTTTGTACCTTAGCAGTGTCCTCCCCTCTTTCCTCAGGCTATTTTTAGGCCTGTGACATCMAGAGGAGCTTGAATGCACCTTTTACTTTCAGTATTTCTCACCCCAGGAGTTCAGAAATCACAAGCCAAGCCCTTCGAAATTACAAGATTGGGTTAAAAGCCATGAAACTGCTGTAAAAATTACATTTCAGGGATCTTTCTCTTTGCCTTCTGTCTTCAGAGACTCATGTTTGTGTCCTGCTTGTTTCAGGATTTTTCTGCAGCAAAAGAAGGTCGAAATGTATAATTTTTCAGTTAGTGTGAGACAATCTTACGGGGAAAAAAAAGGAAATTTTATGGAAAATAATGTTACTGCAAGGTATGTTGTGGTGAYTGGCAACCTATTTATTTTTTGCTCAGCATGAGGAATGAGATGGGTCCAACTTAGAATATTCTATGATTCYGTAATTCTTTGACTTTATGATYCACTCTCCGAAGGCGCTGAAGATGCTTTGCAAATGMTAAATGAGGATGCTCCGTCTGTTTTCATCCTTCATCCAAAGTGTTCTGCAGTGGGAGAAGAATATGATCTAGAAGCTGAAATAATAAAATGGTTTTCAGGGGACCTAAGCTCTGCTGAGTGGTTCCCATGCTTTGCCAGCCAAGGTAGGATTGATCTTAAGTCACAGTTACCTGGAAGGCTGGTGTGGCATCACACCTACAGAGAGACAGGTACCTCCACCGAGTGGCTCAGCACTGGCAGATGATGGGTTGCCCTCTGCAAATGTTTGTTCCCTCCCAGTAATCACAGAGAAAGCCTCAGAAACTGCTTAATTTTAGACTTTCACCTTCATGTGTCTAAAATTCAGTGTCTTTATTCTGATAYCTTTGGGTCAATATAGGTATATTTGAACACAACGACTGTCTGGTCCTTATGGATTTGTGTCTGTATGAATCTTTCCTGTGTGCTRTTGCCAGAGATGCCCTGGGGATGGGGGAACACTGCTACTCTCAATAAAGCTGTTGACAGCCCCTGGATGCGAGGAGTGCAGGGATGCAGCAACAGCAGGGATTTGTCCAGGACTTGAAAGGATGCAGAAGATTTTGTTCTTATTAGTGTGGCTGAGAAATAACATATATAGGTATATAATAACCATAGCACTGTGTGGGTATGGCTGTGTCTAGGCACACAAGCAAGCACACACACACACAAAAARCCTCAACACACATATCTGTGCAGTTAAAATGAAAATTTTTGCTATTATACTATTCAACACTATATGCACGCATGCAAACAGAATAGTTCAGCCATACCAGCACGTCTTTGGTTTAGGACAAACAGCAGATGATAATACTGAGACCTTGCTGTACCAGGGGAGTTATAATTCCCTTCTACAGTCATGGTTGGGAAAAGATTACTGAGCTGGTAGCAAGTTTCCAGCCCCCAACTGCATAGTGGGATCTGGGAGCTGGGGAGGGATTACTGCTCCCCAGCTGAGGGGAAGGGATGTGTGGAGGCAGCTTTCAGAAGTGTTTGATCCCACCCCAGCAGCTGGAGAGCAGTGGTTATCACTGGTGGGTTTTACTGGAGGGGGCACAGCTCAGATTGAGCCTCAGTGAGCAGGGAGGTGTTTTGGGAGGGGAGAGGAAGGCACTGGGACTGGTGGCTGAGGCAGTACTAAGAAGCCACTGCTCATGGGAAAATGGTTAAGTTTGCTGAGTGGATTTGAAGCACCACTTTGGTGGTTGCAGGGCTGGTTATGCGCTAAGGTGGGCATCACTCTGTGCCCACTGCTGAAACCTGGCTCAGCTGTGCTGCCCCAGCAAACACATCCACCCCAAAGTCCCGAGGTGCCAGCAGAAGGGCAGGTTGAGGTGAGGCGGGGAGGAAAAGCCCAAGCACACAGCTGTGGTGACACAGCTCAGTCTGTGACCAGCTCCCACCTTGGGCTCAGCTCTTCCCCAGCACAGTGTTGAATCACACTTGGGTGAAGTGTTGGTGAGGTGTCAAGTGTTCAGAGCACGAGGAAAAGGTCAGGGGTTATTTAAAGCCTCTCAGTTTTCCTCATCAAATCCTCACAGTTTAGCTTGGCACATAAAGGATGTCCCACATAACCCAGGCAGGGACAACTGCTTGAAGCATCTGGGACATGGGGTTTTTCTGTGCCCTGGAAAGTGATGCCAGCTGAGSTGGTGGCTTGGCATCCTTCAGCTCTGCTGTCTCAAAGTGCAATTTTCTCCACAGCCTGAAGCAGAGAGGAGCAAGGCTGGGTGTTATATGGGTGGGAGGACACCGAGGCAGCAGAGCCTGTGTGTTTCAAGAGAAGGGGCTGGTTGCTAACTATTCGTGACCTTTTCTGCTGTTAGACACTCTCTGTCTGAAGAGGGATTAAACTGAATAGCTGTGGCCTTCACTTTCTGTGCAGATGCTCTGCAGATAATTCTGCTTTCTGCCAGCATCTTTGCCAGACTGAAATAAGCTGAAATCCTGAAGTTCTGCTCTAGAATAGTTGCACCCACGCTCTGGTTTTCCTGCTGTGACAAAATAAGAATAGCAATTCAAATTTTCCCACATTAGCACAAGTTATTTCGTTGTTGACACTACAGTGAACAAGAAGCTTCCTGCAGAAATCCTCACTGTTTTTATTGGGAGAGTCTTTTGCTTTCCTACCCAACTCATTTTCAGACTTGTGCTCTGTACCCAGATGTACATCACATCTGCCAATGCAAATCTTGTTGTTTTATGCACCAGTCACAGCGGGCTCATGTTCAGGAGAGGAGGTTTGGTGTTGGCTTTTTTGGTTTGTTTGATTTGTTTTGTCTCGTTTTAAATTTTTGTTACCTATGAGCTGGCTTTGCTTCAAATTCTAAGGCATCCCTTGGTAAATCCTCCCCAACAATTCCCTGAGAGATGGAGCCATTTTATTTTCTCAAACCTATTCTGAACCACCACTGTACAGTGTGGTGGYACCCACTGTGTTTCAGGAAATTAGTGTGAAGTTCTTAGTCCAAGTCTGATGATGCTAGGGGAGAAAGTGAGAAGCCAAGACAGAAAGAAAAAGGRAAAAAACCCAGAGAACAGAGGAAAGTAAGGAAGGGCACACTTGTAGGAATCAACCTTGCTGATAAGAATATTTCTTGGGGTTGTGCTGCTTGGACATTGGGAGCCTGCATCATTTCCACCACTAAATTATAATGTCAGATCTTGACAGTGTTGGACCCTGAAAACTGCATTCTGAGTAGAATGGATTGGATTGGATTGGATTGGAAGGGTCCTTAAAGATCACCCAGTTCCAACACCCCTGACATGGGCATGGATGGTACCCACTAGCTCAGGTTCTTCCTGGATTTATCAAACCTGGATGTTAAGGTCACTTCCAACCCAAACCATTCAATGATTCCAAGACTGATCTCACTTTCTTTCAAATAGTACATYGGGAATTGGACACCCTGAAAGTTAGATTATGCCATCCATTGTCTTAGCATCCTGCAAGAACATGAAAGTATGAAAATTACGTGAGAATTTTTTTTTTTGACCAAACAAGTCTCATTGAACAGTTCAAGTCTGTCTCAGCCCAAGGACTGCTCTGCTTTGCAAGAGTAAACCTTGTAAAAGAGAGAAGGAAGATCTCAGTTAGCCTGTGACATCACAGTGTGATTAATCACCAGAGAAAAGTCTTGGCTTCCCAAATTCCTCTGGGTCTAGGTCTGGAACTGGGTGCATGCTTCTGTCTGGGCACCCCCTTTCTCACAGACGAGACCCTGAAGGGAAAATTATCTTTCCTGGCAAAAGACACAGGGAAAAGAGCAGGAAGAGAATCTAAAGGATGAATCCCTCTGTAGTTACATCACTGCCAAAATAATCCTATGGGGATGAATGAGCTCAAAGCCAAGCCAGAGTCATGCTCCATCRGGAAGTCTAACCCAAGCTGGTGGGTGGTGTTGCACTGGGTGAGGGAGCTGCAGCCATTCCCATGGTGGTCTCCAGGCTGCAGGTCTGGAAGGATACAGTTTGTTATATCCTCTCTTTATAGCTCTGTTTTTTGTTGGTGTTAGCAACCACACCAGAGCTAGATGRGTTTTCAAATGATGTGTCAAGGAGTACCATGCCTGATCTTTAACTTCTAGAGAAAACTCCTGGCCTGAATTTGCTCCCATTGGGGTTGTGGTAMTGAGGGAATCCAGACCTCTTGCCCTTCCAGTGCTTCTGCTCTGTGGGTCRAAGCTCTGAAATCAACAGCTTTAGAACCACTTCTTTGGCCACTGAAGTTCACAGAACACATTTGATCTGCACTAACGTGGAGGACCTGGCACATCACTCCTGCTGGGATGGATGGCATTAGCCCAAGTCTCAATCTGGCCTTTTGACTTTCAAAATTGGCTGCAAAATGAGGGATCCTTGTCAGCTTTAAGATTGATGGTCTATGACTTCAAGCACGTTTGTCATCTGTTTGCAAAGTGAAAATAAGCTTACAGTTGTTGACAGTAAATGAAGTCATATTTACATAATACAGTCATACCTGTTTCCTGGTAAGGAGATCAATGCATATTTCTTTTTGCAATAACAAATTCATGCTGTATATCTTCACAGACACAATAATATTTGAAGTGAAACATTCATCTAGCTACATAATTACATCTATTGTTTTCTATTTGCTTTTTGTTCCCTAATAGTTTATTACTAGTGGCCAATAGTCAAAAGCAATCCAGAGGGATGCAAACAGCCCCTCATTCCAGCTCCTTTCCAGAGATATTTTGGTTATTAAAATTGCTGTCATTARGATTGGTGCTTGGATACTGCTCTGCAAACTGAGGCCCTGCTGCTCCAGAGCAGATGCACTTGTGGTACAGGGCATTGCCAGCCCCCAGGACTTCACAGCTGGAGAGAGGCATGGCAGGACACAGCCACCCCACAGCAGATCAGCAGAAAAACTGCCTTGATGTGCCCAGCACATTTCCCTCCCTCCTCCTCTTGCCAGGACAGAGGGATGTCTCTGTCCTAGATTTGAAGAGGCTGGAGAACAGRTGACTTGAGACTGATCCCTTCTGATTCTGATTCTCTCAGCTGTCTKTTCCTTAATTGAGGGAAAAGGTTTTATCTTTCTGTTCTATAGCATCTTCCACACTGTAGGGTTTCTAAATCACTTCATAMCAATCAATAGCAATAAAGAAGTACTGAGGTGCCCCCACCATTAAGACATTTGTGTGGCCTGTCTTGTGTAAATACTGCAGATAGCAATCATGATTTAGTAATTATTTCCCCCTCTTTCCACCTCCATACCCCTCTACGAACACAGAGCTTCTAAAGAAAACCCTACAGCTATTTTTTCCCCCGCACAACAGTATCAACATAACAAACCCTTTAGTCAGGCAAGTTCCCCTCTAGTCCCTCCAGCTGCCCTCAAATTTTCACGCTGGTGCAGAATGATGCTCTGAGTCAACTGGGTACTCGCCTCCGCCTACTCGAGAGCAGCTTCATTTCATATCTCCTGTTACTCTGGCTGTCATGCAAATGGGGAGGAGGAGTTACACCCTGAGCRTGCAGCACCGCTGCTGCCCTTCACATCTGAGTGGCTCTATTTGTTCTTAAAGCCAGKAGTCATTTACTTTTTTACAAAACAGTTTCATGCTGCTCTTGAATACCCAGTCTGGACTGGTCACTGGTTAAGAAGAGAAAGTAAAGAAAAGTTTTCTGGTAGGACAAGAGGAAGCAAAGTAGTGTTMCCTGGTAGACAATGTTAAAGGAAAAACTGCTTTCCAATTCTGTGCTGTGCTGGCAATAGGGACATAACAAGGGCTGCATTATCATGATGCAAATATCCTGAGAACAGTGGACAAGTTAGCCCAGCARTGTGGAGCTCTGAGATTGGTCCCACAGGCACTGTGGGCATCCTGTTGGTCAATTCAAAGGTGCTAAATAAAGACATCCCAAGCTTAGATCATTTATCAGCCTTTTCCTGATAGATGAGTCTGCTTGAATCACCTGGTCATGAACCAYATGATGTGATGAAGAAGGARACAGCTGTTGAGGGCTCAAGCACTKCCTTGCTCTTGAGTTGGCATGCATAAGAAAATAAAGACATCAGATGTTGCCCTGACTCCCAGGTGTTTTCAAGCTGAACAGGRTATGGAAGAGTTTTTCTTCTTTTTTATTTTTCATTATGAGAAATGGAGCATAGAGAAGCAAAAGGACCTTAGTAAAGTTAAATTCCTGCACAAATCTTCATGCCACAGCYAGGAAATAAGTATCTGAATATCTTTATATTGATGTATGACATACCTTTGGGTCAGACATACATGGTGTATCTTTTCAGCACCCAGCACAATGGGGCTCATGTCCTGAACAAACACTGATAATACACTGTAAGCATTCCTCAGTGATGGTATCAAGATTAACAAGAATTATTTTWCATCTCTTGACCTGGTTATCTGTGAATGTCTCATCACATGTATATATCTAATATTTACTGCAGGTAATTTCTGTCTGGGGGAGTTCATGCTTGGATAGAATTCCCTTTGGGTTTAAGGTTTTTAGGATCCTGTTTCTCAGTGCACCTCAGAGGGTTCTGAGTGCTTCTAAATCACAGGCTCCTAGGAAGGTTTGGGTYGGAAGGGACCTTGAAGACCATCTAGTTACAACYCTCCTAACAGGGGCAGGCACCTTCCACTAGAAGAGCATCATTCTGAATGCTCTTGTGGATCTTCAGGGTGGATCATCCACTCCAGGTAAATTCTGCATATGATTGAAATTTTGCATATGATTGAAATGATCTTTCTGCAAAGAAGTGCCCCTCCATCTTATTTAACTATTGGCTTTGATTTTTGTCAATTTATTGTATTGTTAGTCATAATACTTTTAGGAAATCATAGGATCAACAAAATGTGCCAGAGGTGTTGCTGTACCACTTGTTAAGCAGGTGTTTTTTAAGAAAGTTTAAACATTTTCTTAAACATTTTTTTTAGGAATTCTTATTTTTTTTTCCTGGAGAGGCTGTATCTCTCCAGAAATTTCCCTAAGCCTTTACTATAAGCATCCTTTTTTTCCTGGGGCTTTACTGTGCCGTTCTAACTCACTATGTACACAACCCTTTAAAAGGCTAGTCCAAATAATGCTTTATTTTCCATTTGTCAATTTACTTTGAAAAGCTGAGAAAGATAGCCATGAAAAAGGGAATGGAGGGAGACTGTAGCAGGGTCCCTGAGCTGCTCTGCAAGCTCTAATTTTTGATTTCCTTGCATTTTTCAAAGCAAAAGCTCAGAGTGAATTTCGGCTTTTGGCCACCAGCTGGAAGCATTACTAGTGAYGAGTACTGTGGGCAGTAAAATTCTRCTACCCAGGACTGAAGAGGGAACATCTGTGGCTGTTGGAGCTGTTTCCATTCAGCCTTTAAACAGCCCAGTAGAGATTTGTGGATCTGTGTGTGTGAGGGCCCTTTCCTTATCAAAGCATATCCTGGTAATGGGGCTGGGTAATAATAGGCAGCATSAGTGAATGCTGTTTCATTTTGATTTTTTTTTWAAAGTGCATGTCTTCTAGTGGGTGATTCATCAGCTGCTGTTGCAGAAAGTATGTTGGGAAGCTTGCAGCTGTGGGCTCAGGCTGCAGTTTCTGTGTCGTTGCTAGGGATTCTGCATTAAATATCCCGATTCTCTGCACTTAAAACTAGGAAAAATTGACATTCTGACTTCCCATAAGAGAATGGAATACGTGATTCACAGCCCTTCTTCTGCAACATTAATCAGGCCCTGTTTACAGGGAATAGAGCCAAGGGGGATGGTTAGAGCCAAGGAGGTACACTCRGAAAGCCAAATGGTGATGTAATTTGGGGCAAAACAGTAAAGGCAAGCCACTTAACTGGCTGAGATGGCTTGTAGTGGGACCAAATCCCAGTTAAAGGATGAAAGAGCATTAGGGTTTCTTGGCTGTGCCATTGAGTGCCCYGGTTTTACTACAGGTTGTTTATGGAGGAGAGCAGAGCTTGAGCTGGGAAGCGGAGTCCTGCAGATCTGCTGTGGGACTGGAGGATGGATTCACAGTTCATGTGCTGGGCTTTAAGTCCCCAATTTCTGTGTGTYACATGAAGTTCTCTTTCCATAAAGATGTGAAGATCTGGTTTTCTTGTCCTGTCAATATCTGGGTCRTGCTTTGGGCTGCTGTGGTGCCAGGTGCTCTGCACACGTGTGTAAGGGTTTGCTCCTGATCCTGGGCATTTGCCRCCCATGTGGGAAAGGGGCAAGTTGTGACAGCCTTCCTACAGATGGACTGAGGGAAATGACAAGGAACTTCCTTGGCTTCACCCAGGAAAACAAGCCCTATGTGCCCCAGCTGGGAAAGGAACACAACTTTCCATAGCAAGTCCCCCGTGTTAACAGGGACATGGTCCACCTGGTATCACAGGAATTCTCTTTTACACACAGGCAGAATTATAATAAAATAATTTTAAAATAATTTTGCAAGCGGCACAAAATTTGTACAAATGAGTTTCCATCCCCTCTTCGGTTAGAGGCAATGCTGGGGCCGAGTGTGTCAAGGTTTTCAAAACATGGTGATACTGTCTGAGGACACAGGCAAGAAAAGCATAAAGACTGTCCCCRTCCAATCACTGCAAGGAACTTGCAGGAATGTTTTCTCCCTGATCTTTGCAAKGCTTTCTTGGGAATCTTCCTTGCAAAGTGAATCCTGACTGTCTGCCTACTGAGATGTAGAACAAAGCCTTGGGAAGAAGATTTAAAAAGTCTGACCAGCCCATTTGCATACTTTATATGGAGATCTCTTGGCATGCCAGCAGTGAGCTGTTGTATCCACAGGTATCAGCCTGACCCCAGCAAACTGAGGTTTCCTTCTCAAGCTCAGGCAAAACAGATTATTTCCTAGATCAGTTAACTGCAAATATGAACGTGCTTTCCCTGGCTCCCTAATGGCATCTCTCCTTTCCAGAGGAATCCAGCTTTGCAATTTTAAGTAGAATTTGTTGTTTACAGCACCAACTTATATTTTTGTTCTCATTTTTTTGCAYGGTCTTTCCAAAAAAAGTCCCTTCCCGAGCCATTACTTCAATGTCAGACAAAAAATTTAGCAAGAATTATTTATTAAATGGCAGAATATCTTAATCCCTGCCATGTTTAGAAGYGACTTTAGAAGTGTTTTTAAACATCATATATTTTCTACTAGGACCTGTGTTTCTTCTGGGCACTGTATCCAAACAGTCTGATTAATAAGGGAGGTTTGTTGGTTGGGCCAGGGGAAATTCTCCTTTCTAAGTCAGACCTGTGCTTTAGTCTTGGTCTTACAGGGAGAGAACAAAGAGCAAGTTAACCAGAATTTGGGATGGCATGATATGATCAGTGATAAGTCTACTGCTTCTCTGCCAAAGTGCTGAGGACTCACCCACTTGGGACACAGGACTGAGAAGCCAAAACAAACAGCAGGGCTCTGCTGGGGAAGAGAAAGGTGTTGTCATAAATCCTCCACTTCAAAGCTGTAGCTTCAGWATCTAACCCAACATGGGATTGTTTTTTTCATATTGTATCGAGGAGATTGGCCATTGGTGGTGCAGCAGAAGCTGAAGATGGTGTGAATGGTGTGTTTAGTAGTGGTAGATGGTTTGTTATACCTCAGAGACTGATTAAGGGTTTCCTCTGTKGTAAATCTGAAAGAAACCTGTAGACTCCTTAACAAGTAAAATAATAGATAAAAATGACAGAAGATAATTATTGTTAAGTGAAAGAGAAGAATACAGAAAAGGAGACMGTGTTTTGGCTGTCTGAGGATCACTGAGCACCTCAGGGACACTTCATGGCACACTCATGGCGAGAAGTGGGAGGTCTGGGTCCTCTCCTGAACTCTGCCATGAATTCCTTTTATGCTTTTGGTCCCACTGTTTCATTTTCTCAAATTTCAGTTTTCCTTTAATTCACGGTACAGAAAAATGGTGCTTGGGGATATTTAGGGGGTAACAGCAGGGCATAAAGGACTGTTGGGTAGCAGGAGATACCATGGCAAAGCCAGGTTCTCTGCTGGAGGTGACAACCATGATTTACACAAGCTGAGGATCTGGCTCTTCCTTTTCTAGCCTGTCAGCTCACATTCATCTTGATGCCAGCAACATCCAGGCCCTGACTACAAGCATTTAATAAGTTTAAGGAAGTTCCTGTTTTGATCTTTTGTTATAATCAGTGTTATTACGAATGCAAACAATAAGCAGAACAATTGCAGTCATCAATGGAGCTATTGGTGAAGAACACAGGGCTTTCCTGCTTAGACACAACTATGAAGAGAACTGTTTACTTAGCCAGACTGTCCTTTTATAGCTACCAACAGGAAGTGATTGCAATGTTTGTGTAAGAAGGAGCCTTCGAATTATCCCAAATCATCTCTTCAAAGGGATGTGAGAACAGAATGTACGTTTTTAAAAAAGTCATGCCGCCCTTTTTTTTGGCCTTATGAGTGAGCACAGCTGGTCTTGATGGGATTGACAACTTGTTGTCTATGTCTTTACAGCCCAGGTTTGTCACATTCTCACCTCTAAATGGAAAAGGTTTGGATGAAAACCCACTTTTGTTTTTTGGCTTCTCCTGAATCTCTGTAAACACTGGTGGACAGTGTGAGGCAAACTTGACCCAAAACATCCTCTTATTATTGAATGTCCAGGACATCCAGACTAATGTGTGGGTAGGAGTGGAACTGGCTGGAGTGGGAAGAGTGAACACCCATGATAGTTTAGGTTGGATATCAGGAGAGGGTTCTGCACCCAGAGGGTGGCTGGGCACTGGAAMAAGCTCTCCAGAGAAATGGACACAGCACCAGCCCTGACAGAGCTCAAGAATTGTTTGGACAATGCTCTGAGAGCCATGGTGGAATTCCTGGGGTGGTCCTGTGAGGGATCAGAAGTTGCACTTGATGATCCTTGTGGATCCCTTTCAACTCAGGATACTCTGGGATTCTATGAAGAATTTGGGACACCACAGTTTTGATCAGCTACAGGAGAGGAGAACAGGGAACTCACTGGGCTATTAACAGACTAACCAGGRTGACTCTTTATAAACAATAAGAGACCGTAGCCAACATCAATTAGTGCTTAGTTTTATCTCAGTTTTGTTTCTTGGTGCAGAGAATTATACAATGAATAAATCACTGTTCAAAAATTCTTTCAGCTTACACCTCAGTAAATCAATGTTGCCCATAGACCAAATATCAGACTTCCTTCAGTTAATGGATTTTTGTCATTTTAATCTTCAAATTTACCTGTTCATACCCATTAATACATGGTTGGTGGAGTGAGATGTATTGCAACCTAGATAATTGAAACTTTTATGAACCCTTCAGCTGGAGCCCTGTAGCTGATCTCACACAGGTAAGAAAGGACTGGTCCACACATGCAGCTGTCCCCTTGCTATGGTACCATTCATAAACCAATTTAATATGTGAGTCTCATTAGGAGCAGGAACTATTTTATCCTGTTTTACACAGGGGGAAAAAGAGGCAGAGAGAAAGATTAGGGGACTTGCCCAAAGTCACACAGGAAACCTGTGGTAGAACCAGGATATGAACATAGATTTCCTGAGCCTCCATTTGCTGCATTAACCACAAGCTCTTCCTTCCTCCCTTGTTTGGGAGAAATGACAAGGTTTCTTTAACATGAGAGGTGCCCTGGAGGGACTCAGCCTCAAGAGTCTTCATTTCATGTGGAGAAGATACTCTAGACAAGACACATCCATGCTCTGAAGAACATCCCTGCAAAGTATTTGTGTGTTTGTACAAGAGGAAGCCAGTCACCCATACGACCAGGTCTACAGAATTTTGTGAGACCAAAATTTCCTTTAGCTGATGCTTTCTCAATTTCCAAAGGAGAGGTTTTTCTCCCCTGAAATTCACTGCCACTGCTGTATAGGACAGTGAGGAGAGGTAAACAGCAGCTTAAATTTCTTCTCTCTGCTTGTGCAACCAAACCACCATTCACAAGAGGGACTTTTCAAATCATGCACATACAATACAAAAGGAATTATGTTGTCAGTGGCATCAGTTTTGATAACAAAGGACAATACAGTAATAAGATGGCATTTTCTTGTGCAGGTTGCATGAAAAGGACACTCCCAAGTAAGTTTTTGTGGTTACTTTTTGCGGCAATCTACTGCTCTTGTATCAGGTTGCCCTGACATCAACACGGGGATCAGAGAGAGCCCACATGTCTTTTATTCTCAGGCATGTTGGTAACTGGCACCATCTCACCTCTGAATTCATCTCAGCCATGACCCAGCTGCTCTTCTTGGACTATTTTTGTGCTGAGCACAGGCTCTCTCTGCTCGAGGGGAAAACAGAAACTTCCCCATCTCACCACAATATCATCGCTCCCTATCTATCCCCGTGCTAAACAAATGGGAGTACATTTGTTAACCATCCACAGGGATTTTCCTGCAGGAGACATATTGTCTGAAGAAGGCTGCAGCTCCCCAGCAAGGCCTGGTGTGAGATGCTATCACCCAGCACAACCCCAGGCACCAGTGGCAGAAATCTAAAGGGTGGCCTGAAAGATCTGCTGCCTTTGTTGCACTGATCTGCCATCACTCTGCTCTGGGAAAGATGGTTTTTATCTGGACTATTGAGACTAGTTTTTCTGCTTGGTTTAATAACAGCATCCTGAAACATTCTCACCAGTTTAGCATGGGTAAGAGAGGGTAAGAAAAAACTGATGATGGTGTTTAAATTCATTTAGAGGATGAGAAGAATATCAGACATTCTGTTAAAAATTAATGTCTCTGGCAGCATACTGAGCAATATTTCAGTGTTTTGTTGATAGTTACCTCTCTCTCACAAGCACACCTAATTGTTAYAATTTTTATTAAGCTAACAGAGATAAAACTGGATAGAAAGAAAAAAATATTTTTGAAAGTGCATCCTTCTCTAACCAGATGTTTGTCTTCCTTTAGTCAAATGCAGCCTTATTTCTCTCTCTATCAATTTTTCCTTTTTCCTTCATATAGTTTCAACTATTTTTTTCAAAAAACCATTTTAATTATTTATTAAGAATTTTTATGTATTTAAGRTCTTATTTAACTTGCAAGTTCATGACAAATTAATGACAAATTAATATACTGCAGGTCAAATCCTTATGATTTAGGACTCTTACAAGTGAGTACATAGAACTAAAAAGACTACTAAAAATTATAAAAAAAATTGTGATAGTCTTCCCCMTTTTTTATTCACAATATCACACTGAGTTGCATCTCAGTTCTTTGACTCCAGCTAAATATTGGTGTCTTCAATGGGGTGTYCCTGGGGATTTAGATGTTACTGACATGTGTAAGCATAGACTTATCTCATTCTTATCAACAACAAATATTCAGAGAGCTGTCAAAACTCTTGCTGAGTTCCCAAAGTTTATTGTATTTCCTTATGACAGTTTATGCAAATTCCCACAAACTCACAGGCACTGAAAACCCAACAGAAATCTTCTGATACTACTGCATTCCTCCTCTTCCTCAAAACCTTTGACAGCAAGTCAGATTCTGCCTTTTGAAAGGAACAGCAATTTTTATTCCTGTTGCAAAAGGTTTTCCAAACTCCACATGCATTGTTATGTCTCTCAAATGCATTACATCACACAACTCTTCTGAAAGGTGTCCAAACCCTGCATTAAAACACTTGTGGGAAAAGTTGAAAAAATAAATGGTTTATGTTAAATGGTATTTTGAAAAGGGAACGAAATGTATTGCACTGATATGGAAAGGTAGTGTAGTAATGAATGCTTTGGGTTTGAATTAAGTGTTATGCTCTCCCTCATTAAACTCCACTCTGAAGTTATGCAGACTTAGGTGTCTCTTCCCCTTCTTTCCTCCTTTTCCACTGAGTGTATCAGAAGAGTGGTGAAGTTTGAACTCTCCGAACATCATGCCATGAGAAACGTGACCAAAGCAGGTGGGTTTACTTTAAATTAGGAGAGAATCTGATCTGCCCTATTTCAAACACCAACTTGGCAAACTCTGGCAAACAGCAGAGCCAGCCTGCTCCTCACAGCTTGGCGTGACCAGCAGTGTGTGCCTCAGAAAGCCATTGCTGCTCCAGCCCAGCTGAGGGCAAGAACAGYGTTTAATGTTTCCCGCAGCACATTCCTGCTGAGTGTGGTGGAATTTGGCCAGTAGCTTTTGGAGACTATTGATATTAAAGGGCTTTTTCATGAGAATTTTGTTCTAAAAACAAAAGTTTATGTTTATCCACACTGTGCTGTCATGGTGTTCCCATGGGTCCCACAAGGCAAAATATTCTGACTGGTGTGGCCTTGGGATACTCTGAGGACACCATGGGATGTGGCCTTGCTTGATTGAAGGGAAATTTAGGGCCATTGGCCTTTGTAACATCCTCCAGGATCTCTTAATATGACTTTCTGCACAAGTGCAAATCTGGAAAGCTACCTGCCTGAAGCATCCAAAGTCTTTAAAAAACATATCCCTCGTAACCACGTGCAGCTCTCTCAGCACTCCACAGTTCCCCACATTTCAAAGGTTTGGAGATGTACCCAACTTTTCCCTGGAAGCAGCCAAGTCCAGAAGAGCATGGAATGACTGCAGATCACATCCCAACCAAACACATGACAAAAGTGCTCTGCTGGCCTTCTGTGGGCCATCTCCAGTGCCAGGTTTCCCAGAGGTCTCATCCTGGGCTGAGATAATAATGAGAGCATTGCAAGCACCTGCTGAGCAGGGATGGTGGCTGGGGGAAGGATTATGAGCCCCAAAGAGCATTTTGGTTCACTATTTATAGTTKAATGTTCTCTTGAAGGGATGGATTGTCTGGCTTTGAGAAAGAAAGCAACGTGGCATTTTAYGAGGGTTTCCATGCTGGTGGTGAGATTCACACGTTTGGGGGATCTCTCAGGGTATTCTCTCTTTGCTCTGTCCATTTTTGGGTTTTGACAAGTTTTTGGCAGAGTTCAGGCAYCTCATTGCTCAGGCTGGGAAATTCTGACAAAGCTGGCTTGTTGAGAAAATTGTTTTCCTCTGAAGGTACCTATGTCCCAGCAGATGGTTGGATGGCCAGCACAGGTGAGACGCATGACAAAAGGTTCAAGAGAAATGACATTCCACACTTATCTACCCTGCTCTTGGTTGTCAGGGAATTCAAAGTAAACAGGGCTCATAAAATGGAAGGTATCATTTAAAGCTTGTACTATCACAGRTTCATAAACATGATTTATTAGCTGCTTCTACTGATTTCTTTACTTATTTGCCGATAAATATTAATAAATATTTTGTAAGCTGCAAAACTACACTCACAGAGTMCAAACCCACAGTAATAATTTCAGAATACTTCCTGTAGCCTATTTAATCTTAAACAGCATCTTCAAAGGAATTTTTTTTTTATCCCAAAATAGTGGTCCCTCATTGACTTCTAGATGTCCTTGCATCTTTGCCATAACARTAGAGGAAATGTTGACAATTATCTTGCACTGGATGCCTAAAACCTAAATAGCTGAAGATATCATCTTATTTTCGTCCTTATTTAAGTACCCTAAAYTTAAAGAAGGAAATCTAAGCTTTTACAAACACTTCTTGTTGGAACTGTCCCCCAATTTGACCTCCGGACAGTTACCCTGCCTGTCTTCCATTGCATCTCTGGATGCTCAATTTCTCCCCAAAACACGTTTTAAAAGCGTTTTTTTTTACTTGTTCCTCTCATCACTACAAGCATTTCCTTGCCTCATTCCTTCTTCTGGGGTAGTTCAAGTTTATCTGTACCTCTAAGGMTCTAGCAAATCCTGCTCACAAAGATGTGTTTTCTCATCTTTGTTTCGTGTTCCCTCGAGAATCTTTAGCTTGGTGCTGCACTGTGCTGCATGGATGGGATCCTCCTTTAAACTCCACTGGTGCTGTTCAMAAAAAGTTCAGGCTGAGGATGAGGACACCTGCATTGCAGTCTCAGCAGCCTCCTCCCCATCCTGGGACATGATGACCTGGTTGTCCTCAAGAGATTGACAAAGAGACTGAATTTTATAAAACATCAGAATAAGGTTGCAAAGGCTCAGATAAACAAATTTTCATACTGTGTGGTTGTGCCTGTCAGCAATGAGTGATACACCAAATACAATGRAAGTTATGTGAAGATGCTGGAGATTTCAGCCTTTCTACATCTTCAGGCATTCAGRGGTAACTGTCAAAGCAGAAATTTGGTCATATTGGAAAAGACTGAGCACTGTTTGCAGAAACAGAAAGGATTTACTTAGGGTTTTTTTCTATTTCTATATTTAGGATAATTTGCCATTCCAGAGCTGTTTCCCAACATAGCAACTGAAAGCCCATGTGGCACCTGGGAAGGTCAAAAAAGATGGACATTTTAAAGAAACCAGAAAACATTTTCCTTTTATTTTATCTTGTAAATGCATTTGCAGTTTGCTAAAACAACAAAGCAAGACATTTCATATATTCTGTTCCTTAACTGAATGATAGATCAGAGCCTCAACTGGTGTGATTTTGTATCCTTCACTTGCAATCAATTTAGTACCATGGGAAATTCACTTCCAAAATTCATTTTTCATGGTGAACACAGAAACTTTTCATGTAGTTCCTCTCAAGGCTTCTGCTGCTGCTGCTGCCATCCCATCACTGGAGATCCCTCTGCCCAGGAGCTTTTGAGAGCCCTGCCAGGGATTTTGGTATGACAGGGAACCACTTTGCTGCCCATGCATCGTCAAAAAAATTCTGCCATGCCAGGAGCAGACCAGTTTGGATTTGACAACTCACTTGACAGGCATGCAGATGATATTTTTTTCCCACTGCATTCACGATAAYCCAGCTGAGACAAGTATATTTATATTTTTAAAGAGATTTAACTCACTTTTAAAGGGAGTTAACATGGTTACCTGGGACAACATTTTACAAATTTTTCAATGATTATCTTGTTCATGAATGCACACATTTCCTTTAAGAGGATATATGCCTAAACCACAATGCATGGACATGAGTCAATAAAGGAAGCAATTCTTTTAAGCTTGAGTGCATCAACAAGTTTCTTAAGAACAGATCATGGCCGCAGAATTGCATGGCAAGTTTCTGTCATCTGAAAACATGAGCTGCTATAAAATGCTGGTCTGTAATGCTGGATCAGTGAGGACAGTGGTCAACAAAGACTAAATGGACTGTGTCAGGCCTTGAATTTATAGATTCATAGAATCATTTAGGTTGGAAAAGACCTCTAAGGTCATTGAGTCCAACCATTAACCCAGAACTGCCAGGTACCCAATCCTAAATCATGTCCCTAGGCTCTACATCKACACATTTTGTGAACAATTCCAGCCATGGTGATTCTACCACATCCCTGGGCATCCTCTTCCAATGCTCAACCATCCTTTCAGTGAAGAAATTTTTCCTACTGCCCAATATAAACCTTCACATATCTATACAAATATTGCCCAGATTGCAATTTTCAGTGAAAACAAAAATAGAATTGGTCACCCTTATTTTTAAGATCTCAAGTTTCAAACCAAAGTCAAAGGTTTGTTTGGCTCTTTGCAGTTTGAACACCTGGGTAAAAGTAAGAAAGGGAGGGAGGGAGGGGGTGAGAAAAACCTCACAATTTTTTTTTTCTCTCCTGTTTTTTTGCAACTCTCTGTATTTTTCTGCAGGTCTTCAGGCAGCTAGAATGTCACAAGGTTTTTTTACACCATCCAGTCTGGCAGACAACGTAAGGAAAATGCACATTTTTGGCATAAAAATAGAATTCCAGGGTGACTTAAAAAGTTGTGCAATGGCTGATTTTTGCCCTGTGTCAGCACTATGTGATGCATATATTTTATACCACATATATTTTTATATTTCATATAAACATGAAATGGAGAAATGAAAAAATAASAAAAGAACAAAATAAGAAAAAAATTGGGGAAAAAAATTACTTGAAGTCTCAAATAATGTCCCCAAGGGCATCTTCTGCAGGCTGATGCAGGGCAGAGCAATCTGAGCCACGCCTGGCTACGGTGAGCAGAAAGCAGAGCAGCTGCACTGTGTTTTACCTCTTTGAAACTTCTGACAGGAAACAGCCCTGACGTGGGGCCAGGAACTGTCCCTCAAATGCTGGAAGGCTCTCAGCCTTCTCAGCATTCAGCATTTTGCAGGAGAAACCCACCAGTCCTCTGGTGCCCAGCTTACAGAGGGTCCACGCTGCTGCTGCAGCCTCTGCAGCTCCAGATTTTCCTGTGCCCGCTTCCCCAGGGCTGCCCAGGAGAGGTGGCCACGGCTTCTGCTCAGCCTCCCCACCAGCTCAGCCAGCAAGGCAGCTCAGCAGCAGGCCAGTCTTCCTCCTGGTGCACTCTGAGAGCTTTTAGAGTAGTGCAGCAGAAGCAGCACAGGAACCCCTGTGCCACCGGCAGCAGCAATGTTATATTAGTAACGCCAAGTCACTGCCCACAGACAGAAAAACATCACAGCACACGTCAGGCAAGATGTGAAACTCAGGGCAGAAAAGTGGGTTTGTAAGCATCCCAAAGGTCAAGATGAGGCCTGCTGAAGCTTGATTTTACACGAGCATAAACCTTGCTGCATGCAAGCATACACATGCAGATACCCCTGCATGCACAGTACCAAAACCCTTTTCTAATTTTCTTTCTAATTTTTTTTCTTACTTTTTGATAGGCATGTTGTGGAAAATGTGTGTCTCTGTGGGTCTGGTGGCAGGCAAATGTTTATGTGGGTGCTAAAAAAAAAAAAATGGAGAAGGTGTGAGGCATATATTCAGAGAGCCAGAAAGCCACACACAGGCTTCTATTTATAGCAGCTTCGTGGTGAAACACAGAAAAACGAACGGCAGCTTCTATCTGCTGCTCCTAACTGAAGCTTGAGGAGAGCAACTACAACATTTGGGGTCTCTTTGTAGTTATAACTGACAACAAAAAGTGATGAGTTAGCTGTTTCCTTTGCGACCCTCTCGAGCAGGTGAAGGAGTCAACTGCTGCACGAGCGGGGCGGGACGAGCTGACACTGCCTGGAAATGCTCTGTACACCCCAGAGAGCACAGGTCAGGAGGCAGAAAAAGCCAATTTTTTTCTGAGCACCATGGCTAGGCTCTGTCTCCTAACCTGGCTTCCCAGACCAGGTGAAAAATTCATGGTCCAGAAGCAGTGGGCATTTTAATTTCGTTCTAGTTGCACCCACTGGAAAGGGGAAAATACAGATACAGGGTTCTAGTAACAGAGCTGAGGTCTGACATCATGTTCAAACTCAGTGATGATTTTTTACACCAATAACAGAATGACAGCAGTTCTGCTCTTAATTTTTTGTTCAATGGATTCTTCTACAATGGGATTAACTAGATATGTTCTTCCTGATGTGATCCTACTTCTGCACAGTATAAATGGGTTGGCTTATGTGGAGAGTAGAGTGGGCCTGGGAGCTTGGTGGTGAGGTATTAGAAATGCAGTTTTCACCTGCTCTGCTTAAACTGGGATTGTGGCTTTGAATTAAGACTGAGTTTAGTTTAGATATCAGGAAGGAATTCTCTATTGTGGCAGGCCCTGGCACAGGGTGGCCAGAGCAGCTGTGGCTGCCCCATCCCTGGAAGTGTCCAAGGCCAGGCTGGACAGGGCTTGGAGCAAACTGGGATAGTGGAAGGCGTCCCTGCCCATGGTAGGGTGTTGGAACTTGATCTTTAATGTCCCTTCCAACCCAGCCCATTCTGTTATTCTCAGATTTATTTCTTCTGCTTTCTTTCTTTTCTCATTTCTTTCCTGAGGGCAGTAATTCAAATATTTCCCTGCTGGAAGCTGAAATATTCAGTAGGTGAGGAAGCCCCTCATCACCCCTCTCTTTCCCTGTGAAGGCTGCTCTTTGCAGTCCCCAGTGCTGGCCACTGCTCTGACTTTAACCCTGCTGTAGGACCCTGTCTCTTCCTCAGYTGCCCATTTCATGACGCCTCCAAATCACACCACTCGTGTGCAAATCATGGATTGCTCCATTGGGAGGTGGGAACCATCAATTTTCTGTTTGTTTGGATGGYGGAAGTGGGTTTGGCACCTGGAAAATTACAGGGCTGGGAGCAGAATATCAAGTTCCTGCCTTAGGTCCAGACCAGTAATGGTAAAAATTCTATCTTAAAGCAAAACTCTTTTCCCCAAACTTTTTTTCTTTAGTTTTATAAAATGCAAACAAAGCAAGCAGACAGAATTATTTTGTAAGCTGGTGTTTGTTGCAGCACACAACTTTYTCAAAAGGAAAAAAAAACTTTAATTATTAAAGAGCTGCAAAACTCCATTTTCATGCTTTAAAATGAGATATATTGACATTTTTCTTCAAGAGGTAGTATTGATTTTCAGTTGAAGTCAATGTAGTTAAAAAAATAACCTCTAAAAGATTAATAAAAAATATACACCTGGCTTCATTTTGAATGAAATCAATATTTTATGAATTAATATTTGAATTTTTTTGACTCACCAAAAAATTCACTATTTTATTTCTGAGTTGATCTGTTTTTTTACCAAACTCTACGTTTTAAAAGAGGAACTGAACTAATAAAATAAAATATTTGCACAGCCCCGCAGTAACATTAAGCAGTGAGTTTTGCCTACCCCTATCTCATCTAGAATCACTGGTGAAGAAATTAACTTCTTTTTCATTCTAATGTTCCTTTGTTTCATTCATTCAATATTAAAAGTGCTTTGGTTTAACAAACTGGCCATGTGGTGCACTGTCTGTTCCTTGAGTGAAGCAAGGCATATCTCTTGGAGATGATCAACATTGAAGACTTCAGATATCACTCTAACTCTTATTTTGAGAAACRTGCATGTTATGTGAATTCTCCCATGTCTAATATCATTGCTGAGTTTTGACCAATGTGTTTAATTTTGAGTAATGTCTCAGTGACAGCACTGTCTTGACAAACTCCTTTCTCAGACTTGGATCCGGCCTCCCAGTGCAAATGTGACTTTGAAGACATTCACTCCAAAGAAATTCTTGCACTTTTGATGACGAATCTTAGTATTCACTTGAATTTTTCTAATTTTTGCTCTGTCAATAAACTACTTTTTTAGGTGCTGATGGAAAGAGACCCCAGGGAGGGACAAATGCCGATAAGATGGTTTTCTTCAAATCATGGAATTATTAAAGTTGGAAAAGACCTCTAAGAATATAGTTCAATCATTAATGCAGTACTGCCAAGTTCAGCACTAAAACTTGTCCCCAAGCACAACATGTACATGTTTTCTGAATATTTCCAAAGCTGGTGATTCCTTGGGCAGCTTGCTCCAATGCTTGACCACCTTTCTAGTGAAGAATATTTTTCTTATTATCTAATCTAAACCTCTCCATCTTGAGGCCATTTAGTGTTGTCCTACTACTCATTACCCAGAAGACCCCATTAATCCCTGCCTTCCAACCAATAACTGAAAGGAGTGATTTTGTGGCAAAATTTTAGTTTAATCTTGGCTGCTCTTCATTATGTTGCTTTTCTTGTAAAAAAAATAAAAATGAGAAAAACCCCTAAACCTCAGAATTTTTACAGCATAGGTACTACACTAATCCCAGCAGTCAAAATACAATCTGTTATAGAGGAAACCAGCAAGATCTTTGCAAAATAAAGGTGGCACATTTTGCTCAACCCCGCTTTGCTCATGTTCCTAGGCCAAAAGTCAGCGTTAAAAGCTTGACTTTGTAATCAGCTACAGGTCAATGGGGACAAGCAAGGTAATCCATAATCCTCACCAAACCACCACTCTGGGTGTGGTTGGGACACCCAAGGACATTGATTTGCACTGTATCTCAGTTTCTCAACCAGCTTCTTGGGTAATTTTCCCCACTGCAATTCCAGGAGAAGCCTTGCTCAAGGTCCTGCCTGTGATGAGACATTGTCCGTGCCCCAGAGAGCTTCCAGCTGTAGGRACAAAGACAACAAATAGGGAAACAGTAGGAGAAATATAGCCCAGGGTCAAAAAACAGGCCAGTGCTGGAAAACAACATTTTTCTCTCTTACTGTGCCCATGCTGTTGTGGAAGTAGACATGGTGAAGACATGTTTAGTCCTGGGGTTTTTAGGCACATTTCTGTATTTGTTTAGCATAGTTATGAAGTTTTAGAGCAGAGACCATGTAACTGTTGGTTCTCACCCTAAGGCAAAGCACATTTTGATGTCCTTGATTTTAAACTTGCTTTAGGAAGATATGTGAAAGCACAGCTTCAGTCTGGTAATCAAAGCTCCAATACAAGMAATACAAGTCCTTCAGTATTTGTCCAAGGCAAACTCATGGTGTGGTGGGGCTCAGGGATAAAGGACTGATCTCAGCAAATCCATCCCAACAAAAAAAAATCCCATTCTTTTGATTATATTTTATGTCAGGTTAGCTCAGGCAGATTTGAGTCAGGCAACTCAGTTATTCTGAAGTTAAGGAACAAGCCCTCAGCCCAGCTTTTTCAGAAGTCAAGTGCTAACTCTAGACTTAGCTCAAGGACTCACCTTCCCTTGCAACACTTGGTGGATAAAATTGCCAATTAGTTAAATATATTACAAATATAATTGTGGGCATTCCTTCAGAGCCYACCCAGCTCTCTCTTTTTAAAGTAAGTTAATCTTTGGTGTAAATGAGAAGAATTTATCCAATGTATTGGGGGAGAGGGCAAAACAGCAGCTCCTGAAGCAAACTGTCAATAACGAGAAACACGTTTTCTAGAGCTCCCCATGCATGGGGGTCTGTGAACTGTCTCAAAACAGGAGCAAGGATGTTCCATCGGAAACAGCAGCTCCTCTGTAGTCTTCAGGTGCAGCAGTCAGACTTTTTTTTTTTTTTTCCAATACAAAAAAGCCACTCTTTACCAAACTCCCATCTTGTACTAGATTGAACCAAACCTGAGCAAAAGCTGGGGCTGGCAAAGCTCCAGCCGAGCGCAGGAGGTAGGCTCAAAAGCAGGAAGCTGTGGCAAAGCTGAGTCGCTGAAAAGCTGCTGGAGCTAATATATTGTGGTCATGGGGATAGGCAGCAGCCTCCGAGTGGTGATGGGAAGACTCAAAAGTGCCTTCAAAACAGGCTTGAGAAATACTGCTGATCTCTGCTCTTTGGCTGGGCTTTTGCCCTCAGGTTTACGCTTGAAGCTTTCAGAACATCTCTCGTTGTTGGAGAGGCGCGGGGGTTTTATCCCTGAGCCCTGCACAAGCCTCGTTTTCTGCCTGTGCGCTGAGATGCAGGGGTGAAAGTCTTTGAAGGTGAAAGGGATGCGTAGGATTGGGCTCATCTGGCAGCATTTGTGACGGCAGCTGAGGCCCAGCAGGTCGTAAACACTCGCTGGTGAGGAGCTGCCTTCCCCACCTCTTCCCGCGGCAGCGCGAAAAGCCGGGCGYGCGCCCGTGGATTGACTAATTCTTTTATGGGGCAGGAAAGAAAAAGCCACTGGCTGTGAAGCCAATAAAAAACACCAGGTGGTCAAGACATTATGGAGGCCCATTGTTCTAGGGAATTGTTTCATTCATCATTATGAGCTGCGATGATGAGAACAGGATGCATAATATTGACATGCAGGGTAGGGAGCAAGGAGATGGAATGGGTGAGGTAAGGTCTCCCTTTCCTTCTCTGGCCACCCCTGGGAGGGGGAAGGAGCTGGTGTGTTTCAGAACTGAAAAACCAGTGCAAGAAGAGATAAAAAAGAGGACTTCCCACTTTCTCAGGGCTGAGGTAGCTGCTTCCTTATAATGTCACAGTTCATTAGGGAGCTGCAGCCAGGACACGTGGAGGGAGGGACATGCTCCTGTCTCCGTAACTGGAGCTGTGCTCTCAGCTCTTCTAAATGCCCGTGGGTGCCCGCCCTTGCAGCTGTTTTGGTTTTGGCTGTGTCCTGAGAGRCTGTTTCATGTGTTTCTCAATGCCTGGAGGGGCCAGGAGGAGTCACCTGTGTCTGAGGGACACAAATGTTTTCTGTGGTCCTGGAGGGTCAGAAAATACACGAACCTCCAAAGACATSACTTTTCCCAGTGGTCTGTTTTGTACTGATTTCTGGACTCTGGGCAAACAAACAGGAATTACTGGTACCCTGCATGTTGGTTTCAAGTGTTTTACAGCTTTTCAGCAGTGCCCTGCTCTCAGATGGAGAAAACTGTGAGCATGTGTCAAGCAGATTGGGTGGAGCTGTCACAACTCACTCTCAGGTCCTATTCAAGGCTTGTCCATCAACTGGACAATAAACCCTGGCCTGTCTTACCACAGATGCATACAAGAAGGATGTGTTTGAAGGACARAGAGAGGTAAGTACTCAGACAAGTCATGAAATTTGAGCAGAATGGAGATGGACCAAACAAGTAACCTCAGATCTCTGTAAAAGGTGGTGCTTTGATTGTACTTTGTATCCTAGTGTGGGCCCAAGGCAGCCAGGATTAAGCAAGTGTAAGTAGAGATGGATGTCAGCATCARCTTGAAGCTGGCCCCTTTCTGGGAAGCTGAGATCTTTGTGCCAAACCTGCAGCCATTGAGGTGACCAAGGAGACTGCTCTGATGCAGGTGGGCTCATCAAGCCAGCTCTCACATCCCAACACAAAGTAGCCCTGCATCAGCTGCACAGAGTGCCAACACACCATCTAAAATCCAAAATATCCTCCATGCTCTACAGGGTTCCCACTCAGGGATCACATACTCAGCACCCCTCAGACGGTGAGTGGAGGGGGCAAATGAGGAGCAAAAATCTTTCTTTTTCCTAGAGAGTATGCTCTGTATCCTGCCCTAGAAATAGAATTTTAAAAAAGATAAAGAAAGAAAAAAGAAAGAAAATAATTTATGTTTGACTGAGCTGTGGTTTGGAAACAGAAAAGGAGAAAAGAAACAAAACAAAAACAGTGGCCCATAAAGAAGAGAAAACAGGAAAGGAAAAGAACAAAACATCCTGTACACAGCAGCCAGTCAGTCGAGGAGGGAGGGTCTGTGTCATCTGCATTCCTCTGCTGAAATGGGCATGGACAGCCTGGATCCAGCCTGCATTGCTCAACCTTTCCTTACCTTTCTGCCCACCTGGTTTKGTGATTTCTCCTGTTTACTCCTGAGCTTGATCAGAAGAACCAAAGGTGGTTTTACAACTTGYCTCGTCTCCAGATGCCACATCATGAGAGCAGTGTGGCATCTGCAGGCTGTGCCACCCCCATGTGCTCTCCTGGGATGAGTGTTAYGGATCCCAGATCCCCACTGGGCACTGACAGATGTAAGCTCACCTTCCCCTGCTCCAAGGTGAGGGGTCAGCCCTGGGCCTGAGGCAGCCAGCAGTATTGTGAATGAGCTGACAGGATACACAGCTTAAACTGGAGCTGGCTCTGAGCCTGGGCTGAAAAGTTTGGGTGTTTCTGCACCTGCCTGTGTGAAAATGCCTCTTGCTCTTCACCTCCACAGCTAACCTGAGAATGAAACCAGCGTGGAGGTCTTGATGTCTCAGCTCAAGAGCAGCCAGTTTGCAGGTTAGGGTGGCTGAGGTGGTTTGAACAGGGAGGCTGAAGCCTGTGCTGTTTGTGCTGCTTGTTCTGAGGTGAGGAGGGACCAAGATGAATTGGGTTTGTTAATGCAGCATCCTTTGGGAGGCTTGAAAGATGGGTGTGAACAGCAATTTAGAAGGGTGGGAACTTCTCCTTTAAGGGACCTTTTTCTAAGCCCACTTAAACACTAATCAGGTGCCCCTTTTCTGGTCATCATTTGCGTGGTCTTGCTGAAATGGATGTGATTTCCTCCAAACCCCATAAATGTCTCTTGATCAGTTCCAGAGTTACTGCCTCCTTCTCCAAGCAGGCTGGAAGCACAAATCCATCACTGAGCTGCTGGACCCAATCACATCTCCTGCCTCTCCTTCTGGAGAGGGCAAAATGAGCTTTTTAAACACAGGCAGAACATTCCCAGTGAGTAGCTCGGAAGTTGGGCACGCTTCTGCCCCACCAGCAGCAGAAAAGGAGGATGGGCTCCTCATGTGTCAGCAAGAGGCAAAACCTGAATAAATTCCCCAAAAGCTGATGATACCCAGAGCATGGTCCTTGAGGTTAAGCTGCACTGACAGCTTCTCCTTAGATGACCCCACAATGAATGCAGCCTGTGATGACTGATGGCGCATTCAGCTGCTCCCATGCATTTTGTCTTGGTTCTCCCTGTAAAAATATTCCAGAGAGCTTTTTTCCCCTCTGCTTTTCTTGTTGAAATTCTCTCTAATGAAAGCTTAGAAGAAATATGTTTGCTTAAGAACAGATGGAGCAGAACTAGCTTCCCTGTCCCCCCAAATCCCTGAAATTGGGGAAATAAATATTTAATAATGATGTATGAGTTATTTAGGTGCTTTAAGAGGCACTGCCTTCATACAATATCACTTTCTAGAATTCCCTACTCTCCCTTGTTCTCTCATTTCCACCCCCTGCCATCCCATACCTTCTCTTTTCCAGCCTGTTTATTTTAGAGTGCAAAGCTACTTAGAATTATTTATTTTTGGATCAGCTACTGATTCACTTAGTGACTAACTCATTTCATCACTCGATGCCTCACTTTACCTATACATTAAGAAGGATTAATAGTACCTGCTTTTCAGGGCTGTTAGCAGTCTAAATTAATTCATGCTTATAATGTTTATAAAGAGATTTGAGATCCTTGGTTACTGGAGGCTAGGGAGCTGCAAAGTATCTTATTTTTACTTAATAGTGAGGGGGTTTTGTGCAACTTTGCATTATAAAAGTACAAGAAACCTTGCAATTAGTTGGAGAGGCTTTTATTCCCAGGGCTTAGTTTATATTCCAGTTCAGATAGAAGTATTTTGTCTGCATATTTCTTCCCCTGATGTTTTAATGAGAGTTAATATCCTTATCTCCCTTACAGAGAAATGTTGGACGGTGCAAAATGGGGCAATAAACATAACAGGGTGGGTAGCAGGGCTGTGCAGTGTTRTTTGGAGCTCTTAAAAAAGCTAATGTGCTCTTCTTCAGACTGCATTTTGCTGTTATTACTGCAAAATATGCAGCCAGAAAGAAAAAATTAAACTTAACATTAGCATTTATGGCAATAATTTGCATCCACTGGAAATATTTTGTTGGCATTGTGGGAGGTTGGTGTGAGTYTATCAAGAAAGGGAAAGGACTCCTGCAGAGCAGGAGGAGGCATGAGGGGTGTGTCTCTGAATGAAGCCTGAAATTAGTTTGCAATTATTTCACATTTACTGAGTAATCCACCAGATGATAGTGCCAGTGACCACCTCTGCTACTGATCCCACAATGCCATGCAAGTGTTGCTTAAAGAGGTGGCATATTTGGACTTGAATACCAGTGTGTGGACAGATCATCAGTTGGGTTGTGATAAAAACAGCTCCACTGAAATTACTGAAGATTCCTTATTCTGYTGCCTCTTCTCCTGTGAATGGAATTTACAGGTCAGAGTGATGAACCAGTTGCTGACTGGGCACCAATGATGGTGGTCACAGACTGTCCCTGGGAAGGGTGGGAATTGCTTCCACAGCACCACGACCACCTGAGGGTCTCTCCTGAGGGGAGAATTAGTGAGATTTCTGATTGTGTGCCTCCAGCATCACAAAACACAGATAGGCCAGAATGCAGCCCAAAACAAGGCCTCTCTTTKACAAGATCTTTATTTTCAGGACTTAGCCTGCGAGCTGTTGCCCTTTTTTCCATCTTGGCAGACTGCAATAATTACCCAGATGACATATATAGGGAGGCCACGAATTATTAACAATTAACTCAGCTCTGGAGTCACTGCCAGAGATTTGTTGGTTCTTAGAGGAAGTCAAAGTGAGTAAACCATGCTGAGTGACAATAGCTCTGCTTCCCAGCCAGACTGAACAGCTCGTAATGTAACCCAAACGTTTCCTCTTTCCAAGCTTGCTTATAAAAGAGCAGACAAGGAAAGGGCAGAAAGGACATTTAGAAGAACACAAGACTGGAACAACAACCACTGATGTAATGTACTTTCTAAACTAAACACAAGGCATGCACTATTGCAGCCATTTGAATAACGATTAAAAGGAAAACCAAAACAAAGATAATTTGGTCTGCTTAGTCCTGAATAATGAAAGAAAAAGTGTGAGCAGTTCCATGGTGCRTGGCTGGGAAATATTAGCCCTGAGCTTCACGTGCTCTGAATCATCTCTGCTCCTGGTAGGGAGAAAATAGCAAAGAAGGAGAGATTTTGTAGGAGATAGAGGGGGTAGAGATGTGCATGGGAATTGGAACACGCCAGCAGAGGAGCAATGGAAATATCATGGACCTCTGGTGATCAGAGGTCCTACAAGGCCCATCTGAGATATTTTATAGTCCAAATTTCCAATGGGACAAGYTTTGGAAAGAGTGCAGAAGATGAATGGAGAGGACAATGAGCAGAGGATTTATTTACACTGCCATTTCACAGAAGGGCAACTAAAGCATGGAAAGCTCAAAGCCTCTTTGCTGCCTCCTCTTCTCTCCATGTCTAACRTGTCCAGGTCACTGACCCCACTTGTGACAGCACATTTCAGCAGGTGCATTGGTGTTCTCAGGATCAGGAGCTATGCTACTTGCCCATAATCTCAGAKGAAATGTGTTGGAATAATACTCAAATCTCTCGAGTCCCGCATCACTTTCTCAACCACAAAACCATCCTTCCTGTCTCTGCATAAATATAGAGCTGAGAGAAGTGATTTTATGTGCACATACACATATCCAGGGTGCCTTATAAGGAGTACAGGCACACTAAGGTGAAAATTTCATTAGAAATAACACTAATTCATGAAGTTCAKATTTCTCTTGTTTCTCCTCCAAATTTCTCCCATTTCAGACATCACAACAACACTTGCTTATGTGAGGTTTCTGATTGCTTTTTGTGGAATGAAAGAAAAATCACATGAATTTCAGCTGGAGCAAAGCCATAGGATTTGATTTCATAATGCAAATCATTACAACTCTGGTGCATCTGGTATGAGTCACTGGTATATTTCACTGAATTTCTTTGTATCCAAAGTAAATCCTTTTCCCTGGGAGGCTCCAAAGTAGAAACAATGAGAAACTGCTTCTCCTTCTGCCCTGAGAACTCAGGTTCAGTACGAACAATGACAACTTTGATAAAGTTACCAAGCAGATTTTGTCTAGAGCACTTTGTATTAAACTGGCCCACAGCTGGTCTATGTTTTCAAAGGACCTTTAGTGAGGATCCCTGTGGAATTAATAGATGACAAGTTCAAAGCCTACAGAAGGAAGAGGTTCCTCTTTTGCTGTGAAATGTCTGGATAATAATAAATTCCCATGAATTAGATAAGAAAATGCACAAACCTGTGAAAGAAAAGATCATCCAGGGCTGTGCATTACAAAGATACATTTCTAGCTCAAGAACTCCCAGAGTCACAAACTCCTGGGATGAGGGAAAGAAAACTACATAGTGAACTCCAAGATGTTAGAGGTGAGCTTCTTAGAAATGCTCAGACCTGGGCTATCCTTCCACTAAGTTAATAAATGCTGATACCAGTGAAAATAAAGAGATGCCTGTGGACAAGGTGGGCTGTTCCATCATCTAAAAGACAGGCAATGCATTTAATCTGGTTGGGTAGGCTCAATTTTTGTTCAGTGGGGAGATAYAGGCACCTCTGCAGATTGATTCATCCCATCCTAAGGCAGGAGTCCAAGATAAGTGGGGTCAATCACCCATTGTCTCACTTCATGACTTTAATAGAAATAAGAGTAAATAATTTATTTGGGATGTCTGGGGCAGGGTTCAGTTAGAGASTGGAATTTTGGAAGTCTCCATGTGAGGTAGACGCTCTTTTGTCTCTTAGGAGGGAATGGAGATGTAGTAAAGACAGTCTGTGGAGCCTGTGTTTCATTTTACTCTGCAGACAGGTCAGCTGCATCCTCCAGACTGCAGATTAGGGGGTGTTTAGTGCTGTCTGAGCTATCCTAGAGGATCTGTCTTCACCAACAGCAGATATCCTGGTTGCAGGCACCAGGATGTCACACACTTTCAGTTCAGATGCTCTTAAATGGAGCCTTATACTCTTTGAAATGCCCTGTGGCATTTTCCTAAAGGTTTCTGAGCACCTCTTCAGAATGGCCTTGGCTTACCATAGTTTGTGTCATTTCTACTACATACAGAAGTACCTTGGGTAGCCCACAACCTATAAAATTATAGTTGACACCTATGTCTGAGCAACTGAACTAGACCACAATTCACAAATAAACATCTACACACAGACATGTACATTTGAGTGTCTGGAGCTGAATCCCAATTTTATCTTGTAGATGACGAAACCAAGGTAAGATGAATTYTACCAAAAAATTATTTTGAAAAATTCCACCTTAAGAAGAGGGAACATTCAACAGCTTTTAGGAGTACTCAGCATGCTCAATAAGGAGCTCTTCCTTTTTTTCTCTTCTCCCCGGCATTTCTTCCTCCAAAATCCTTGCTTGAAAGCAGGTGTAGAGCTCCAGCTACTGAATGAGAGCCAATTGTTCACAAAGGGCCCCTCAAGAATTAGTAATAAATGTCTCACGCCTACAAGTAATAGTTTCTAGTTTTAGAAACACATAAACCACAGAAGTCTTTCCTTTTCAGAATTTAGCATTTCGTAATAGTGGAAAATAAAGTTTGTTAAATTTGTAACACAATAAAAAAAAAGCCATCTGCTACTTTATACTAGCTCTCAGTCCAATAAACAGAAAGTGTCTTTTAATCACCAGTTGGCCATTAGTTTGACAGAGCCTCCTCATCACAAGCCACAAGTCAGTCTTACATGTGCAAGCAATTTTTATTTTTCTCAGGGAGAAAATTTTGCCCTCTCTTTCAAAATATCTCCCACAGTTAGGATGGTTTAGCTCAAAGCTTCTCAGTTAGGGCACGATGACATAGATGGGCACAAATGGATGAAGCTCATTTTGCCTGCACTCTGAGCTGGCTGGATATAGGCCAGCTCTGAACTGGAAATCATGTTAGGATGGAGCTTTGCCCAGGCTAATAAGATCTGTTGAAGGCAAATGCTGAGAAGCAAGACATATTGGATATTAGGARGGAACTCTTTACTGTAAGGGTGGTGAGGCACTGGAACAAGTTGTCCAGAGAAGCTGTGGATGTCTCRTCCCTGGAAATGTTCAAGGCCAGGTTGGATGGAASTCTGATGTAGTGGAAGGTGTCCCTGCCCGTGGCTGGAACTCGATGATCTCTAAAGTTCCTTCCGACATAAACCATTCTGTGATACTGTGATTCTGTGTTTCTAAGGGAATCATTGTTCACTGCAGGTCAATTTTTAATAATGGATGTAATTCAGGGACTGAAGGACAGCATGAAAGATTGCACACAMGGGGTCTTTTTTCTCTCCAAATGTTGATGTAATCAAAACAAAGGCTTGCGATGAAGAGGTCCCTTTGATGGCTGTTRTGGTCCTGAGGTCACAGTTAAGTAGCAGAACATCAACAATTAATAGGGCAGAACCTGGCTCTTCCTAAACTGGTGTGAATTGATAGCAAAGCCTGGGATGTCAAACACATGACACTGATGTGGAGTCAGCATGAGTGAGAGTAGAATCAAACCCCTTGTGAGTTATCATTGCTCCAAATTTCTCTGATTTCTGGCAGGTTTATGGCAAGGTCTTTACAATATTTTAACTTTGCGTTTTTTGTGTGTGTGTGTTTAACGTCCTGTCTCTGTGAATGCTGCATAACCACAGTGTGCTCCCCAGGGCATCCCTCCTACATACACACAAAGTTCTGTTTAATGTTTCACTTGGATTTATTTGAATCTTTTATTATTGCAGCACTGAATGAATRCTTGCATTAAAACTACTTGCCCCAGTAATTTCACTAAAAGTTGTTTTATTTTATTTTCTAATTGCTTCATCACATGGAGGTCACGTTGATGCTGTGCTTACAATKCATTGCTGCAGAGGTTCTGAAAAATTAAAATTTGATCTGCCCACAAGACAAATAATTGTTTAATTGTCTTATTGAACACAAGAAAACCAAATATTGTCAGGTCTTACACAACAGTCAAAAATTTAGACGGAGCTTGTGTTGATTATAGTTGTTTAGAAAAAAAAAATTAAATACCTCTTCTGATGGATCAGTTTTATATATGGAAATGAGAATTTTTCTGAATCAGAAGATTTGAAGCACTTCATAAACTGTTCTCAGCAGCTCATGGAATAGCTCTCCCCAGCTTTCCACAGAAAATAYACTTACAGCAATTCCCAGGCTGATTTAGGTTATCTTGTGAAGGACTATGTGGTTGCTCTGAAGTCCATACAGAATGAAAAATTCATGGAAATTGGGTTAGAAGTGACCTTAAAGCCTATCTTGTTCCAGCACTTTCTATGGGCAGGGACACCTTCCACTATCCCAGGTTGCTCCAAGCCCCATTTAGCCTSATCTTGGACACTTCCAGGGATGAGGCAGCCACGKCTGCTCTGGGCAACCTGTGCCAGGGCCTCACCACCCTCACAGYGAAGAATTTCTTTCTAATATCTGATTTAAACATGCCCTCTCAGATTCAAGCCACTGCCCTTGGTTTCTCTTATAAAAAGTTCCTCTCCAGAGATTTTTAATTTTAATTTTAATTACATTTTATTTTATATTTTTATTCTATTTTAAATTAATATGCTTTAATATATTTTTTAAAATCAAATTTAAACAATTTCAGCTATTCTGTGTAGATAAAACCTATGCAGGGATGAGGCATGGAATTCTTCTGGATCTCTGAATGCTCCTGTATCCTGTTATGATACTGGCAGTTTCCATCAGTACTGACACAAATTTTGGTAAGTCAAACCATTGTTCAGCATCTGAGAGACATCAGTTTGGCTCGTTGGTCCTGCCATGGAACCTCTTTCCCCACCACAGGCAGCACAAGGCTGTGGTTTCTCCACTGTCATGAGACAGGAGCAGACATGGGTGATTGAGCAGTTGTCCTACCACATCTGGGGTTTTGGGTCTTATGGAGGGAAAGTGAGAGGATGGAGAACTTCAAAGCAGCCTGGGAGTTTGYAAATCACATCAGCAAGTGCAAAGGGTTTCATTTAGCAAATTTGGTTTATCTTCCATGATWTTTTGTCCCTGTTATTGGCCTTTTTTCAAATATTAATAAAAAAAAGAAAGAAAAAAAAACCAAACCAGAAATTATTTCATTTCACTGACATGGAAATATTAACCTGCTACATTAAATAGAAGTGGAGGAAACAAGGGAAAAGCAATAGTAGCTCAAAGACATTACATTTCTATAAAACCTGTGAAAAGAGCTTGACAGATAAGCTCTCTCACCGAGACATTAACCTAAAGAGAAAAGCATTGTTCTAAACTCAGCAATGATATTAGACACTGGGGAACTCATCTGAGTAGTAGAAAACCTGGCTAAGATGCTGTTTAGCTTTCACTGGCCTAGGAATTGAGATGTTATCCCAAAAAGAATCCATGAACAGTAATGTCTTTGAATCACTTTTTAGAACTTGATTTCATTGACTTTTGTAGAGCAAAATAATAGTTCTGTCCCAATTGCTTGATGCTACCACAAGGATATAAATATCAAGTCATAATTTAAGGAGGGCTCCTCTCCCCAAGTTCAGGTTTAGGGCATACTTGATGTCCAGACCCTCTATAATGAACGGGGAACAGCAAGCATTTCCCCAGGATGGTTGTCCCATCCTAAATGAAGGGACTGGAAGAGGCAAACTGATAAAATTTCAGAGTGCTGTGTTCTCTGCTGAGTTTCTGGCTTATCCTAGAAAGAAGCAACTGAAAGGAACCACATGGTGGTTGATTCCTGACCAATGAATATGGCAAATTCTTCCCCTGGCATTGCAAGCACCTCTGGCACATGTGACCTGAACTGTCCACCACCCCTGTCCCCTGTGTCACCACAGTACGTGAGACAGATAAATAAACCACCGATGTAAACTGGGTATTTYTGTTTAGAACTGGGCAGGGTCCCAGCAGCCTGGGGAGAAAAGGGCTGCTCTTGTCCAGCCTGGTCAAGGAAAAGTTCCCAGGGAGAGGTTTCACTTGTAGGCAGAGGGAGCCTGAAGTGCATTTGGAAAAAGAGCTTATCCACTGCAATCTCCAGGTCTCCACTCAGCCAGTYGCTGGATTTCCCAGCTGCTCTACTAAAAATAAATTGATGAAAATGAAAACTTTCTCTTGGCAGGGATTTTGACAAGTGTCTAATGTAGACCTGTGCTGATGCAGTCAATGAGTAATAATATCAGCATAGCCAGCTATGGGAGAGGTTTATATTTTTCCTTTTTCTTTTTCCTTAGGAAGGGGGAGGGCCACGCTGCAGGACATTATTTACAGTACAACATGATTCAGTTGCCAGAGGKGGAAAAGAAGCCAGCCCATTGTTCAAGGACTATGCATGGATTGAACATTAAGAAGTAAATTTCCCTGCCTGAAAAATGCAACCCTCACTCTCTCCCTTTGACACAGCTTCATCTGGGAGTTTTACACCTGAAATTTGGCCTCCAGAGGAAGACCAAAATCCCTGCTCAGGTCAGACACAAATGAAGGCCATCTTTGTTGCACCCTGAAGAAGAATTTTGCTGCCTTATGGAGTAGGATTTTCTTTTAATTTTTAAAGAGAGGATTTGTTACAGTTGTAGAGAAGGCTGCAAAAGGTACAGCTGGTTTACACCAGCTCAGGATCTCACAGATTTACCTCTGAAGTCCCTTTGACTGATTTTTCAAGGTATCTTGTGTAAACCCAAAGAACACCAGCTGCAGCTCCAGTGGGGATGGGATRAGCTCAGCCTCATGAATTGTACCAAGGCCTTGAGCTACAACAAACTGCATTCTCTACCAACTATTGAGATGCACAGTTCAACAGAATGGGGCAGTGGTCCATCATAAGGCAAAAAGTTACAAACATAAAATAATAAATACAAACCACAACCCTAAGAGCCTGGAAAATATTTATCAAGCTTTGTGATTCTTCTCTTGTGAGAGCAAGCATCAGCTGAGGGCTGACAAAGTGAGATCTCTTCTGTAATTCTGAAACCCTTTCTGGAGGATGAGGAAAAGTGTTAGAAAACTTTTGCTATGCAGCTTTCAAAAACAAATGCTGACTTATTTGTGGCCTACTTTGTACAAACTCATAAAAGAGCTGAGTAATTATTGGAAGTTTTTTCCCCCCATCAGTTTAGAGACACTGTTAAACCTGCCAAAATGAATGAAGCATCATGTGGAAATCATAGAACAATGGAGTGGGATGGGTTGGAAGGGACCTTAATCACCAMCTAGTTCCAACATCTGTGATAAACTTAGTGGCTCTCCTCTGGACTCATTCCATATTCCCATGTCTTTCCTGTGTTGGGGCCCCAGAGCTGAATGGAGTTCTCCTGGTGAGGTCTCACCATGGTAGAGTAGCAGAGGACAGTAGAGAAGAGYAGCTGATGGATTGCTGAAGAGCACCTTGCTGACCGTGGCTGCAAATTCCCAGAAAGTGCTGATAAAATATCCATCTAGGAATATCCAGGCATTGCAGTAATAATCCACTAGGAATTGCATGTCCTACTTACTGAATATTTGCAAAAAAAAAAAAAAAAAAGCCTGTGAAGCCAGTACTCACTGTTTACACAGTCATTAATGAACATTCACAGATTTATTTTTCTCTGAGTTTCTTTCTCTAACTAAATTACAAGTGCAAAAACAAGATTGTGGTCATATCATGTTTAAACAGGCAAAGTTTCAAACATGAAGCCACATCTATTATTCAGCACAATCTTCTAAAAACATTAAAAGATGCCTTTTTGAACTTTGTGGTTATTTTTGTTAAAAGACAAAGCCTCTTCAGGTTAGATTTTCACTCTGAGGCCAGGGTATGAGGAGCAATTACAATGCYTTGTCTATGGTGCAGTGCTACTCCCTGCTAATCTAAAAGGATTCCTTCTCTCCTTCTCTCCCATTTTTTTTTCATTCCTCCCATCCCTGGGCACCATCAGATAATCATGGAATCATTTAGGTTGGAAAAGACCTCTAAGACCAYGGAGTCCAACTGCTGATTTTATTAACCCAACCCCTTCACATGCTGAAACACACTGAACTCTGCTGAGATACTGCTCTTTCGTAACGTGGCAAAATCCTGGCACAAACCAGCCCAGTTCTGTTGCTGTGTTGTTTTTTTCTGCCAGTTCAGAGCTGATCTGGTTCAGAAAGGGACCTGAGGTGCCCTGGGAGCTGATGGCAGTGGTGGAAGGATGTAGGTAAGAAGTGGAGGAGTAGGAAGGAAGGAAGGAGTGAGACCACCCCAGCTGCAGTACTTAAATGAATTCATCTGTGTTATCTACCTGCATCCTGTGTGCAGCCAGCCTTCTCTGCACTCATGGCAAAAATTAATAAAAGAGAAGATGCACTTAGAGTAAGGGTTGAGAGGTTACACTGTTTGCATCCTCAGGCATTTAAAAACTTTTGTAAATCTGGCTGGATTCGATTAACTTTAATTTTAGACTCATGTTCAACCCTAAGCAGGAGTGTAGTCTCCCAGAGTCCAGAGAATCACTAATCTGCCTCCATTTTAATGCACACTTATGTTATTTGCACAGAATGGAGAGAGGAAAGGACCTGATTAAAAATTAATAAACASAGATTAGCTGTGTGCACCAATTCTTTTCTGTGCTGTATCAGCAACCTTGCCTCACTGTCTTCCTATCCATTATCAAACAAGGTTTTCTCTTCACTATGAGAGAGATGTGAATTCAGAGGTGGATCTTGAAGCTTGGTAAAAACCTGGGAAGTGGCTTTAGAAAACTCAAAGTAAATTAAAAGTATTATAAATAATTATTTTTCTAGAACTATCCCAAATAGATGTAAAATTAAGAAAGTCACTTTCCTTATCTGTAAGGACAAGAGTTCAGCTGATGGGAATCTGAGCTGAAAATATTGCAAGAGTGAAGCACTTGGAATAGGAAGTCAGGGTTATTATACTACAGGGGATTCCAATTTTTTTATTTATTTTCTGTTTTCCATTGGTAAGAAAAAGAAAAAACACCTGCATGGCCAAAATTCTGAAATGATGTGTAGGATAAGTGGAATTGACAATTTCATTTTTACTTCATTGATTTTACTTGTCTGTTTTGATTTATAATCCAATTTTGGACTAAAATAGAAATGTTTTGAATATAACAACAACACTGAAGACAAGAATTTTTTGTTGTAAATCATAAATACATTTAGATTTTATCACAATTAATTTTTAAAAAATAAGATGAGATGAAATCACTGTTTTCTGAAAGAATGAAGTTAATAATCCCAATGGAAACATTTGGCTTGAATTATCTCTGACTTGCATTTATCTAATTTAAGGATGGTGCCACAAAGCCACCTGGGATAAAACCTTGAATCTGAGAGTGGGGGTATGTATAGTGAAGGAATCTCTTAATTGTACCTGATGGTATTGATTGGTTTTTAGTCTTCCAGGAGTGGAAGTAGAAATCTTGATCCAGCTGCTGTTATTTCTTGCCTTAATTTCCAAATTTATGCCTTTTTTCACTATCCCATATCTTTCTAAATTCTTTCTGTTTGCTTCAGAACATCTCAATGCTCCTCCAYTCTTAGTGCTGTGAAAGAGAGAAGGAAGAAATAGTGCAGTTTCTAAAGATCTGCTCACCTCATTTTCATGAACATATATATTTAATTTTCTGAATGCTTCCTGTGTTTTAGAAGGAATATTGAGTTGGTATCTTGGATTTGGGGAAAGACAGTGGCCAGAGGTCTGCCTGAACATAAATCTAAGTTGAGGAGGTGAGCTTATCTAGTTGGGATGAAGAGGGACATGGACCTGAAGGAGCTGTTCACCCTGGGGAGGAGAAGATTACAGGGAGACCTCAGAGATTCTTCCAGCACCTAAAAGGGATCCACAAGAGATCTGGAGAGGGATTTTGGAGGAGGACATGGAGTGATAGGACAAGGGGAAATGCCTTCAGACTAARAGAGGGTGAGTTTAGATCAGATATTAGGAATAAAGGCTTTACTGTGTGCGGGGTAAGGGCCTGGCAAAGGTTGCTCAGAGAAGCTGTGGCTGCCCCATCTCTGAAAGYGTCCACGGACAGGTTAGGTAGGGTTTGAAAACCTGGGATAGTGGAAAATACCCCTGGCCATGGAAAAATTGTATGATCTTTAAGTTCTCTTCCAACCCAARACGTTTTGTGATTCTGTGATCCTATCATTGCTCACTTGTTTGACTGATCTGCACCTGGAATACTGACACCAGGCTTATGATCCGACAAAGCTGTTGGGCTATTTTACTGTGGATTCAACCAAAAATTCATTGCAAAGCTCACAAAACAACAGGGATACATTTTTGGACATTTATTTCATGTGGGGAGAAAACCTCCTTGCAGTGCCTCATTCAGTGCTGAGTTTCCAGACTCACCATGAGACAGTCATCAGGGCTGACTCCATGTGGGTTAGTGAGACCCTACTGCATGAGATTTGCCAGCTAAAAAACATCCTGTGGAAGGATATGCTTTTGGTATCTGCCTTACAATCTCTGTGGGATTCAGGTGCCTGTCTGTGTGCTTGCACAAAGCTCTGATTTTGGGTACTGGTTCACAGAGCCAAGTGCCACATGAAGCACCTGGGCGGCCCTCTCTTCCTCTGCTGATGTAAAATAACTCAGTTTCCATTTCCTCTGGATGCACAAGACCCACAGTGACATTCCTTTCAAACAAGGTCTGAAAGAACATACATTTCCAGATACGTTAGCACAGCACCTTCTTGTTGCTCCAAGTTGTCATAAAATCATGAATTTGGGATGAAAAGCTGCATCCTCCTAAAGAGAGCTCAGAGAGAGACCTAAACTACAGTTTAGGAGGGAGGTTTTTGGAAATTACACTTGCAGACAATTAAAGGTTGCATTGTTTAGCTAAGTCAAAACCCATCACTATGAACAAGGCATAGGTTACTGCCTTGACTATGTTAATTTTTAATTCTATTAGTGGTTTAAATGACAGTTTCTTGATTTGCCTCTTTCAACRTATACCAATTAAAACAGCTAATCACCACCAAATTCAAAGTAACTGAACAGATAAACTTCTTTCCCTGCTCCTTGGCAAAAAAAAAAAAAATCCTCTTTCTAGTCTTAGAGAGCCAGTAAACATCCTGACAATCTCCTGAAATGACATATAGACAGGAATTGTGAATATCTGATTATCTGAGAAAGGTTTAATCAGGTGTAAGGTGAAACTACACAAGCCAAATTAAAGACTCCACATCGGTCCTTCTGCACCTGACTGGGTAGAAAAAGAATGAAGTGCCACATTTGGTTTCCCCTTGACTTGTTCTCTAGGACTAGAAGATATTCTTACATCCCTTGAAGTTGAGCATCATCTTAAGCTCCTTGACCATAGACATGGGAAGTTTGCAAAAAGAGACGTGCATGTCAAAGCCAGCCTGTGTCCTCCAGTCCCAGCCTTCTGCCTGCTCTTGTGCAGCTCAGTCGTGCTAATACTGATGCATGGGGAGCCTGAAACAATGCAGGTTTAAACACATTGTTGTTTTTTAAATCACACTCATTGTTCATTAAGCAGTTCTCTTGTCCTTCCCATCCCTGGAGAGAATTGAAGAGCTGGGACAAAAATGGGAATGAGACACAAGTGAAWGAATTTATTTAACTTTATTTAAATTTATTTAACTGTAACCCCTGATGTAGGAGCAGTAGTTTTAACTACCTGAGCTATGTGAAATTAATTCCACTTTAAGTGAGGTAGAGCTAATTGCACAGGGATTGACAGTAGAGAGCTTGACAAGGCCTCTGTGCAGGCACAGCATTCTGTGATGACCAAAACTTCCTCATTAGCCCTGCAAGCTTCCCCACTGACCTCCTGTTCCTCTTTCAGACTACAAGCTCCTGAGTTTTAGGACAGAGTTAAAGGGTTACTGCCTGCAACTGAGTGCTGAAATGAATCCAGTGGTGTTTAGGTGGCAGCTGCCTGGCAGGATCTGTACGTGGGTTCAAGTGCTCTCTTGACTCTCAGTGACAGTTAAATGTCCAAACGACTTCTTAAAAATCCATTAGTGCCTAGTGGCACATTTAATTGTCTGGTTACCTCAATAAATCTCTGTGTAAATTAGAGGAAAATGATAATCAAATTCCTGAACATTTGCAGACTGCTTTATGACCGATAGGTGTTTCAACTATTATTAGCCCAAAGGCAGAGCTGCTCTTATCACTGCCGCCAATATCTGGGCTCGTTTTACTWGGCAGGATTTAAACCTAACGGTTCTTATCATAAAAAGAGAAAGAAAGTGTCATCAGAACTGATTGAACTACATATTGGCTACGTTGTGTTGTAATGGCTGTCAAAGATAAACACAGGGGTGTCTTATCTTGTTTCCTAATCRTCTTCAGGTGTAATGTTGTCATTCATTTTGTTAACTCTCTCTTTGTATTTAAACCCCGGGGAGACCACAAACTGAAAAATACGCATTCGGTCTATTTCTGCTTCCTATTGGTCTGTTTGTGGGAATAATCGTTTCAAACTCAGCGACCACAAATGAGTTTATGTTTATACAAAACTTCCTGAGAAGGCACAGGGGGGACCTGCCACCCTTCACTGATGAGATGACAACGTCTGCTGCTGCTCACCCTGCCTTAGGTGTGGTCTTGCAGAAGCCTGAGCTGCCCTTGCTTCTCCCAGGTCTCTGCAGGTTTATGGGAGCTTGTCCTGTAGATCTGCCTAATTTCAATCTCCCTTGGCACTCAAATAAGGTGTTCCCTGGATCTTCCTTGTGTAGATAAGCAGAGACTCTGGCTGTTACAGAGGCAAGGTGTGCTCTAATCCATCAGCAGGAAGTGAAGGAGAAGGAGCTATTCCAGCTCTGCTGCATCTGTGATCATTAGCTCCAAGGAAGAAGCTGGGCCTGAACAGACAGCAGCAAAATGGATGTGTTAGACATAAAGCAAAGAATGAAKTCCCCCTTCTCCTAGAGCAAATTAATTGATTTTTAAAATGTTTCTTCTCCCCCAYAGCTGGATAGTTTCTGCTTGCTTCTGGATAGTTTCTAACCTTGTCCTAACAGTACAAAAAAACCTCCCAGTTAGTTTTACCCTAATAACAACCCCAGGAAGGAAAGAAGTAATCTTAGTTTTCCCATTTTAGAAATAGAGGACTAAGACTCAAAAAGGGGGATGTGTCTTATCTATTAATATGTATTTGGGCATTTGGTCTAAGCCAGTTGTCTGGTGTCCCTCTGTAGCTGATGGAGGAAGGTAGGCAATTCCAGATTCAAATATCCCATTTCTTCTTAGCCACTCAATTTAGCAGTGGAAGAGTTGGCCTAGGCCTAATCCCCATTGGGATCCTGAGCTAGGTGGAGAAGGACTTTGGTCTTCTGACTGTGTGGGTGTTCTCAGAGTTTGCCTAAAATATTCTAATAGGATCACAGCMCTCCCAAAATGCTGTTTTAGCTGTTTTGCTTTGCAAACCCAGCCAGTGGTGTATGATCTCCCCTGCTTAATAGCCCACTGGTTTGAACAGTCATTTAGGAAGTGAAATCTCACAGTTCAGCCCTGAGAGAGCCTGGCTTTATCCCTCCTTGAAGCATGACCTAGATACCTTCCTGCTCTGCTGGGGAGAGACGTGCTACCACATCAATCACAAACAAATTTGAGAGTGGTGGCAGAGGCCTTGGGGTAAAAGGACCAAGATGGGACTCTCCTGAATTTGTATTGACAGGAGAAAGAAGCTGCATGTCTCCAAGATTGTGACTCCTCCCAGGTAGAGGAGACAGGTACCATGGAGAAAAAAATGTCACTGGAGGAATTTTTTAACACCCAGGGTTTTCTCAGCCATTTCTGCTGTCCTGGATAGCCTGAAGAACCAACAAGGCTCCCAGAGCATTCAGGATGATTAATACAGTAATGCCCCAACAACCTGATTTCTTGGATTATTTTCTTTCCTCTTCCTCATCTAAATTAAAAAACAAACAAACAAACAAACAAACACAAAAACCAAAAAACCAAACAAACAAATAAAAAACCAGCCCTCAGTTTATTTGCCAGTCATCTGTAGATGGTTAAAACAATTATTGGAATCTCACACAGTACAGATAAAAGCTTTTCAGCCTTTCCTAAATGGTCATCAACTTCCTCTCACTGAACTGGATTAGGCAGTTTCTGTGACTTTGCAACACGTGCCCTTTAGACAAGAGGTATGGAATCTGTCAGGGATTTCACTTTCAATTTCTGATTGCACAGATTGAAGGGAAGACAAGAGAAAAAAGTAAGTAAAGAGGAGGAGAGGGAAAGGAGAGGGGAAGATGACAGGAGAAGAGAGGAGAAAAAGAAGAGAGAAGAGAAGAGAAGAGAAGAGAAGAGAAGAGAAGAGAAGAGAAAAAATACAAAAGAAATTAGAGAAACGAAAAATAAAATAAAGAGGAACAGAAAAGAAATCTTAAGCTATTAAACAGAAGGTCATATAAAGAAAAGAATTGTAACTGGACTGATAACCGTGTCCCTTAAATTAATACTGAATAATTGGAAATGATAATTTGCAAGTGACATTTCCTGCATGGTTAAMCATGGTATAGGCTTTATTGTCATATTGTTAGAAATGAATAAGTTGCTGCACAACTGCTAATAGCGTTTGTAGCTATTGAAGATAAGGCAACAGTAAGGGGTAATCAAACCACATTCTACCAAGTATAAAATGACTATGTAAAATGACATCTGTAAATCAAAGCTTAATTAGCCTGACGTAATTGACAATAACTGGCCAGCCTGTTTCCCTCAGGTGAGCTGATGGCACAGTCAGATGGGTTGTCCTGGATGTAGCCAGGGTACAAGGCTGCTGCTSTCCCCAAGGAAAGGCTTCTTGCACCTTCACACCTGCTGGGTCATTGCTCTCTTACCCTGGTTTCTGCCCATTAAAAAGCCTGTCTGAGAAAAAAAWAAAAGTAAATTAGGCCAAGCCAGAATATTTTGGAAGAGTTCCTTGCTATAGATCAGGATCTCCCCCTGATCTGGGGGTCTGTGCATGAAATGTTTTGGGTTGGGTGCAGTAGATATGGAGGGGACACAGAAGGAAAGCACTGGAAGGATTGGAGGTGTGGGGAAAATGCTTGATGGTGTAAGAAATGAAGAACTCTATTTATTTAGCCTGCATGAAAGAGGACTGAGAAATGCTTTGATTACACTGCATAATAGAGAAAATGCCAGATGTGAAAGGGCAGTTTAATTTGTCAGAAAGCAGATAACAAGAATCATGGATATGAAAGCTAGACATGTTCATCTCAGAAAGGAGGCACATATCTTTTTAACAATGAGTCTGATTAAGAAACTCCAGAAAGGAATGGTGGAGTTTCCATTTCCTGATGCATGCTGCTTAATTTAAATTGAGTCACCTCTAGGTAGAATTGTGCTAGTCCAACACAAGTTGCAGCCTAGATACAGGCCTAACAGGATGAGATGGAGCAGGAAGTCAAATCAGATGGTTTACTTTTTAATAATGTCTTTAAAATAGAAGAATTAGATAACACTGTCCTGTGGTACTACAAAAGCTGGTATAAACCCATTTCCTCTCATCATCTCATCTCATCATCTCATCTCATCTAATCTCATCTTTCATTGCACATTACACTTTTAATCTAGGATAAAAATATATTATTCCAGTAGGCAGTCCAGGTTTGTCTCCCCTATTTTACAGCTATACAACTGGGAGTGTTATTATTATCACCATTAAGGCTTAAGCATATGTTTAATGTGCACTTAAACACTTTTTTCAACTTGCAGCCTTAATCATTGCAGTGTAATAAGAACCAAATCATTACAGAGCAACAGATTAGTTCTCAGAGCTTCTGCACCTTAGGCAGTGATGCCATTAATTAATACAAACGAGGCAGCACTGGGCCTGGTAGGTGTCTGGAAGGGAGACTCCCAGTGCAAATGTATTTTCCTTAAAATAACTTCTGTTGAGGTTACCCATGTAGCTGCTAAATGAGTGCATTGCACTGAGGAATGGGGACAGGCAGGAAGCTAAAAAGAAGACASATGGACAGAAAAGTAATAGGTGCAATTGGAACTGACACAGGAGGGAGGTGGGAAGTGAATGAAGGCATGCAAGGAAGTCATGGAATCAGAAAATGTTTTGGGTTGGAAGGGATTTTGAAGATCAAGTTCCAACCACCCCATCATGGGCAGGGATGATGATGCCCACTAGAGGAAATTGTTGAGGACCCCAGAATACATGAGATATAATCAAAAATGTTGCCCAGACTGGTTSTGGATTTCCCAGCCCTGGAAGCCTTCAAGGCCAGGCTGGATGGGGCTCTGGGAAACCTGGTCAGGTGGAAGGCATCACTGCTCATGACAGGAACCTTGGAACTGGATGACCTCCAAGTTCCTTTCCAAGTGAAACCATTTTATGTTCCTATTTCTACTATCAACCTAGGGAACAACTTGCTACCAAATTGCTAAATGGAGGTTTTAATAAGAATTAAAAAAAAAAAATCTTGGCCTAAAGAAAGCAAAAGAAAGATTTGGATTTAGCTTCCTAGTACATTATAAAGTGCAAATATTGGTCAAATCTTTGTTAAGTTTGGATTTCTATGAAGTTTTCCTTCAGTGCAGCTTTTCTGGCATCACTCATTCATTCTGTTTTACTTTCAGGCTACTCTTAAAATCAAACTTTTCAGGATTTGGTATCTTGGTATCCCTGCTTCTCTGTCAAATACGGTTGAAATTGGCCTAAATCCAGAAGTTSTCACTCTTGAACAGGTAGCAAGATGCAAGGCACAGATAATGTMATCTCCTGCACTTTGTCCCCTAAGGAGACAAAAGACAAATTTAAAAACGATTGGCCATTCATACAGATACCAAGGATAACAATACAAACCATAATTAAAGACAGTAAAATTATTGGAAAGCATRTTAAACCTTGTACTTCAAGGCTTAAGCTCAGCTCTAGCTGTTACAGAGGATTATAGCTCTATATTAGAGGAAGCAATTGATTTCTAGGTCACTTCACATTCATTACCAAAAATTAAAAAAAAAATTWAAAAAAACCACATTAATTATTTTAMTTCCTGTTCTTTCTTTTTTTTTTCTCCTAACTAGAATTATTTGACCAGAGTTTATAGTAACCAGAATTTCCCCAAATCATCAGAAGAATCTAAACTTGTTCTTTTGTGTAGCAAAAAGATTTAATACCGAATAATTTCTTCCACCTTTCACCAAGAAGGGAAGCAAGATGGGAGCCACAAAATATTGAACTGATGTCTGCTGTGAAGCTTTTATTTCTTCTTTATGGTGTTCTCATCTTCTGACTCAGGATTTAACTGGAGAGGGGCACTGGGATGGATGGATTGAAGCCTGGCYCAGGCAGGTTGTGTGCATGTGTAGGACACCATAGTCTGGAGACCTTTCTTTCTTGTTTTTTTTAGTTATCTACAATAATTAATATGTGTTTTATAGAGATGTGACTGCTTKCCTCAACTGACTGTAAGAGGAGTGAGGACCTGACACCTCAGAGGGAAGGAGATCTCTGAATTTCTCATCAATCTCCTGATCTTACACTCCTTGAGAGGTGAGGAACTGAAATGACCACCCCATAAATGATCAGTGCAAGTATGAGTTTATGTGCCAACAAACTGAGGTAAAGTCCTCCAAGGTTTGGGTTAGGCTGGAAGGAAAAYTCCTGCTGCTGAGGCAACATCTCTTTGTCAGTCTGCCAACATCTCCTGAGATTAAGGCTGCTGTGACAACTGTTTACTTACTTGCAAATTGCATTTGATTTAATGATTTTAGTTGGAAATAACTGTGACTGCACCAAGATGTAGGGCACCTGCCAAAGCCCTCACTCTGGAAAATTCATATACAGTGTCTAGAGGCAGAGGATGAACCATCAAATACTGGAATAGACCCTTTTCCTTGCCATGTATCTTTCCCTTTTGTACTGAGTTTAAGGGGTAAATTTGTGTATGAATTTGCATATGAAAAGTAAGACTCACATGTGCCTAACACAAGGAAAATCATATTCCAAGCAACACTGATACATATATATTTACACAGAMAACAGTCAAATTAACCTGAATTCAGGAATGTTATGTGGACATTTCTTGATGGGCATTTACTCTCTCTTTCTCCATCCCTTAACAAAAAAAAAAAGCAAATTGTAAACAGCAACAATGAAAATGTAGAGAAAGAGACAATAAATAACAACAAGAAAACAAACCAGAGAGGTGTTCTGCAGTCTGCACTTTTCCCTCACCCATCCACACAGCACATTTACCACTCCAAAAGAGGATTTTGCTCTAACCATGTCTGACAAAGACACCACCACCTCCACCCACCCCTTTCATAGCAGGCCAAGTGTGAACTGGCTATTTACTTCACTCAGATGTTTCACTTCACTGAAAAGGTGAAAAAGAAATTCTTGCAACAAGTTTGGATGCTGGTAGGTCAGTGGCTCATCTGTACTGTGGTGGCAATACTTCCTCCCAGCTGCCCTGTGCCCCTATGCTGCTACAAATACACATGACAAAAATGTCAAAAATTTGTTGCAAAAGCAGCATGAAGGCCATTATACAAGAAAAACTATAAACCCATTCTTCTGCAGAAAAATAGATATCATAGAATACTACAAGGGTCTGGGCTGGAAGGGACCTTAAAAGTCATCCACTTCCAGAACTTCCCATTGGAAGGGACAACTTCTATCCCAGGTTGCTCCAACTCTTGTCTGGACTGACCTCGAGCACTTCCAGGGATGRGGCAGCCASAGCTTCTCTGGGAAACCTGTGCCAGTGCTTCACCACACTGGGTAAATTACTTCTTCCTAACATCTAATCTAAACCCACTATATGCAGGAATACACATTTCATTTCATCTGGTGCAATTCTGCTGGTCAAAAGTACCTGCCCTGAAATCAAAGTTATTCTCAAAAAGGGAGGAAATAAGAAACAGTTTCTTTAGTAGAGGAAAAAATTCTTTAAATATAATTGAGCAGACAACCAGTAATCCCAGTAAATTCCATCCTTGGCATTAGTGATGCTGTACTGACTGATCCCAGCAGAGAATTTGGCCAATGATATGACCAGATCATATTGCAGCAAACACTGCTCAGAGCATCTTCATACAAAGCTGGAATAGAACTGAGCAAAATTACCAAAAGGACCTGCTTGGAGCAGGGTATGATTTTGTTTGACAAAAACSAAATAGTTTAATAAAAGAGGAGTTCAGGGTGTGGTACTACAGGACTGCCAGTGATACACAACCAAATCCCTGAGCTGAGGGATGCTAGAGCCCTCTCATCRAGCTTTCTGTTACACTTTGGCCTACTGCCATTTCCAAAGTGCAGGGACAATGGGGAAGCATTTTGCTTCCTCATATTCCATGGATGTAGAAGGCCTTAATCTTCACTGTTAAACTAGAACAAAAACAAATGAAACAAACAAAAAGCAAACAAGGATTTCTGTTTTCTTTTGAGGGCGAAAGACAACAGGAAACTTGGTGTTGCTTCAGTTCCCAGTATTTGAAATCCAGTGGGACCTTTTGGTACAAAAGCTCAATTTGGACTGGATGGGAACCCAGTTTACTAGTTTAAGTCACTGTTGGCTAATMCAGCTTGAAGCTGTTCTACAATAAAGCACAACATTCAGCTGTGAGCTTTATCACTGGGACTCATCTGACCTTCCCCAGGTAAGCTGGAATTGCTTAACACCGTGGCTACCCCAAAACTAATAGAACCTTTCAGCTTGGCTTAGGCTATCACTTCACTTCCCTGACATCAATTTCTAAAATAAAATAGAAGGCTAATTGGTAAATCAGGCAAGTACTTTTTTCCTACCCCCCTGAGATATAATGGTCAAATAMATTTTCAAATCTAAACTACCAACAATACAAAGGTACAACTTAAACACAGAAATAAAAGGGGAAACTCACATGAGGATGAAAGTTCAACAAGAATTTTCCAGGTCAAATTTATTGGCCTTGRTGGGGACAAGTATTAATGACAGTCAGCAAGCTTAAGGCAGAGTAGCCAGTTTTAATCAGCATGGTTGAAAAGTCCAGGGAAGAAATGGATATGCAGGAAATAATTTGCCTCCAGGGCTTCTGGCACCCCAAAACCATCTTTACCTCATCATATCACGCTACTGTACTGAAATAGCTTCAGAAAAATTCAAGACCACATAGGCTGACTAGATTAYGAATTCTTCAGAAACTACTTAGTGTGAGATGTTCAAACTGAAGATAGACATTACCAGGATGCTTAGCATATTATGGGTTGGATTTTGAGATGTGTAGTGAAGTAAAGCAGGAGGAATGACAGGAGCTGAACAAATGATCCAATTGGTTCAAGGGCAGGGCCAAACCCAGTGATTGCTCCTTAGCAGGAGGATTTTGAATGAGGAACAGCAGGTGATGTGAATGATGGGTGTGAAAAAGGCTCTTCAAGTTGTCCAAGGAAATTCAGATTAAAAAAAACCAAAGGAGTGATGAAACTCAGTCAGACTCATAAGTTCAAATCTCTGCTGAATGCTCCAAAGACAAAAATTCAGCCCAAACTGGAACATGTTTCAGCAGCCAATCTGAATATGTGGATACTATCAAGATGAGTAAAGAGGGAAACATTAAAAGGTGAGGACTTTGGTACTGCAGTTGTGACTGTGAGGCACCGTCCCATACTGCTGCTTTCTGCACTAAACACAGATGAAAAATGGAGAGTTCCTGCKACAAACCACTTCTAATCTCAGAATAAGGCACAAATATCCTCTAATCACCACCCACAGCACATGAGGTGGGGAACCTCCTGTCTCTATTGGAGAGCTGCACCCCTCGGCAGCACCGACATCGCTTCCCTGCCCAATATCCCCATCAAAGCCACCCTGMTGCAGGGAAAGAAGAAGCCAGAAGCTCGCAGGAGAATGTGTGATCACTCCCTGGCTGAGGCTGGAGCAGCTCTGCAGGAGCAGTCCTTGGGCACGATGCTCAGGAGTGCTCCACGTGAAGCTTCCTCCAGAGCTTGGCCAGCACGCAGGAATCCGATGTTTAGAACGGCATTTTCCTGTCCRTATAAACAACCCAACCACAATAGCCCAATTCCTGGCTCCGAGGCCTCATTTAAATGTTGGTCAGTCRAGGCCCACAATTAACATTTAATTAGTAAACTCCTTACAAAGGCAGGAAGTCTCAGACTTTCCCTTCATTCTCTTTCAGGCCTCTGAAGGGAAGGACCAGGCCCGTCTTTGGCTTTTGACTCTACAGACGGGTGGGTTTTTTTTTTGTTCCCTCTCCCAATTTCCCTTTGCTTGCAGAACAGTTGCTTTCCCCTGAAGCAGACAGGCATGACCTGAATACGTTGAATGTTTGGCTGGAAATAATCTACTTAACGTAAATATTTCCATCTAAATTTTACCCTGGATGGCTTCCTTAGTGTTCCCAGAGGACTGAGGGAAAAGTGGTTTTTCAGGGGTGAGGTGGTGAGGAGCTCGGTCACCTGCAGTCACAAGCCCTTGTGGGAGAGGAACTGCCAAAAAAAWCTGAATTTTCTGCATGATGCTGGAAAGTTATGGCTATTGTCTGTGATTACCAGGACAAAAATGACCTCTTGACAATAAGAAGGGAAAATGGTGGTGATCGAAATCAAGAGAAAGCACTAATGTGGAGGTTGGATCAGACCRTGACTATGGTGAGGCTCTTTGCTGGAAATGTGTGATGGAACTGGCACAGTGGCCTTTTTCCCAGCATGGCAGAGGGACTTGGAGTTCACATTGTAGATTATGTTACATTTAGGCATTTTATATCCATCCMGAGAGCACAGAACCTCACCTTTGGCCACCTAGTTGCTTTTCATGTGATTATTCAGGAAATACAAATTACAAGTAGAGCTTGTTTTTAAACAATGCTAAAAAAATCTGAACTTGCTGATTGGGAGTATGACAAGATAGATCATAGCACAAAAAAAATTATGGAAATTTATTCACCTGATCACACCCTGAGAGAAAATTAAAGGTGTGAACAAAACAAAAATAATAATTGTAAAACAGGTTTTAAATAAATATTTTCTTTTTTCCCCCGGTATTTATTTTCCATTGCAGCACACAATAGAGTTTTAAAAGTCTGTCAGCTGGCATGATGTATTTTTCTGCTTACAATTTTGAGATTTTCTCAAAGTAAACTTTGCTGTTCTCTCTAAAGTGAAAGCTGTAGTGATACTGCACCACCACTCACACAACTGTTGGATCCCTTTGCAAAGAGGGACTGTGGAAAGCAGTGAAGTTGTTTGAATTGTCTATCTTGCCTCTCTTTGTCTGCCTTTTGTCAGACATGGGGGGATTGAAAGWATTTATTATTTCATAATATGAATGTCTGAAATCATAATCATCCCTTTCTTGCTGGGATCTGGCCATCTGAAATTTAATTTGGCTAYGGATTCATTGCTTTATTCCATTTTATGTCTTTAACTCATTGTTTGGCCACCATTATACTTCCAGCATTTTTTTCCCTTGTGTTCACAGAATTGGAAGGAGACAATTTATAGTGATTTATGGGAGTGCTTAGCCCTGGTTTGTTTTGGTATAGCACAAATGTTAACAAGCATTCATTGTCAGGCAAATAACTTCTGTGTTCTGGACAAGGGATTGAAAAAATATTTTCCTTAAAGACCTTTCACAGGTCTCTGAGTACAGACAAGGTTTTTTGCTAGGTATCTAGGTCAATATTCAGCAGAATTTTGTTGGAACATCCTGTTTCCTCTACATTTCTTCTGCAGAGAGAGATAAGCCACTGCAYTCCTTTATCCAGGGCACTTATCCCTGTCATCACCCACACCAATTCCAACCACTTGGTTGGATCATGGGGTGAGCAGAGCTTTAACTTCTTTTTCCATACCTTCCACTGAGGCTTTGAAATTTACTCTGAGCAGAAGTTCTGAAAGTTATCCAAAGGCTTTGGAGACAGAATGGGTGAACCTTACATCCCTTATTAGGATAATAATAATAATAAACAAGGGAGCTACCTGACCAAAAGTGCTCATCTAAAAAGTAGAGATGCAAACCTGAGCAAATCACATTTCTAGTATATAGGAAAAAAAACCCAGCTGGGATAGTGGAGAGCAACTGGTGTGATTTTTCTTCCTCAAAAGCAGAGAAATCAGATGTTTTCCTCCAATTATTAGATCTCACTATGATGGTATCCTAGACACTTACTTGGGGGTAGTCCTGTCCCAGTCATCTTAACATAGCTGAGACAGATCCATCCCCCATGGAACTTACCTGAATGCAGGTAATTYTGTCATTTCTGTGTTGTGCACTATTTTTGTGCTTGTTCAGCACAAAAAAAAATTGCCATGCAGACAGCTCCTAAGCAGCAGAAGTTAGAGTTGAAGGGACCAATGCAAAACAGAGGAAACCCCAATCACTTTTCTGTTAAGAATCACTAGAACCATATGGAACTCTGACATTTACCAGTACAAAAGATAAAAACGATTTTTTTTTTTAAATAATTTTTTAAAAATTTAATTGTCTCAATTTTGGACTGTTGGTTTTCTTTCAGAACTTCCCTGTAAGGGACATCCTGTCCCAAAGAGCTTTCYGTGAGTACTGGATCGTCCTTTTTGATGTGGTGTGAAATCCAGGCTTGCAGCAACCACTGACATGTGCTGGTGTTTGAACAGAGAGAAGAGCTCACATCTCCAGATCCAAAAATAAAGCCAGACATGTCCCACCCTCTCTGAGGTGTTTGGATAGTMCAAATCTTCATGCAACAGCCCTGTACTGCCTGGAGATCCATCTGCATTCCATAAAACAGCATTTTCCCAGAGTTTTGATATGTCCACTGTGCAATATACAAGCTCAAAGTAAACAGGTAAAAATGAACTGTGGAAGAATTATCTGGCTTGTGAATGGTATCCCTGAGAGATGTTGTTACTGTGTGTTAAAGGTTAAAAAATCCAGCAAAAATAAATTTTCTTTTAAGTCAAGGAATCCTGGCATCAGATGATGAGCTAATAGGCTGGGCCAGTTGTTGTATAAAACACCTGATTCCCTGAAACAATAAATGACTGGCCCCAAAACACAAGCACTGCAAGTAAAAGTATGGTTTTAGTTGCATCAGTTCAGTTTTCTTTCACTATTTTTAAAAAAAATTAAAATTAAAATCAGGAATAGAAATAAAACAGACCAGAGTTCGTGACCTGTTCAGGAATGCAATTAGCCCATAAAAATCATGGCTGGGATTTGTTGCAAGGTAGAAACATGATCCCTTAAAATAAAGTTGCCCCTTTGCAAAGCACCACACGATGGGGAAGAACAAAATAAGGGAGAGATGAACGGTTTTTATTTTAACCCCACTTCCCTCCCTCCTCAACCAGAAAAAGCTGTAAAAGAAAAGACCCATCACCTCCTGTAGTCAAGTTTCACAGCAAACAAGAAGTCCTGAGCAACTCTGTGATTACTTTTATCTCTGTAAGACTAATCCCATGATAAACCTCTTGTTTCCTATACTTGATGTACCACTATTTTACTAGTCCTGAATGCACCAAGCACATTGTGGATGGCTCACCACGAACAAACAGAACCTGACAGTTTCCTTCCTTAAAATAAACAGAAGTGGTACTTAGACACAGTTCAAAGAGTTTAGCACTCCCAGAATGGCTATTATTACCCTTTAGGTGGGCAAGTAGACCCAGTTTTTCATCCTAATGAAGGCAGCTTTTTAAAATTTTGCTCCCTTCTTATTATTTTGTGGTTGTAAAATGATTATATAATTACTAAGACTGTTTTTTTACAGTCCTCTGCTTCCACTTTCCATGCCAAAAGATCTATGTGTTTACACCACTACTTGCTTATTTCCACCTCCTTTTCTGAGAAAAAGTCATGCCATTTGGGCTTCTCAGAAAGCATTTTACCAAAGGCAACGCCATACTGGACAGCTGACCAACAGCAGGAGAGGCTGTGTTTTAAAAATAACATTACAGTTACCTCTATGAGGCCTTTGATTCAAAGATTCAGAGCCTTAACAGTCACCAGTCTACACAGAGTTCATAAAAGAAGTGCAAATGATTGTGAAATTGCTGTTCTGAATAAAACTATTACTTGGAAATTCCTTTATCATTAGAGTCTGTGCTCATCCTATGTGAGCGTCTAGGACTTGTAGATTATACCAAGAGGATGGGTAGAAAGGAATTTGTATTCTCTAATAATAAATATAAAGTTTTGATGGGCCTACTGAAACAAGCCCAGTGGAGACRGGAGCACATGGCCTAAGAGAAGCTGAGGGTCCTGGGTTGGCTCAGAGGTTTAAGATGAGAAAATTCAAGATCACTTATGAGATTGGGTATTGCAATGAGTGGTGTAGAAAAGACTGAATCAAACCCTTCCTGGAGTGCACAGCAACAGGACAAAGACAACAGACAGGAGAGTAAGACACTGTGGATATATTTTTTTTTTCACCTTGTGGGTGGTCAGACAGYGGAAAGGAGACCTGTGAAATCACCATCCTTGGGAATATCCAAAATTCAACCAGGTGGGACACTAAGAAGTTTGATCTAACTTCAAGGATGGCCCTGGTTTGAGTGAGGGGCTGTATATGTGATCTGCAGACTTTCCTTAAACCTATGTGTCTTCCCAGTAAGAAAGTAAAGAAAAAGTATCATTATCCAGTGGCTATTTGGACCTTTCCCTCAAGCAGTCAACATCCTGAACTCCTGAGTAAAGGCAGGGACTAATATCTGTACCTTGTCTACCTAACACATTATTAGTGCTGTGCAGCTCCAATCATGTGTGGTTGAATATTCTCTAGAAGTGGGTTGTTTTTTATGTTTTTAATGTCTTCTATGAAAAATACCTTTCTGTGTTAAGAAAGGAGGGAAATGCTGAAAACTGAATTTCTTGGGTTTTAGATGGAATGTTTTAAGTTCGTGGGGCTAACTTGAAGGTTTTCAAGCTCATGACAAAAAACTTCCTGTTTTTCCACAGTGCATATCTCTGATGAAAAAATTTATGCAAGTCAGTAATTGTCAGTTTAGAATCACAGAATTATTTAGTTTAGAAAAGACCCTTAAGATCATTAACYCAGCACTGCCAATGCCACCACTAGACCATGTCCCCATGTGTCACACYTACACATCTTTTAAGTAGCTCCAGGGTTGGAGGCTCCAACTCTTTTCTGTGGTGATGGCCAAGAGAAAAATATTTTGCCCCAATGTTAAGAGTGTACCAAGAACTCTCTGCAGAGAAGCCTATTCATTTTGAGCTTATAAATGCCAAATGAACCCCACAGACCCCTACTGAAGTGCTCCAGAAAGGTCAGAGGTTTAGAGAAGTGTAAAAACATGAGGTTTAATGCTGGAATTCCCAATATGGAATGTTTGGGGCTGCTGCTGGGTTTGTCACRTGTAGGAACAGGGCGATGTGTGACTGTTGCAGGTCTGTTAACAAACGCCTGCAGTCACTGTTCTTGGTTTAGATTTTCAAGAGAGGTGGCTGGGTTAGTGCTCTTGGTTAGAAGGTGTGAGCAAACCCAGCACAAGCAAAAATCCCAAGCCTAACCAACAGAGATGTGCAGAAATCATCTCCCCTCCTGTGCCCTGGCTGTTCTCATGGTTTGATGGTACCTGCAGTGTGTGAGGAGCATTGTGTCAGGTTTAGTGACACAGAGGACAAAACCAGGGAAGAGATCTCCTGGGAAAGCTCATTTGTGAGCACATCTCCCAGCCAACCTCCTCTGCACTGGGGTTCCACTGGCAGCAGACCTATGGGAAGCTCAGCTGTGGCCTTTCCCTGAGGCAGAAACTCCCTGGCATTATTCATTTTGGCACACACTGAGGGGATATCACTGCATGCAATACCTATCTACCATTGCATGGAGCAAAAAGAAAAATATAAAAATGRCAGGAATGAATGGTATAAGCCTTATGTTTCAAATATGATACTTGACAGGACTGTCTCTACCAGTTTGTCGGTGCCAACAGTGATCAGACTGTATAAATCAGCTTTGATTTTTCCCAGGTTGCCAGGGCTGGAATAACCTGTAACACTGATTAGGTTGTGGGTGTTTTAAAGCCCTCCTAATGTATTCAGGGAAGGGTAACCATCCCCTTTTTATAGCTGGGTAAACTGAGGSACAAGGAGGAGATGCTAACCAAGAGCTGCAGTGCCCCAGCCTGAGAGAACAGCCAGCTCTCCTGACTGCTCAGTGCTTGCCTTTTAACCACTAGACCATGAATCCTGTTTGCTTTGTTTCCTTGGGTTTTGGGCATGTTTGTTTTCCCCTTTCATGTACCTAATGATGCTGGTCCACAGCAGGCAGTGGACAGCTGACGGATTACAGGAGGGAATGGGGAGCAGGATGCTTCACCAGCTCCAGGGCTATTTAACCCTCCTGCTATGGTGCTGGTCTGRGTCCCTCCCACTCATGCTCATATAACATCCCTGGGGCAAGGACAACAACAGCCTAAATGGAAAAAGGAAACATTTCCTGTGTCTTTAACTACTTTTAGTGCAGTTTGGCACCTTCAAAGGAAGCAGCGTGCTTAGCTTAGTCAGCCAGCATTCAGTGGGTCTTCAGAAACCTGTGATTTTGGTGGACAAATCCGTCAGAAACTGCACATTGGGAGCGTAACTCAGCACTCCCACAGGGCTGGTAATGACTTGTGGCCCCTCTGACACCCATGAGCCCAAACTGCAGAGCAGAGAGCTTTTAAACAGGCCACCCTACTCAGGCTGGTTTTCACTCTCACTTCACAGAGCTTCATTTTAGAYTCCCTCCATGTTGTTCACCAAAATCTCTGTGCCCAGGTACTGGTGGGTCATCTTTGCTTCCRTACTTCTCCATCTTTTCACTGAAGGCTCTGGTTAGCAGGTCAGGGAAAAAGAGAGACRCAGAGAGACAGGGCCACCAGCTCAAAAGCCTGAGGAGTCACTTGCTCTTTCTCTACCTCACACCATCTGCAAAGCTGTTAAACCACAATCCTGCCCAGTTTACTGGCAAAGAGGACTGACCTAAGCAAGTGAAGCAAAGTATTTTTGTGCAATTGTTTCAAGTATATCTGTAGGCACCATGTTTTAGCTTTTACCCCCCTATTTCCCCCAYTTTTCCAGCTGGATACTCATATCCTCTTTACAGTGTTAACATATCTGAAAACAAAACTGTAATAATTTTGTGTGCACAGGAAAATGACTCAGATAGCATTTAAATCCTTATATGAGTTTTTCCTCCTTTTTTTGTTTCATACAGTTGCATTTCACAACTGACCATAGTGCAGATTTGAGTCCACTAATAGTGTGGGTTCAAAAAGCTGAAATGCTTTAAAAGTGGTATTTAAATACATCAGCCCCAAGAAGAAACCTTAATATTTTTAAAATATCCYAGTAGTGCTTTCAGGACAGCAGAGGGTAACTGGTTATTACTGGTGATTCCAGGGTGTCTCCTRTGGTCCAAATTGGTGTTCAAAATTCCACTGTGCTAATTGCTGTCCCAAACCAGCTCAAAGGCAGGTCCAAAAACTTGAAAAAAAAATTTTTTTTGGCCCAGGCTGTACAAGAGTGTTGAACAGAGTGGTCTTTCCTCGGAGAACAGGGCCTCCCTGTCATGAAGCACTGATCCCAAAGTTCAAGTCTCAGTCTTTCTGCAAAGCCACCGGAGGGAAAGAACTCCTTCTGGGCTTCCTTCACTGATTCACCCCCTGTCCACTTGCTTTCCAAAATGCAGGCAATGAGATATGTATCCATGACCATGCTTCTTCAGGGCTATGAGCTCCTCTCACATGCTTATTTATGAGGATATTGTCTATCAGGTATAAGAACCTGCAGCTGATGCTGTAGGACAAAAAATCATAAAAACTGGATACAGACTAGGGAACACCTGAAATGTCAGTATTATTTCCAGTTGCCAGAGGGAAAGCACTTACTGGAATTATTCTCATATTACTTCACCATTAGAGTTTCTAATTAAAATGCAAGCCCTGACTTAGCTGGGCATTGCTAACACGCAGTCTCCAATCAAGACAAGCTATGATTTTAGTCTTAATGCATTAAGGAGGGTTTTGCTATGCTTGTCTGAGTATTACCAAATTCAGAGAGATGCAAAAARGGAGAAAAACTATTTATGAGTGCCAGAGCACCTCCTTCATCTGCTCCACCCCCATAAATGAATCCAGGAGCTGTATGAAACATTTTCTCTGCTTTTCTCTTCCCGTTTTTTTGAGGAAGGGGGAGTCAGGTGGYTCTTGGTGGCCAGAGATTTCATCACCCTGCAGAGCCAGGAATGTTGCTAGCCCTGGGAATGCTGTGCACGCTGGCGTGAAGCATGTGAGTGAGGGCACATGGGGAATGTCACGGGAGCTGCCCAAGGGCTGCAGTGAGGACAGGGCTGCTGAAAGGGCATCCCGTGAACGAGCTGTGACTGATGAGCTGGGCAGCCCCTGGCAGCCTCCTGCTCTTCAACGGGCAGCCAGGGAGGTGCACGTGGCTTGTAGCTGCATCAGGGGTGTTCCACCTCCTTCGCAGGCTCAGGAGGCAGTCAGAGTTTTGAAAGAATCACAGCTTTTGCTTAAGAGCTGTGGGATAATGGGGAGAGCCCTCAGTCACCAGAGGCAAGTTTCTTCAGGCATGCCCCGTTCTGTCTCTTGCCAAGATTGTCTGGGGTCAAAGAGAGCCTAAACCTGCACACTGCTTGAGTAAATCTACCTGGTTTTGTGTGCCACTTTTTTTAAAGAGGGCTTCCCACAACCTTGTGACAGTTTCAATTGTGACTTTGAATAAAATCCGGTAAGATATTAAGACTTGAATTTTTTTTTGAAAACAATTATTCATTCAGACTCAGATGCTTTTGGRGKAAAAAACCCAAACCAAAACCATCCRAAAAACAACCCCTGCCTTCAAAAAGCCAAACCAGCTTGCTTGAATCTCCTATTTCAAAATTTAAAAGAAAACCTTTCAGGAAACACCATTTTGATCTTTCTCTTTCAAAAGCTATGTTAAAACGAAAGCACTAGTCAATTCAGCTGTTTAACCTCAGTAGTTCTTAAAAACATTAACAATTTCTGCAAATGAATCCAGATCCTCGAAAGGACTCAAGTGTTTCTCTGCTTTTTAGGAGGAGAGAGATGCATCAGACTTCTGCCTAGCAGGGTTTCAGGGGTGTCTGCCTGTGGCAGGAGCACCAGTAGGTCACCCACTGAACATGGTTTGTGTTCCCCATAATAAAGTCCTCATCACCAATCCACGTTTCCTGACCCACAGGGGTGCATTGTGCCTGTGGTGGAAGTGCCTGTGGGTGGCAGGTGGGTGAGAAGGATGTTTTGAGCTCAGGCTGAAGCCCCTGCTCTGCTCCAGAGCTCTCAACACAAGAAGGGACGTGCCCATGGGTTGTGCCTGGCARTGCCTGGTCCTAGGGCAGAAGAGAGATGCCACGGTGACAACAAATGTGATCATCATCACCTAGAGGGGAAAATGGACCAGAGAGGAAAGAAATGAAGCTCGTGTGTGGTGTATGAGGCTTGGCAGGACCCATTCTGTGTAAGAAGCCCCAAAAGCTAATACAAAATAGTATTTTCCAGAGCTGGGGATCTCATCCTTGTTTTCAGTGAGYAACCCTTGTTTTAGCTGCAAACTAGTCCTCTCCTGCTCTCCTATGACACGAAGATGTGCCTGAAGCTTCTGCTTGTGAATTTTTGTTTTCATTTTTCTTTTTATATTTAATATAAAGCAGGAAAACCCCGAATAAATATTTACCCCCTCTCAAAAAAACAACACCAAACCACCAAACCAGTTTTCAAAATACATGAGACATCCCTAAAACTGTGACTGAGAGAGGGTCAGGCTGCAGCCAGCTGCAGAAAGCACTGGGGGTGGGAGAGTCTGACAGTGTGAGACTGGGGGTGGAAGCTGAGGTTTAAAAGGTCATTTTCTAAAGGCAGGGTTCTCCTTACACCRTCTGAGTCTCTCACTGTCTATCCTGGCTAAAGTTCACAAAGGGCACTCCAGAGTCCTGGTGCATGGAAACACTTTTCTTTCAATTACTCAGCAAACTAGAAAGTGAGAAAGAGAAACCAAGGCTGTTTTTTCTTTATTCAGCTAGTCTGCTACACAATCCATCTTCCTTGAACCCCCTGCTCTGAYGATCCCCTCCTGAATCTCTCATTTTGCTCATGTTAAATGTATGAAGAGCATGGCATGAGCAGCAGTTTGAGATGGATGCTACATGTGATGGATTATCCCTCACCTGGAGGATGTAGCATTTGGAAAGTGGAAGTTGAGCTGGAGCCAGGAGCTCTGTGCCCTCACCCTTGCAGCTGGTGCTGAGTGATGGGGAGGAAATCCCTTAGCTGTGAAGATTGGCAGGGTTTGCTAGCTCATGCTCATGAGCACTGATGGCAGGAGACTTTCCCCTGCGTGAGGCTGATTTCATCTGTGCACTCCCAGATTTGCCATCCAGGTAAGCTCTTTCCACCATGTAAAAGAAAGTTTCCAGCCAAAACCTGGGCTGTGAACACAGCTGGGATGCACAGGTGTGGTTTTACAAGGAGAGGGAAAAGAAAAGGGCTTTAGGCCTCTCATTAGCCTCCATCTCCTTTCTTTCATGGCCAAAGGTGTTGTGCTTCCAGTCTGGGTCCTCAGCAGGGCCGTGAGGAGAAAGAGACAGTGAGAAGAGCAGCAAAGGGACAAGTCCAGGGCATGATGTGGAATGCTAGGAAGGGAGGGGCTCAGCCCCTTGGGCTCCTTCTCTCCTCGTGTATCCAAAACACCAAGGCCTGACCTGTCCCTAACCCCRCTCCCCAAAACATTTCTTTCTGTGGCTCCTGGCTGGGATTTTGGCTGTTTTTTCAGTCTCCCAAGCAGCCCTTCTCTCCATCTCCTGGTCTGCTGCTGTCCAGTCCATCAGCTGCTGCTGTCATGTTCCTGGCTCAACATTCCACCTTCTCTTGCAACCTCTCACCAACATCTCTGCTGCCAGAAGCGACCAACACTGTGCTACCAACAYTTGTGGTCCAGCATTAACAGAGGAACTTTGGGCACACCTATTTTTCTTCAGCTTCTTCTGACATGTCCTGGGTGACATCCCCTCCTTTCTTGTCACCCCACAGTATTMATGTCAGCTTTTAAAAGTTAATGTCTATGGCTTCATGCAAATTTAACTGKTTTTATTTTTTTTTAATCTTTGACTTTACTGAGCTGCTGTCTGGTTTTTGTTGCTGCATTGAAGCTGTGCTGCACTGCRCTTTATTATGTCTAAGGATTGGATTTATTTAATTGTAATTCCTTAGAAAAAATGCCATTTTGCATGTGGAATTGATSTGGGGGGCAGGATGAAGACTGGACCTCCACTAAAGAAAACTGCCTGTAGGTAATGCCTGTTAAATGAGCAGGGGGTTCTTGTCTTCTTACACAGCTATTCCCATGGAAGGAATATTTTATAAAGACATCTTGCTCTCATGGGAAAAGGTACCAGGAGCTCAGGAGCTGCAGGCCCTGCCCCTGCCACTGTTCAGGATGCTGTATTTCCTCCTGAGACCYCTCAGGCTGACCCCAGGGGCTCTGACTACTGCAGGTGACTCAAAGCACAAAGAAGGCTGAGCTGGGCAAGGGAGGGTGTTTGTGTTTGTCTTTCTTCTTCCTTATTCTCATGTGTAAAAAAAACACTTTGGGACTGCACATCAGGCTGATTTGGGCACTGTTCATCTCTGGCTTTGCCCGAACAGCACCAAAAGGGAATTTTCCCTATGCTTTGGTTGTTTTACTTCACATCAAAAATGGCCCTTGTTCTGTCTTCTGTGTACACAAGAAATTTGGGTGTGTTAGCTAAAAGTATAGAGGAGAAAAAAAAGGGGAAAAAAATGTAAAATGCATTACATTACATTTGGATAACACTATCACTGAAAAATTTGCTGCTGATTTTTTTTTCTTTTTTCAGAGTCATTTTTGGGTTATGATGGAGTTGGTTCACAGTACTAAGCTCCAGAGTTGTGGTTAATTAGTAGCCAGTTTAGGAAATTATATTATCATTACCTCATCATTTCTTAGCTTTGCAGCTTTCCTCATCTTCCACCTCCCTCCTTTCTCCACCCCCTCYAACCTTCCCTGTTCAGGGATATTATTTTTCTTAATGATATCTCTGTCACACATGCAGATTTAGATTTCCTAAACACACCTCAGCATTTCAGGTCTCCAGAAGCTTGAAAATGCACATTAATTTTTTTTTTTTCTGCAATGAGACTGTCTGCAGAAAACCAAACTAAAAAAAAATAAAAAAGCTATTTTTAAAATTTTTTTTTGCTTCTCTCTCACCATGCTGGTTGTGCTCTGGCTCTTGCCCCTGAAGATCCATCTCAGGCACCCAGTGTGGTGCTGGGCTGACCTCCCTGTGCCCTGTGTTTGTTGATGATGAGCATGATTGCTTCCACCCTCTGCCATCCTCCCCCATGTGAAAAGCAAAGGGCAAAACAAGCAGAAGGAAGAAGCAAAACAACCTGGTCCCCTCAACAAGAGGTGGCAATGTGCGAAATTAAAAATAAAAAAAACATGGAGGAGGGGGTAAACCCCACAACTTAAAGGATCTTTTCTAGTGGCCTACTTTGGAATCAGACTTCTGCTAATAATGGCAGAGGAGGAAGGGGAGTGGGAGTGCAGAGATRGAGACCTCGGGTTTGCTGCTCTCTGTTCAACTCTGTACTCAGCCAGGCTTTGGATTTGCAGCACCTCAGGATGAAAACCCAGGGTAGACGCATGAGAGAAACACCCATCTACCWAGTTTTGGCTCTGAATAACTTTAAATAGGTGTTTTGTTACCCTCTTTCTGTTGATCTATCAGTCACAGGGTCATTTCAGCAGTTTGTCCTTAATGTGATCGAGGCCTGTGTTGTCACATACAGGGAGACCWGGCCACTTTGGGGAAGGATGGTTGATGTGGAAACCTCTGGGGAAAAAAGGTCTGACCTGCAAAATCCTGAGCTGAAGCCCTAAATCATCTTATTGGTGGGGCAACATGCAAATCCTCTGYAAGTGAGCATTTAGAAACACTTGCATCAACCACCTACCRCTTGATTGCTCTTGCTGTGCACAATATAAGCACTTCACCAAACGTTGTTCTTTTTCTTTTCTACCTTGGCTGGTTTCTTTTTTTCAATTCCCTCTTGGTCTCTCATGCCACACAAGGAGAATGCTTGGGTAGATTCGCAGAATCACCAATTAATTCCATTGTCTCCTCTAAGAGGGTCTAARCTTGGATTGTGACCTTCAAGATTTACCTCACATATTTGTCTCCACTGATTTCTACATTAAGCCAGTCCCCCCTCCTCTGCAGTGTTCACACCTCTCAGGCATTTTCAGACTGGGTTACAAGTCCGTATTTTCTTCAGCAAGCTTCTCATGGTGTCTGTGGCTTTTGCCAGCCCTAAAATGTCATGCTGCTGTTCTCAGCACCCCTCCTACTCAACGTGGATATGAGGGATCTGGAAACGCACGTGATCAGCCACACACACTGTCCCTGCAGCTTGTAGGAGAAGGGCTTTAACTCCCCAACAGTGATCACAATATTGGACAGGCCAAAATCACCCCAGCTTTTGCCATATCACATTTCAAGGCAGAACTATCTGCTGCCTCTCAGGCAGTCCTTAGGTTGGGAAAATAAGTTGTGCCTGAAAAAAAGTAAAATTACTGCGTTACTGAATTTTAAGCAGGACTTTGCACAGAGGATAAATCAAGTTTCAAATCATATGAGCTGGCTGTAGCCAGCACCAGCAGTGGGATGTGTGGGGAAGGCTAATACTTGAATTCCTTCACTAATTCCCATTGAAAATTGTGTGAGTTGAAACACACTAATATTTTTCTGGAAGTTTKGTGTGTCTCATCAAACATCTTCGCTCCCCAGGTCGGTCCTCACTGAACAGTGTATTTCAAAGGCTTTTATCAGTCATTGTGTTTATGCCCATTTTTCCAGAGTAAATCTCTTTTTCACCTCCTGCCCCGGCAGTCCTCTCCCAGGGGAGCTTCCAGCTGCAGCTCTGTCCCCTCTGTGCCACAGGTCACARTTATGGCTGTCCCAGACACAGGAGCTGAGGGACTGTGTGGGGGAAAGTGGGAAGGACAACATTTCTAGGAGATTCACACTGCTCTGATGTTGGACGCGTCCATCCATCTCCTACACAGATCCATCATTTTGTGTTCTGTGGATGTCAGGTTCCTGGAGGTCCTTGCTGGCCATCCTGGTGGTTCTTATGGTGGTTGTCAGCATTTCTGAGCCACCAGGGTGGGATRGTGACAGCCAAAGGCAGCCTGTGAAATCAATGACCTTACCCAAGGAGAGGACAGGCTCCTTCCCCTGTTTGCTGAGAGGAGACAAACCAYGGGAGTCTCAGCAAGATTCCTGCTGGGACATGGGCTGGGAGGCAGCTCCAAAGCACAGCTGGAGCTGCAGGCAATGTCCACACYAATGGGCACCTTCTCTGCCAGCACACCCAGCCCTGCCACATCCAACATGCCCCAGGGACACAGCTGAAAGCTCCTGTGAGTCCCTGGTATAGATGCTCAGTAGTAGCCTAAGGTCCATTTTAAAAGGCTTGATTCATGGGGTAGGTTGCCCAAAAAATATTCACAAGATGTCTGCTCCTGTCTCGATCTGTSCATAAGGAAAAGAGATTTTTTTGCTGGTCATTCAGTTAAGTTAAGCAGTTTTCCACTGCAGGCAAACCTCTGTGCCTCCCTGTCCTCCTGCCTCTCTGTCTGCACTCCCTCTCCTGCCTCTGGCAGAGATGTGAAAAGGCTTCAAACGCTCCAAAATCTGGCAYCCTGTTGCAAAAGCAGAGCTATTTATTTTCTCACTGTTGAGCACAGGAATCTCTTCTGAGGGTGGTTATCGTTGAAGGCTGAGATTCAAGGGATGCTGCACTGTGGTCTCAGCTTTACTCTCACCCAGCTGGATGYGTTTCAGGGGTGGGGAGCATCAGGGCTTTGACTCAGCTCCTCAGACAGCCACGCCACAGTCAAAGGGCATCTCTGCTGAGTGAGGTGTTATTTCCAGGGGGACAGACACATCTACACCCTGGCTCAGCCGATTTTGTTTTGAAAATCTTACAAATACTCAGCTGCTGCAATAAGCTTATCATCTGAGAATCTCTCTCTCTCTCTTTTTTTTTTTCCTTTTTTCCTTTTTACTTTTTACCTCTTCGATGTAAGTTGTTTTTAATCTTTGCGTCTTGTGAGTGGAAACTGAAAAAAATAACCTTAGCCACAGAAGGAAAATTAAAAGATCTTTGAATTTTATGTTTTGCCTTAGGACTTCTAGGTAGATTTGCAGTTTTTAGCACCTGACAGTTACACCTTGCAGACAAACAGCTTAAAGCATCAATGCCTACTCCCCATAGCAGGTCTAAAGCCTGCGGTTTGCAATGTACAGCTCTTTTCTTTTCATGCTCTAAGGGATGATTTTAAATGAGTTTAGCTAAATTAGAAAAAATTAGRAAAATATCTCCCTGTTGGAGAYAYTATTAATCATAAAATCATAGAATATTCTGAGTTGGAAGGGACCCGCAAGGATCATCAAATCCAGCTCCTGAAATAATCTGAAAGAAGGGTTTGGGGTGACTCTGTCTCATTCATGTAATTGAGCTTCTTGATAAGATACCTGARTCAGGCTGGCATGGTGCAAACACCAGCCCTTAGGTTGCTTCTCACTGTTTTCCTGGGGTCACTGCTGGTCACACAGAAATGTGACATAACTTGCTTATCCCCCTCAGCCAATATTACTGCAAGAGCAGAAAAAAAAAAAAAGAAAAAGAAAAAGAAAGAAGGTGACATTAAACCAGCTGAAAAAATCTCAAGAGACCTGTCAATCAAGAAAGATATTTACTGAAGCTTCTATTGACCCATATATGCTCTTATCTAGAAACCTTTATCTTCTAAGACAATGTTGACTAACAGCTTTTCCTTTACTCTTGTTTCTATCTTAAAAGAATAACAAATAAGCTTAATTCTTCACAAAATCTTTAGCAAATGCCTTTTAAGCCTAACACAATGGTAGTTATTTTAAGAAGGATGGCTAAGCACTGCAACACTTTTCTATTTTTCTGTCTTCGTTTTTCATATTGGAGCACTTAATCACAGTTAATCTTTGTGCACAAGGAAGACACATTAACTTTGTTTGCACAGGACTGATATAAAAGCTTTCAACTCCTCTGTTCCTGTATTCATCTCCCTGGTAAGCTTTACCATTTTAAATAACAGATAAAGGAAATGCTGAAGATTCAGTGATACAGTCTATCCTTGCTCAAGTAACTGCAGGAACTAAACTTGTAAGAAAACTTGGAGCCAGCCTGAAGCTGAGCATCTGCAAATCCCCCTGGTAGGTTTTTGTGGAGGAGAAGGGCAGGGTTTATTAGGTTTTGTTCAAAAATAGCAGCCTAGAAGATGCCAATGGTTAGGAGAGGTGAAAGAAGACCACCTCCCTATAAAACTGGGGCTTTTAGATGTTTCTGCTCCCTGCAGACACAAAAAAGCCTCATTGCTGGCACTGCAGCCACCTCCTGACATTTATCTGAGTGTCCCCTCTGGAATTGCTTCAAAGCAAACAGTAATCAGAGAACCTTAGAACCATAGAATATTCTAGGTTGGATGGTACCTTAAAACCCATCCAGTTCCCMCCCCTGCCATGGGCAGGGACACCTTCCAYTACCCCACGTTGCTCCAAGCCCTGTTCAACCTGGCCTTGGACRYTTCCAGGGATCCAGGGGCAGCCACAGCTGCTCTGGGCAATGGCTTGTTAAAGAATCTTGTTTTGATAGGGTTACATTCTCCAAGGCTGTGAAACTGGGATTCCAATAAAATCAACGAGTCTGAAATAAACAGAATTTCTTTTGGACTGACTCTGATAAGGGTAATGGTAATTTAAATGTCTTTTATGGCCTCTTTACTCTGCCAGAACAATAAAAGGGGGTTTAGTCCCTGCTTATGCCCAAAATTGCCCTGCTTAATTATCTTGGAATAATAAAAGTAATAAACCCTTTGCCTTCACCCTATCCCACTCAGACCTACCAGAGCAGACCTGCTGGTATAAATGTACCAGTGTGGGACAGGAAGGGAATTAGAATGCTGTGGCTTGGGGGGTATTGGCTGGAAGGAGAAAGCTGTATGTTAATTCATTAAGTAAGACCTGTTCCTGGGATTTTTTTTMTTTTTGGTCTGATTATATAGGTATGAGCTTAAACTACTGAACTCAGGAGAAATTCTGGGCTCTTGGGGCTGGATGCCTGCCATGGCCACAGGATGATTCCATACTGGAGGAGTTTCAGAAGCGCACAGGATCCTGTGTGCRTTTATTTGTGCAGGAAAGAAGCTTTGACACGGGGAACAGAGGGAGAGAGGGTTCCTCATGCTGGCGCTTGGRACATGGGCTCTGGGACATGGCCTGTGCATGGAACACATCCTTGGAGATCTCTAGGAAAACTCAACAGGTAGAAATGGGAAACTGAGAGAAGAGATCCCATAGCAGCTTAAAGCACAGCTAGAAATCCTCCTTTGCTGTCTGTTGCCAAGTCTGCATCCTGTTTCGTGTTTGCTAGGATCCAGCAAAACACAAACAGCACAGGTTGCTCCAAAGTTTCTCTGTGTCTGTCCAGACACTTCTGGGAGCTGTTCACAGAGACCAAACTGAAAAAACAYTGTGCATGTTTTGGCCAAGAGCCATCTTAGTTTGCTATGAAGTGCTGTAGTATAAATAAATATATATGTGCAAAAAAAAAAAAAAAGTGTGAAGAACAATTGTTTGGTGGTCAGGAGAAGCAAAGCTGYCCTTGCCCTTTCATCCCAAGATGAGAGGACATTCGATCAGACTGATAAGCAGGTAGACTGTTGCCTGTTGGGTTTTGTTTTCCCCTTYACTTTCTGTTTAGTTTCAGTTGTACTGAAATAACTTACAAGAGGCCTGAGTAACCACTATACTGACCAGCCATTGGGTAGGCTCAAAGGCCTGAGAGCCCAAAGGTTACACTCAAAGGACATGTCTGTGACAGCAAATAGACCATGGCTCTGAGGCCAAATGGCACAAAATTAATCAACCACAGAGATTCTTTCTGTCCCTTGTTTCAAAAAAGTTCWGCCTTTCCTACACTACTAATTTCCTACATATATTATAGAATCATAGAAGATGCTGAGTTGGAAGGGACACACAAAGATCATCTAGTCSAGCTCCTGGCCCTGGGCAGGACAACCCCAAGRATCACACCRAGTGCCTGAGAACATTGTCCAGACACTCCCTGAACTCTGGAAGGTTTGGTGCTGTGACCACCTTCATGGAGAGCCTGTGCTGAGTGTCCTTTGAGGTGCTCTAAGACATGTCTTGCCTCTTGCTGTTGCTCAGAAGACTGCAGGTCTTCTGTGCGGAAGACCAAATAATTTCTGACAATCTGGTGAAAATGATACAGATATTCCAGGGTTTTACTCCAGGTGTTGGTAAGTGGCCAGCTGGATGAAGGTCCTAGAAGGTGCAGTCTCTACTAACAAGAAAACTGATTGTTGGCCCAACAAAAGTGACTGCTTTAAGTTGAGCTGAGTAAATTTTAATAAGTCACTGACAACGCTGCTGGCTTCCCACCAGCTGCAGGGGGATTTCACAGGTCACCAAGTAAACACCTGAATTTGGATACCTTAATCTGTGAGCTAAATCTCATTCCAAATTCCTACTTGAATATCTAATACCACTTGAAATGCATGAGCTTGTTCGTGGATCTGACCATGGATATCTAAGGCTCTGTATCTTACCCGCTTTGTAACAATAAAAGAGTAAATATCAGAAAAAAATCCTTAGAAATAAGCTTCTGAGGCAGCTTCATGTGCAGTGCAGATAAGGCAGAAGAACCACTTTTTGCTATATTCCTCTTTTCAGAGTGCCCTGTTCTAGTCCTCTAGGACAGGCAACTTTGTCTCCTGGGGAAGCAGGTAGGTGTAGAGATTTTTTTGTTGCAGATATGCTGATTTCTAGCTCCCTGTCCTAATGACTGCAGATTGTGCGTCAATTGGTTTTGTCAAAAAAAAAAACAACAACCAAAAAAAATCCCAACAAAAACAACAAAACAGGCTGCTTGGGTTTCTACAGATTCCCAAAGGAAGTTTTAGTTCATTGGCTGTGGGTATCATCCTACGGTGTCTGAATACTGGTGCTACTGGTTGGGTCTTGGAAGGGATTCAAAGGCAGCGTTGTACAAGAGAACTTCACAGGTCCTGGCACGTTCGACAGTGGTGGGTAGTGGGGTTGCTTAATAAAGCAGTTCAGTTCAAAGTGGAGGCAGAGGGAGTGGAGGCTCATAGATCACAGCACACATGCTAGCCCAGAAATGCCAGGGTATTTCAGTTGTCATTAAAACATGCAGGTACATGAATTATTGGTGGAACGAATCATCCTGTGATGCCTGAGGATGGAGCCAATAAAGGCAAAAACACTTCCAATATTTAGAAAGTTTGGCAAATTGTTTAGCTTGGAAGTTACTGAAAGCCATATTCATTTTAATTAAGCTTCCAGTGTACTGGCAACAGGTCTGGTTTATCTGTGCTCAGACCCCCTCCACGATAGRTGTTTTTCAGGTCCCACACATTGAATTTTGGAAGCAACTTGAGGAATTATGAATGTGAGGGATGGATGTGACTTGTCTAAGTCAGGCAAGATGTGGGTGGGCTCTTTCTCAGCCGTCTGGCACAGCCAGTTCTCGACACTATCCCTCATATCCCACCTGCCATCCTAGGGCTGGGCTTTCAGTTGGGCACAATAAAGTGTTTGACATAAAATCTGGATGCTGCAGATTCTGAGTATCACCACGGGAGTCTCAGTTTTTGGGGTGATGAGACCTTCAGCAAGGAACACAGAGGGGTTCTGGGTGCTGTGTTCAGACCACCTTCTGTGTGTGCCTGCTTACCTCAGGACCAGTGAGTAATCTGCATTACCCTGACYTCCCCACCCTGAAACATCAGTGCTGTGGAGTGCTACAGAGCCCAAATGAGGCACCCCAGTAGCCAGCTGGGAGTTTATAAGGACTATATTCAAGCTCTGTGGCACTTGATAAAGGGGATCATGATTAAAAACCAAATTTGTTTTTCAGAGGGAAGCAGGGAGGACTTGGCCTTTTTCCTGCTGTTATAATCTCCCTTCTCTGCTTTGGGATGTTCGTGAGATAGAAAGCCTTGGTAAGAAACTCCCTCCAATGAAAAATAATTAATCTTTCATCATGCCTCATTTGCATCTATCTCACTACCAGCCCAGGAATGCTGGTCTAAACAGAGACAATCTCAAAAAACAGACAGGTAGACAGGGGGAGTAGAATTGTGGACCTCATCTTAGACATCAAAGTGATTGTTGACTGAGTTCTATTTATAAAGTTGGTAGATTTTTAATGCACTTTCACAGAATGAGATAGACAATTAAAGAGTGGGGGTTTTGTGTCGATGGGTAAGTAAAAGCCTCATTTCTAAAATGATTTGTCTTAAATGAGTTGCTTAAAGTTCTGTTTAGAGTCTTGGAGCGCTAGAGCACTGTCACACCTCCACTGGTAACATCTATCCTCAGGGACTTGAGGGAATAGCATCTGGCCACGTGTTTTTGATCCAATAACTTATTAGCACCCTTTGGTTCCCAAAGCACACTATTTTTTCTGACATAACACGAAAAAAGGAGCAACTTAAGGTTCCACATCTTTAGGCCAAAATCCTGAATGACAAGATTAAATATTTTAAATTTTTWAAAATTCAATATTTATAGGAATTTTTAACACTGAACATGGAGGTTTGTGTTTGAGGGATAACTCAGGGGGAAGTACAGAAACTGAGATTTCCTGGTCCAGCTATGGAGAAAGTAGGAAGAGGAAGGAGGTAGGACATGATGGGGAGAGAGAGGAGCAGCTCACAGTAAAGCAGTTTATGGTCTCCAGTTCTGGAAAACAGGATTTTTCCACAGGGTTTCTTTACCAACAGGGAAATGTAACTAGCCCCATCTGGGACTAATTAGTCACCTGGTGAAGGAAAACAGGAACTATAAACTGATTTAAGGGTCCTGCCTCTCTTGCTGTAACATTTCTCCAGCAATGACTTCAGACCCACTATGGGGAAAAGGGAGAGCTGCTTGCAAGAAACACTTTTACCTTTGTTTATCCTTGGTGGCCTCAAGGAATGGCAATATCCAAGCTGCACTTTTCCTCCCTGATGCTCATTTYCATCAACATAAGTAGCACCAGCTTCTATGACTCCTGAAGAAAACATACTTTTAAAATTTATTTATTTATTTATTTATTGAAAAAGACCCCATATCCATTTCTCAGTGGTGAAGATGAGCTTGATGATGTGGTGAAGATGAGCTTGATGATGTGGCTACCTAAGTGCTCTAGATCAGAAAACAAATAAAAGAGAACACAGAATTACCCCTTGGTAAATTTTCACATTGTCCTTAAGGTAATCTCAGAGGTGGATTCCATTTTTTGAGTGTTTGATTTCACCACCATTACCTCAAAGCCTTCCTGCTTGAAATTGTGACACAGAACTGGGACTCTGGTTATTACAATGCCAGAAAGGAGCTGAGGTCAGAGGTATGGAGCCCTGTATGTTCAACACTAGACTCTCAATATAGCTGGGAGGAATGGGTACAGAGGGGAAGGGCAGGATGTTATAGCTAACAGCAAACAATAGATACCTTGGAAAAAAACACCTGGGAATAATCATGCAGTGATACTTCTTCAAACACCCTCCCAGTGTCAGCMATTTGCATCTGAACCAAAGGGGCTCCCTTTGTCTTAACCAACCCTGGGGGTTTTAAATTCCCTGAATTTCTCCAGCAGCCCACTGGACCCAGGTAAGCCATTGGCAAAGGTTTGTCACTGTCACCTCTGGAGACAGCACTGCAGCTCCTGTCCTGCTGTGTATTTTCACCTGCCAGGTGCTCCTGGTGTGCAAGAAGCAACAGCCTCGGGTGTGAAGAATCCCAGCAGTGGGAGAGGCTGTGCTGCAGCTGGGCTATGGCCTGGCAGCACCCCACCCTCAGAAAAGGTTTGCTTGAAGGTGTTTTGCCAACGACACCTTGGATATGGGAAACCTGGCCCATGGAGACCAGGATTACAGAACCAGTTAGGGAGTTTCACATGGAGCTGGTTCTCCATGGTGAATGAAGCTTGACAGAGGCACAAATCTTGGGGGAAGTGTCTGTAGTGGGTGGCTGTACTCTGGTCCTCTCTTCTCCTCCTCCTATTGCCAACCCCAGCTGTGCCCACACAGTTTCCAGGGCTGGTGTSCAGACAGCAATTTGAACACTGCTAGATAAAAAGCAGTCTGTCTCTCACCTCTTCTTCTTCCAAAAGCAGCACCAAAGCAGGAATGAGGAGTGAAGGACCTGGATTTAGATAAGGGTGGGTTCTGCCTCTAAGAAAACATGTGTGGAATCACWAAGTTGTTTACTTAATGTCTTTATGAATTTGGAAGGCACTCCCAAAACACTCCCTCCACACAACCCTGCCCTTCCCTCACCTCCTCAGCTTGAAAGATGCCTAACAGGAGCCTGGCGTGGACCCCAGTGATGCACAGACCTGTGTGGGGTGATCATGCCAGAGAARTATTTTCACCCCACAACACGACTCTCATGTTTACTGCTCATATCCCAGCAGCCAAGGCAGCTGAGGAGCTCTGTGCAGGACTGAAGACATTCCCACTACCTCTCCCATCTACTCCTGTCAGCCAAGCATCTTGCTGAGGAAGACAAGGAGCAAGCTGAGGTGCCACCATGAAGGCTCTGCCCCCATCCTCCCTCTTGCAAACCCCAATAAAAKTCAAGGATGCTCCCGAATGGGTTAACCTGGGAGGTAGTGAAAGCCACACGAGAACTACACAGGTGCAGCAACAGTTTTTATTTGGTAAATATCACCTCCCCAACCCAAGAGGAGGCCCRTGAAAGAAGATGCCTCTTCTGCAGATAGGAAGAGTGTGGTTAGGAGCACTTGCTGAGCTAATAAAGGCTGTTGAAGCTTCAGCTTCCGTTGGTGGTTAACCCCGTGACACGGCTCCGCTCCTCTGAAAACAGCACCTGAGTGAGACACTGCTTAATTCTCTTTGATATTGACGAGGTTTTTATCACATTTCCCTGGCACTGGGCACGCAGCTGAAAGGCACTGCTCAGTGGAGCAGGGGCTGATTGGCACAGAACAAGGCAGGGCTGTGCAGTGATGCACCAAACGGTGCCTGGGTCAGCTGGGGGAATCCAGGCTGCCCCTGCCCGGTGAGCAGCTGCTGGGATGAGCGYAGGGCAGAGAGCCATGGTGTGATAGGAGAATGGTTTAACCCTTGTGGTTAAAACCCAAAGCTTGATGACCTATTTCCTAGCAAAAGTGTTCTTTTTTGGGTTGTTTTTTTCTGCCTCTCGAGGAGGAGTGCTTGGATTGAAYAGTTGAGATGTGCAGCTCTCTGTCTGTCTGTCTGTCTGAGATGAAGGTTGGACCCTGGCTATGCATCAGAGCCATCTCAGCCTGCAACACCCATGCTTCCTCCAGGCCAAGGCTCTACAGGTAAATAGAAGCTGCAGAGCAGGATGAAGCCTAAGCACTGAGCTGATTTCTGCTTTAGGAGCTTTTTTGCATCTCCAGCCCAGAGCCCTTTTGCATCCACAGGACTGATTTTTGAGCAGACAGAAGTATATTAGCAAAAAACCTACCCACAGCTTGTGTCCCAGCTCTAAAGCTGCTTCACAAGTTCAAGGGCTTATTTTTTTCCTCCAGGAGGAGTAAGTAATGTCAAAATTAGGAGGAGGATGTAACATGGAACTGGTATCACCCTACTCTGTGGTAACATCCAAAATTACCATCACATCCTCTCCTGAGCTGGAATGGCTGCTCTCTCTCATCCACTGTGCAGCCCCAAGCAACTATGTGAGGGGTTTGCCAGGYTCACTGTCCATAAATACATCTCTATTTTCTCCATCCCTAATTGCTAAACTGAATTTCAGATACTGAGGAAGATGAGGGAAAAGAGTCTGAAACAGACCTCTGTGAAAGTATTTTATTTAGGGTATAATATGTATATTTTTTTYCTTATTCAGAATTTTCTTTGTCTGCAAAGCATCACACACACCCCTATGGCTCTGTAGCCACACTACAATTTTAATATTGCTTCAGTTCATGTTTCACTCACTCCGCATCAGTGAAGTGGCGTCTACAGAGTTGCAGTCCACTTCCAGGCTGGCAAACAGCTCCCTGGAGGTCCTCCTTCACCTGGGCCAGCTCTGCTCTGCAGAGGTCCAGCACAAAACGATGGSGTTTAACACTGCCCCCATGGCAACCCAGCAGAAATTTGCTCCTTAATGCACTAAGGCAGGATTGGAGTGGGCTGTCATATGCTGCAACAGACCAAGGCTGACCCTATTTGACATCCCTTAGTGTTCAAGGCCAGGTTGTATGGGGCTTGGAACGACCTGGTCCATTGGAAAGTGTTCCTGCCCATGGCAGGGGTTTGGAGTGAAATAATCTCTAAGACTCCTTCCAATCCAAATCATTCTGTGTTTCTGTGACTTTTGTTCCTCACATCTTCACTGCAATGTCCATGGGYTGTGACAAACATGGACCTCTTTCTCTCTCCCCTGTCCTCCTCTCTCATCCAACATCTCCTTTGCACAGCTGGGCTCTTCATGATTCTGGTTTCTCTAGGCATTAACTTAAGAATGGTACAGGCAGCACTTTGGAAATTTACCTCTATGTGCCAACTTCCTGCTATGTGAAACACCTGCATTTAACAGCAGAGAAAGAAAACAACCACCACAGTAAACCTTGAGTAAAACTGGTTTCAATTAGGAGCCTTAATTGCAATGAAACTGAAAGGAAACAAAATGGGATCTCTGCTCATATGAGCTCTCCTCCTTCTCTCTCCCCGCCGCCCTTCTCATTTTCTCCAGTATGGGTGAAGCATCACATCTCTTCAGTCCCCACCCAGACACACATCATCCCCACAAGTGGGCCTAGTACCCAAATCTGTGCCTTCTTTTTCCTTTTCCCTCCTCACAGGCTGAGGTGAAATTCCAGCTAGAGACTCTCATGGCTGCAGTAGATCTTCAGACACTTTGGCATGACTCCTTCTATACCCCAGGCTGGTGGTTCTCACCCAGTTACCTTCACAGTAGGCCCAGTTATTTGTTTTTACCTAAATGAAAGACCCCAGCTTGTTTTCCTTTCTTCCCCTCATCTTCCCTCAGTTTTGGGATGCCAGCCACCACACAGACAGTGTACCTGACTTCCTGACTGAATGGAGCACAACAGGGGCTGCAAACTTCCACACACATTTCCCCCTCCTGCTGTTGCAAATATTCTCCATGCAGGAAGACTGAAAGCTACAATTTCTCCATTTTAACCCAGATCTGCTCAAGGTGTGGCTATTTTCGTGTTTCCATCAACACAGTTTCGTGTCTCTTGGCAGAGGGAGCGTGTTGCCATACGCAGTATCGCGTCCGCAGGTGTTTCGGCCCCTGCCACGCTGAGGAGGTGAGAGGAGATGGTTCGGACCTGTCACACCTACATTTCATCATAAAAATGTTAATGGATCATTCCAGAAAGTCTCTGCAATCCTTTCGCTTGCTTTTACTAAATGYTGTGTTGGACATTCTTGGCACCGGCACGGCCCCGTTTGTGCCTTGTTTCTGCCTCTGGAGAACTGGGGTTGGGCTATGTACAGCTGCAGGGTTCTGCAGGCTCCAGTTTCCTCTGTCATTAAACTGTTGGACTTTCCACTCTGCCAGCAGGAGATCCTGGTGATGATGGCTGTGGTGGCAGGTGGTCTTCCTCCTGGTTCRCTGCATAAGTGTGGTAAATGACTACCAGACCCAAGTGGCAATAGGACCCCCCACACACGGAAGGCTGAAATTCAAAACTCAGAGATTCCATCACCATGTGTGAATCCAGGGGGCCTGGGTTTGTCTTTCTTTGTTTTTGGTGATTTTGAACTATATACAAAGATATATATACAGTAACTTGAAAAAACCCTACATGATTGAGTCTACAGTTGCTATTGTAAGGTTGCATGATTTGCTCAATAATTTTGTTGCCTATGTCCTCCTTTTGGGAAGAACTGCTTGCTGTCCTTGCTCTTTAGTGGCCTGTTCCCTCCTGACGTTTATCAGCACAAACTGGTGAGAGCAAAAGTGAAGGTGGGTATTTACCCTGAGGAACATTCTCCTAGGAGAAGGCAGAGTATTTTTACTGGAGCAAAGCTGTGTGTTTCTTTTATTCACGCTGGTGCAGAACCTAGAAAACAGGCAGAAGAGCTTAAATTCCTTTCAGCAGAGTTGAGTTACAGCAAAATGTAAAGAGGGACTATTGACTTCCAGCAGGGTTGAGGAGAGGGCAAGTATCACCCCAGGATTCACGCAGATGTTGAAGGAGCTGAAGGATCACCCCTCTCTGCTGTGGTAGAGGGGATGGCCCAACCCAGGTGTGGCAGGTGGGCACTCAGGGACGTAGGATGCAGCTGGGTTCCCTATCCAGCAAACACAAAGCTGTCGGGTGGRTTGCAATTCCCAGTTGTGTTTCTTCACGCCCATACCACCAGCACCCAGAGAAAAGTGCTGTTTCCCTTCTCTGTCAAGGAACCTTTTCTCAAGGAGGGAAAATGAGACTCGTGTGAGGCAGCCAGGACGAGAGTGCCACCTTTCTCACAGCAAAACCAGCTGTCAAACCCTTGCTGCTCATGGCACAGCCATGAAGGCAGCAGAGCCAGAGCTCGATGGAACACTTGGCCAGGCAGAAAGTTTTATCTGCCGGTCTCCCGCAGCACTGAGTGCGTGTGGTAAAACTGAAATCTTCCTCAGCGTAGCTGAGCTTCCTCAGTGTGGTTGCTCTGTAGTGAAAGAAAGGATTGGTGTGTGTGTGTTTGATCTGTGAGAGGTCCTGGTTTGCCTTGCACTGCAGCTGATGGGCTCAAGATGTGAAACTCCCGTCCGTGCTGTGGCTGAGGCGCTCTGAGCACCAGCATGTGGCAAACAGCAGCCATGGGGCACGTCCCTTCCTGGCTGTGAGCTGCCCTGGAGATGGGGAACTGCAGCGGGGTTCCTGGCATGGTTAAAGCCACTGCCCCTGCTCACCACAGCTCCCACTTCAGACCCGTTCTCCCTTCTTACAGTTATTTCCTTATTCACTTTAGCAGAGGTGGTACATGCCACGCTGGTTTTTGAGCAGACACTGAGGAGCTGGAAGCCAGCCTGGCAAAAGGCTTGTTTTTGTGTTTTGTGTGATATTTTTTTTTTGTAATTGTGAGGAGGAAGTTTGGCACTGGGCATGGAAATGGAAACAAAATAGAATTTTCTCCCTCCCAGATTTCTGTGGCAGCTTTGTCCTGCTCTTTCTCCTTGCTGTGAGACTCAGTTTCTCCACCTGGGAAATGAGGAGAGATGCTTGGATTTTCATYCAAGATACAGATGGCCACTTGCTGCTGTGGCTCAGCTAAAGGTTAGGCTGACATGCCATGGAAATAGAGGAGAAATGCAGGAAATTTTATCATGGAGTTAGTGGGCTTTAGCACTCACAGTTTTCCTGCACTGACACTAACCACCTACTTTCAGTGTGCACAACTTTCCTGTGAGGCTACATGGAAAGGACTGGAAATAAGCTTTTTGGGTCATCAAATTCACTCCYTTGTTGTGTCTGCAAGTCATCTTTACCCTTTTCTCTTACAGACTTTTCAGGTTTTCACCCTGTGCACGGCTCTTACCAAAGCTCTTCCAGATCCACATTCCATTTAGGATTAGCCATCTTTTTCCACTATTACTTGGGAGGGGAATGGAAGAGAATCAAAATAAGAAAATCAAATCACTCTCTTTCTCATGGTGTAAGATCCTGCTCATGGGYTGGAGCAATCCCAAGMACAAATACAGGCTGGGTAGAAAATGGGAGTGAGAGCACTCCTGACTTGTTGGTGTTGATAGATGAGAAGCTTGAAATGGCCCAGCACTGTGTGYCCAGAAAGTTCTACCATAKCCTGGGCTGCATCAAAACAAGTGTGACTGCCAGGTCAAGGGAAGTGATTTTCCCTTTCCACTTTGCTCTTGTGAGAACCCTCCTGGAGTGCTGCATCCAGCTGTGGGACAACCAACATAAGAAAGGTGTGGACCTGCTGGAGAGAGTCCAAAAGAGGCAACAAAGATGCTCAGAAGTCTGCATCATGTCTGCTATGGAGGCAGGCTGAGGGAGTTGGGATTGCTCAGCCTGGAGAAGAGAAGGCTCCAGAGAGACTTCATGGCTCCTTCCTGTACCTAAAAAAGCTAAAAAAGAGTTGAAGACAAAGTCTACAGACATGTAGKGATAGGACAAGGGGATGTGACTTTAARCTGACAGCAGGTRGATTTAGATCAGATATTAAGAAAAGAAATTCTTGACTCTGAGGGTTTTGAGACTGTTACYCAGAGGAACTGTGGCTGCCCCATCCCTGAAGGTGCTCAAGACCAGGCTTTGAGCARCCTGCTGTAATGGAAGCTGTCTCTGCCCAAGGCAGAGGCTTGGAACTGAATGATCTTTACAGTCCCTTCCAACCCTAATCATCCTGTGAATCTATGATTCTTGTGAGTAAGGTGTTTTATGTCTGAACAGAGGTGGCTGCACCATGAAAAACAGAAGAATACAATGCTAAGCAAGGCTGGTGCAGCCAAATTAACTTCCCTTCAGTGCACCTTTAGATTATGCCAAAAGCTGAACACCTTTTGTTAAGTGAGTATGAAGTTGGGTGTTCAACCATGTGAGAAGGAAGTCCTTCCTGTAGCCAGACTTTCATGGCAAAGCAAACCTGGCCTGCCTTCAACAGGGGCCTAGCCCTGTTTTCCTCCCAGCCAGCTTTGGTCTCCCACTTCCTTGGCCCTTTGCAGCCAAGAATTACCAGGCCATGTGTTTTCAGGAACCCTCAGGAAGGTGAATGAGCTAAAGTGTGAAGTCACTGTGCACCGGCTGAAAACATTTAGCCCTTGTGGGGATGCTCTCATTCAGGAATAAAGTCACCTTACATTGCTGTAGCTAAATCCTCAGAGGAGGATTAAGTACTAAAGGCATTTTAATCCTAAATGAGAACCTGCACATATGCTTTAATTTATGGGCACTGACTTCACACCTATAGTTAGCTAACTTGATTGCACTTCCCTGTATGTCCCTGTGTAGGAAAGCTCTAATGAGATGCAACTGGAATTTGGGTGATGCTGTTGCTATTAGCTCTYTTTTTGAGGTTTCTATAGTTTAGGTTTCAGYGCATTCTTCRTGGTTTGTGTTTGGGTTTTTTYCCCCCTTTTTGGTCTTTTCAGAYATCCTTTCAGTTTTGGTATATAGYATGTTTGATTAGAAGAATTCCAGATGGAAGAATTTTACCTTCAGAGGAACATATGCTTTTGGGCCATTAGAACTATTTTGAATCCTGATGGGAATTGATATGAAGCAGTCTCCACCTGTGGCTTGGAATAATTCTTTGAATGAGAGGAAACTCTTCCTTTAAGTGTACACTTCTCCTTCATAGAAAGCCATAACTCTAAGTGCACAGCTAAGTTACTGAAGATACCCAGTTGGAATCCTAATGATCTGTCTATAAACATTGAAAAAAGTAATTTTGTCTAGGTTGGTTCATATTTAAAAAAGATCTTTGGAAAAGTCTCTCTGTTGGCTAAAGACTTGATTGTAGAAACTAGTCAGGACAGACAGTTGCCTAAACATTGTTAGTGCARTGATTCCACTGTGCTGCTCTGCTTTTTTGCTTCCAAGAAGGAACTCAACCATGGCATTTGTAAGGGGGAATCAAGACCTCCTACACTGTTCTTTCATCAGCTGGAGTTCTTCGACTCTGAGGTGACCACACAGAATGAAATGTGGGCAGAATTATGTCATGTTAATGCACCAATAGCTTTCCTGGCTGGGAAATTCTGCATCAGCTTTTTCCAAGAACATCCAACAACACCCATTATCCTGAAAGTGGATGTCTGTGGGGAGAGGGAAGTGGATGCAGTGCTGCCAGCCTGATGGAGGGTCTGAAGCACAAATCTTATAAGGAATGGCTGAGGAAACTGGAGCTGTTTAGATTAGAGAAAAGAAGGCTCAGGGGGGACCTTATTGTTGTCTGAAACTCCCTGGAAGGAGGCTGTAGCATGGGGGAAATGCTTGTTTCCTCTTCTCCCAGGAAAMAAGAAATAGCACAAGAGAAAATGGCCTCAAGTTGCTCCAGGGGAGGTTTAGATTGAATATTGAGAATTTCTTTGCTGAAAGAGTTGTCAAACACTGGAACAGGCTGCCTGGGAAGTGATGGTATCCCTGTCCCTGGAAGTGTTGAAAAAAACTTGCAGATGTGGTACTTAKGGATATGATTTAGTGGTAGACTTKGCAGTGATGGGTTATAGGTTGGACTTGATGATCTTGGAGGCCTTTTCCAACCTTAGTKGTTCTATCATTATATGAATTTATCAGAAGACATCTGTGGCTCCAGATGCAGTGGTAYCCAAGAGACAGGATTTTGGTTTAGAACAGAACCAAGAAAAAGGCACAGCCCCTGATCCTGCTGTGCTTYGGTTGCCCCAGCTGTGAAATAATTTCTGTTCTCTTTGCTTTGAAACSTCTGTCAACACTTGATGGATCTCAGGTATTTCAGGAGTGATGATTTGAAACCTGAGTAATTTTGTCTTCTAGATAAACCTTTCTTCCTCTGTTGACTACTTGGGGAGCCAAAAAAGATGAAATTTTCTATTTGGACTAGAAATTTGCCTAGTACTAAGCCCCTGACTGGGGTTCTGGGTTATAAAGTGAAGATTGTTATAATAATGATGATAAAATTATTATTATAGCATCATACTTCATTCTGCATGTAAGGTAAGTGGATACACCTTCCCATTTGTTATTATTTTGTCATTTTTTACTAATTATTCCTGTTATCAAAGATGTTYATTGCTCCATGGAACTACAGGAGAAGGGGCTTAGGCTGAAACTGCCTCTTGCTCATAACCACTTTCATCCACTAAAAAGGAGGGAAAATAGCCAAGATTCTCTGCTCAAAGGATTGTTTGGTTTTGATTTTGCTGTTGTTGTTGTTGATTACTTTATAAAAAGTCTTTAGGGCAAATATAAAATGTTCTCACCTACACCCTGATACCTGGAAATCAGTATAACCCAGTCAATGACTCCAAGCTTTTTCAGGAGTTGATCCTTTTCTTTGCAATTTATGAGCTGTTGCCAGATTTCAAGCATGTGAGTGGTAATGCCAGAAACAGTGGACTTCATCTGCCCTTGGAGCAAGGTGCACTCTTTCAAGGATTTTTTTAGAATGGGTTGCTCTTTATTTCTAAATAGTCAGAAAATTTGAATTCTATTGTTCATCTGCAACTCTCATGAAGCTTTCTAAAAGCAACAAAAAAGCTCAATATCCACATGAAAACATACTCAATTACACACTAGAGAAGCATAATAACAAACAATCTTTAAACCACTGCAAGATGTAAGAACACACACTCCCTTCTTTAAGAAGTGCCAAAGTATCTTTCAAGTGACCATCAGCATTTAGAACTGAAAGCTTCCTAGGCCTTGAGGCATTTATACTCAGACTTCCCCTGGCTTGAAAAGTCTGTCACTTTCATTTTTAAGTAATAATTAAATTAATATTTAAACTAAATCATGAAGTTGCATGTTATATTGCAGGCCAAGCAGGTCAGTGTTGCAGGGAAATGAGCATCACTTTCCTTCTCTTCCTTGTGCCATTCACTCATTTAAATCACAGAGCTCAGCAGACCGCAAAACAATTTACAAAGGAATTACAATAAATTACACTCATCCCTGTTTTCACAGAGAAGGAAACTGAGGCAGAGAGAAGTGAAGAAACTTGGCAGGTTTCTGCAGTGGGGCTGTTGCAGAGGCAGGCAGGATCCAGACCCTTGGGCCTGTCCTGGATGTCAGGCTGTGTTGAGTAACCCTGCGTGCAAAATGTGTATTCTCTAATTGCTACAGACTAAATCCTAAGGAAATAATGAAATGCAGTAATCCAAACTAATTGTACACCTTAGTTGTTTAAGCAATACAGGAGGTTTGACTGAATTCCGTGCCCACTAAACCATATCACACACATCTGAAAATAAATTAAAAAAGGTGGGGTTTTTAAACATTTTCTAGATCTTTGATCAATGTGACTTTGAAATCACAAGTGGGGGACTGGACTGTCTTTTGTTTTGTCTGATCCCAAGTTTGAATACAACTCTGRGACTCATCTTCTGAGGAGAACCATGAGATTCTTGTTGCCATCAGGCTCCAGGGCTTCTGTTCCTTTCAGCAGCACTGGTGATAAAATTTCTGGTTTGAAAAACCAATCCAAATCTCTAGCCCTCAACCAMATAAGTCTTATAACTGTAACAAAATACCCACAACCCTCATCTCCAGGGTCTGTCTTTATTCCATCCTTGCCCTTCAAGGAGGTGAGTTCTGCTCCAGCTTGCACAGATGTGTTTCGTGGTGCAGAGATGTACTTAAAGGGAGGTTCATTTCTTCATGCCGTGGTGAATTTGGTCTTTAGGTAGCAAATTCTTCGCTCTGTTACTCCACTGCAAGCTCTTGCACTTTTTCTGGGGCAGGGAATGTCTTTCTGTACAGAGCATGTGAAGGGCTGGGTGCACTGTGGTTCTGGGCCGCAGTTTGGGGCTCCTAGGCACTACCACATGCTGCATAATTAATACTAGTAATGAATAATAATAATAATAATAACAGCTAWAATAATAATGATGTCTGCATAGGAGGGAACCCCATAACCTTACCCTTGGGTGCCTGAGTAGGAAACACAAGCCAAGGCAATTCAAGAGAGACACCAACAACAGGGTTGCAGCAGGCCTGGCAGCTGCTGGCTTTCCTAATAAGCATTATAAATGTGGCTGGGAGAGAGAGGCAGTGCACAGCAATTTCACATTACTAGGCTCCACGTACAGGGCAGTGTACCATCACCGATGGAGTCATTTCAGTCTCGACTGGAAAACCAGTGGGAATTACTGCTCTGGAACACTTTTCATTGAAGGGAGAGCAGCCCCAGGAGCAAGCTCTGAGAGCAGCACTGGGGTGTAAAATGAATTACAAACAACTCTTGCTTTTATGTCTTCCATACAAATGCTTGAGGGATGAGACTCAGGCTATTACAGAAGGTTTCTCTGTGGTGCCAGCCAGTTGGTTATCAGTGGGGTGATTAACAGCTCTACCTGTCACCTCTTTATTCCAATGAATGGGGCCCACTTTGGTTCAGGCAGAGCCCCACTGACCCTTAATTTGTTTCAGGATGCATCCTGAGGAGGTGCTGAGTATCTCCACCTTCCAGTGATGACAGCACTTCCCTGAAATCAGCATCCCCTTGAGAAAAAATTGATGATTGGAATTTGTATGTTTTGCTGCACTGTTACTGTTTTTATTCTGCCTTCATATCTCGTGGTTCCAGAAGGCTGTTTGATATCTGGAGAGAGAAGGAACCTCATCTTTATGTCACTGTTTCAGGATGGTGTTCCTGGTGCAGAAAAGGTCTTTGATAGCACAACATGTCCTTCCTCAAGCAAAGCTCAGAATAACGTCAGCAGCTTAGCACATATTTAGGTCCTCTGCTACACAAGAGCAAACTGAAGCTTTACACTGAGAAAGAAAAAAGGATTTGGCTTATGTCTGAGTGCCAATGAGTCTCATGGTTTCCATTTAACCTGGCATTTATTGCCTCTCTCAGGAAGACCCTTGAAAAGTGTCGGCAAAACAATTATTGGCGTAAGCAAATGTTGTCTGGATAAAAGGCTTCAGCAAGCCAAGCCAAATCCTGCCCACTTCCAGTCTACTGCAAACCCAAAGAAACTCTTTTGATTTTTTTGGCATTATTGGGAAAGCAAGCCCAGCTCTTCAGGGCCCTTCCCAGTCATTCCTGGAAGGGTCAGTCTCTCTTCTGAAACCCACCACACCCTTGCTCTTGCCAGCAACCAGCTCCTAGGTCACAGCCATTAACCTACTGCCAGTGCATTTCAATCAGTTTTTATGCCCCTTCTCCTCTCTGATGGAAGGCTTTTCCTGAACTTCACTCCTCTGATGTTTAGAAATCATCAAATTTCCAGCCTTTACGGCCAGTTTGTTCTTGTGCCAACATTGTCCTTTTGCTTAAATACCTCATTTCCCTCCATGGCGCTTGCCCACCTTCCCCTCCCCAGGATGTATTTATAGAGAGCAATCATATTCACTGCTAACCAGAGCCTGCTCAGCACCTTCCAGTATAGGTGCCTGGCATCTTTCTTACAGACACAGCTTAAAGTGCTTCCTCTGTGTCTGAACGCAAATAGAGTTCCCACCCTGTTCCAAACACGGTGCTTGCACACGCTGGATCTGGTCCAAACGGCCTCAGGATTGCCTATATGCTTAATTTAAATGGCAACAAAAATAAATCTCAACCCAAGCTGTCTCATGGGACGGGCTCTTTGCAAACAATGGAGATCGTGCCCTTCTCTCCGTTCCCTCTGCCTGAGAAAAAAAGGGTAACTCTAAGTTGCTGAGGCTGAATTCCCTTCCCGCCTCACTGGTGCTCTCCCCCTGCCCTGCTCCCGGGGTCTCACTGGGGAGGGAAGCCCCTGCAGTGGTGCTGATAGGACTGGAGTTGTCTGGCTGCCAGGGTGAATCAGAACAGCTCTGTCTCTAACATCCCACCGCCTGTTAATTAATGCATTAATGAATTGCCTTCTAATTCCTATAATCATCCTTATTTTTGGGGGTGAGCAGGCTTTCAAGGTTGCACAGCTTGCCCAAGGCCACATAAGAAATTAGTGGCAGAGCCAAGAAAGAAACCTGGGTGCCCTGTCTCCTGGGCTGGGCCAAATTGCTCCCCTTTTGGTAAAACATCCTACGCACCATTTCCTTTGCTCCAGCAAATGCGCTCGGTGCGACGAAGCACCTTTTTTTTTTTTTTTGCCTTACAGCAAGACTGCAGCAAAGCGTGTAACAAACTGAGATTTGAAGCTGCCTTCAGCAGTTCCTAATCTCTGCAAACGTTATACTCTTTGTGGTAAGGAGCTTGGGAAGCTCTCCCTGCCTCCTTTGTGAAGGCAGATACGTGGAACTGGCAGGGTATTGTTTTCACTTCTGAGTCAAGCTCGCCTTCTGTACGCAGATAAAACTTCCTTCAAAGTCAAGAAGAGTTTTGCTGAAGTGCATTACCCCAATTTGTTTTTTAACTTCTATGTTACTTCACTGACATAAACAAGTACAAACTAGTGCTAATGCTATAGGCAGCCAGTACAGCTACTACAGGGGGAACTGGTTTGTGATCTGTTAGCGCATTGATGCGAAAACCATCCAGTTCTGATGATCAAATATCTGGTTTTCTCTAATTATTAATTTTTTTTTTTTCTGTTGATTACAGTAGTGCTTTTTTTTTGCACATCTAAGTTAAAAATAACCTCCCTAAATTCATGTGTAAACATGAACGGGATTATCTTCAGTATGCTTGATATTATCATTATTATTTTTTGTCATTTCGCTATCATTATTATTCAGCGTTCATTGCAGAGGTAATATTTCCAGATAAATTAGGCAGAATTTATATTGATCAAATACAACTTGGACATACTTTATCTCCTTTAAGTGACTGATCTTGAGATGGTTTCATGGACTTTGTATATAAAGTGACATTTACCTTTCCAGTTTCCCATGTTGTTGTTACTTACCAGGGCAGCCCATCAAATGAGAATCTAACTAACAGAAATATGCATGTAATTTATTATATGGATTCATTCTTCCAACACACTAATATCTCCTGTGAGAGGTGAAGGACTCTCAATCTACATGTGTGGTTATGGTTTCGGGTGGGAAATTTTCACCAGAAAAAGAACCTTTTTGGAAAGAACCTGTATATTTTAGTACTTTTTTATTTCTTTGAAAACGTGAAAAAATCTGGAGTGGCACCAGCATTGCTGAGGGTCCTTATTATTTTCTGCTTATGATTAAAATTGAAGATGGTCTCAATCTTGTATTAAAGTTTCTATAATACACCAAAATTCAACTGTTTTCTTCTCTGTATTTCAGAAATGGGACTTTGAACGTCTTGTGTTCAAGGTAAAAACCAGAACTAAAGTAAAGTGTAAAGTCCCACCTCCCAAATGCAGAGATTTTAATCACTCCAAGATCTGCTCAGCTGGCAGCTTCTTGCCCATGAGAGGACCAGGCTGGAGTGATAGGTTGAAAAGTGCTGTTCTCACTTCTTGCACTCCTGCATGAGAGACGACACAGGAGGGCTGCTGGGGATTTATGGAGAGGAGTCCTTGGAAGTCCTAAAGAAAGAGATCAGAGGAGGAGGCAGAAGGGAGGCTCCTGCCTGGTGGTGTGAAGATTGCTGATTCAGGGCTGCAGCCCTTGCAGGAGTTAGTGTGCTCTGCAGTGCGAAGGGAGCCAAGCCACTTATGCAATATTAATATTAATAACTGCTTTGCACTTCTATAGTGCCTTTCATCCGAGGATTTCAAAGCGCTTTACAAACATTAATTAATTAAGGCCCATAACACCCTGTGAGGTAATGCAAGTAGATATTACAGCTCATGCAGAGGCCAGAATTGCCAGCATTACAGGTATAATCCTCTAGCAAGAGTTAACTTATTCTTGAGCAAGCTTTCTTACTTATAGGCATAAACAGGCTTCCCTTTAACACCGAGCGTGTCTTTTTTTTTTCCCCCTTCTTCCCCTTGATCCGTCAGTCTTCACACAAGCAAAACTCCCACTACGAGGCAGCCAAATGAGGTGAATGAGCAGTACTTCCATCTCCCAGCTCACTGCTTCCTCTTTGATCATCTGATAAAATTGTAGGATATTGAGAGGCTGCAGAGTTGTGTCACATATTAGTGTCCTGCTTCTGTGGGGTTTCCCTGTTCTAAATATACTTTGCACCAGGGAGATTAAAAAAGGAAGTGAACTAAAATATGTTTTATGGCACCTGCTTATCAGATGACCTCCCAACAACCTGCAGACATTAGCTAATGTAGCCCTCATTGCAGCTGGTCATAAATGACATTAGTGCCATTTTAGCCAGSGACGTTTTAACCATTCCCAGCTCCTGTATTTCAGGGCTGAGTTTGGGGCTGGTGAGGAAAAGGTGGCCTCTTAAATCTTCTGCCCTGTTCATTGCAGACCCTCATTTAACTCTGGCCTTGCACTTTGTCRGTTCAACATTTGTACCCACCCTCCTTTCAGCCTGCCTTTTCCTCTATGGGAAGGTGTGGGATGCTTTTCCATCCATTCCTGTCAACTCCAAGTAGGACTAGAGTAGGGTCAAGCTGAGTGAGGTACATTCCAGGCAGCTCTGAGTGCACCTACAAAGAGTTCCTCTCCCAAAATCCAGTGTTGAGAACACAGTGAGACCTGAGTTGACATCTCTGGCCACGCTGAGTCATGTTGTACGTTTAAATATGCTGGCACATGTCCCTCAGCCCATCCTGGCAGGAGCAGACCTGTCCAAGGGGAAGCCAGGAGGTTGGAAAGGCCCTATTTGTGCTCTTGTATTCCAGGGCTCACAGGTACTCCACAGCCTGCAGCATGCAGAAGATTGCTGTTTATTGTATTTGCCACAAAATAACCATTTTTCTTTCTTCCATTAGCCCATCTCTCATCATCTCCCTTCTCCCTTTTAGGATTGATGTAGCTGACCAGTCTAGCATCAAATTCTTCACACAAGAGAAATGTCATGTCCATCCCACCTGACCATTTTGGTAACTATCAAAATGCACCCTTTGTGCATCTGGAGAGGCACAGAGGGATCTTTGGGGGGAATTAGTCCAGAGTACAACTTCTCCAGGATTTGCCCATTCAACTGCATTCTGAAACTGCACAGACATTAGCTAATTAATGTGGTGAGTTCACTAAACCAATTAATTGCATTTCTTTCTGTGAGTGGGCTGGGCCTATCAGTCATCTTCATAGAGTGCCGTTTAGGGCGTTAAAAATATTCTCTTCATCAAATTAAACTTTATTAAATAATAACTCCTTCCAAATTCTGGGCTAGGAATGAACGACGTCACTCTAACCACAAGAGCTGTTTATTGCGCATAAACTTCTTTTACTGCCCTGCCAGCTGTGATAAAACCAATTCAGATGCATATTCTCAGTACAGTAAGCACTTTCTCCCCTTTCATAGTCTTGCATTAACCCAAAGACTCCATCCTTTTGTGCAGAACTCCCACTGAAATCAATGGGAATTTTGTGTGTGCAAAGAATGCAAGGTTGGGAAGTTATACATCCTCGTGTTGGCCAGCAAAGGCATTGTGCTTGCCACAAGGGGCTTTTTGGCAGTCAAGAGAGTGTTTTGCATTTTTCAAAGACAAGCAGRACTGAAGAAACACTTAAAGGCAAGGGAGGAAAAAAATTGTCTTTTAGTTTTGATTCTCCTTAATTCTAAAGAGAGCTTGAAAATACCTCTTTTTAATTTAAAAGAATTTTAAGACTTGTCTTTTAATAAAACCATTTTTAATTTTAGGAAATATCTCCCTTCATTTTATGTAACTTCTCAGAACTCACAGGTTWATCTGTTAGAAAATATCTTTAGCAAGGCTTTTTTTCCCTCAATATTTGTTAGAGAGCAATGTTAAAAGGTGCTAAAATAATTTTTATAAAAAGGCAATTGTTTCTCAAACAATTCAACAAAATTATTTTGGTTTTAGGTTTTAATATTTCTGTTTTTAATATTTAGGTTTTAATATTTTTAATATTATTTATTCATAATATTTAATAAATTTCTGGTTTATAAGTCTAATTTAAAAGAATGGTTTGAGGATTTTTTTTKGTAAAAGTTACCCCAGAAACTTTCTGTTTTAAGACATGTTGAGCACCTTGCAGTGAACAGCAGGTCTAGTTCTTGGCACTCAAAAAATCATCACATATTAGTGATTTCTCTGCTGTAATTTCATCCTTGAAGATCTATTTGATACTGATTTATGGCTGCTTAGGAGCTAGAAAAAGCAGCATTTCCAAACCTCTAGTAAGAAAAAAGGACACAAATATATAAGTGCCACTGTCTAAATGGTCCAGACCTTCAGTTCCCTCTTGGTGACCAGCCCTGTTTTGTGATCTCAAGTTGTGGATACCCCATGACTGGAAGTGCTCAAGCCCAGCTTGTACACGACCCTGAGCAACCTGGTCTAGTGGAAGGTGTTCCTGCCCATGGCAGGGGGTTGGAATTAGATTATTTTTAAGATCCCTTCCAACCCAAACCATTCTTTGAGTCCACGATTCTGCGATTTTATCATTCTGCATCCTCTGGCGCTCACRAGGTCCAAGAACAGGCCTCAGTGGCCCTGGCAGGATGTCACCCCACATGGGGCTAGGGAGAGAAGGACACATAGCATTCTCTCTAGGTGAGGAACCCCTTTGCCTACTTCATGGGTAGCTCCTCCAACTACTTGGCAGCTGTCTAACACTGTGCTCGACTCCATATACACTCACCCATTAAACAAAAGYCCCAAGTTTTGACTGCTTATAGCCTTTGAAGGAACTTAAAGGAAGAAATTTTTTGGAAAATTTTGTCTTCCCTTCCTCCCATCCCTTTGTTTTCCATGTCACACTCCACATCTCTGCAGGAAGGCTTAAAGCTGCTCAATGACTCAGTTTTTTTTGGCTGATCTGTGTTCTGCCCAAAGTGTTTGACCTCCACAAGGAGAGCTGAGTAGCCAAACTCTGAGTTTTGATTTCTTTTGCCATCCCAAGCACCTACAATCCAGGAATTAAAGCACCTAACTTGCACATACTTTAGTCTTCTCATTARGTCTAGGTTTTAATTTTGTGGCTCTTTCAGAAACATCAGCCTTAGATAGAAAAATTTGCCTTGCTACATCTAGGATGTTTGTGAAACTTGATAGCACAAAGATCCTGCTTCACAGCTTCTTCAACTCATCGTTCCTTTTATTAATTAAATTAGGGCAAGTTATATGAAACATGCTAAGATTAAATTGGAGACTCTTGGAAGAAYTCCAACCAATTAGAATGATAGTTAAAAATAAATTCATATCTAACAGAGAAAGAAACCTGAAAGACCACAGCAGGCCACAAAACATTGTAAGAATGTGAAATAAAGCCAATATTAATCTCTCATCAATAAATACCATATCTTTCACTGCTTATGATAATTGCCTCAGTGATTCCCCTTAAAGTGGTTCTTGAGCACTTAGAGGGCCTGTTGATAGCATCTTATCAAGTCTCAAAGCAATGGTGTGAAAGCACAAATAGGAATCTCGGCCTAGGCTGAGAAAAAATGTGGTCTTAAAATGTGCTGATTTGACAACAGGTTGTTGTTTATCACAGACATTAGTTTTTATCTGCTTAGTRGATAATTCTTCCAGAGGGGTCTCTGCAGCATCTCTCTGGCATTGCTGCTTAGCTTGACATGAGGTGGACTTTCCAGTGAAAGCAAATATTGAAGTAAAATACGTCCAAACTCCAACTGCTTCTTCAAATGGACTTTTTATGGAATCATGGCCTGAATGCTTTGGGATGGCGTGTGACTTTTCATGGGTTCCTGCCTGAGGGCTGCTGCTTTCCTCAGCCTGAAAAATGGCAGGAAGGAGCTCATGCTACCGTGAAAATGCTGTCCTGTAAATGCTTGTCACACCAAAGGGAAATGGGCTTGGTGGTTTTGTTTTTTTTTCTTTTGGAAAGTGTTTTGAGTCAGAGCTAACATCCATGAAAACTGGTTGCTGACCTTAATTGCCTCTTGGGATGTAAGCACAATGTCACATTTGTTGTGTGAAAAATGGCATTCTCAATTTCCATTTGTTACCCAGAGCCCATCAACTTTCATGTATTTTAAGAATTATCCAGCTGAATGTCTCTTCATGCTTTTTTTTTGCAGCCAGGACCTGTAAATTTCACAGGCCAGCTCCTGCAGAAAATGTCTAAGTGGCCATCACTGTGGAGGGCGCTCTTTGGATCTAGAAAGTTGCATATTTTCACAACAGAAGAAAAATTGCAKGCATATTTTGCCAATTCCTAGATGACCCTGGCTATTTTTTTACTGTGCAGCTCACAAGATGCTCAAAGTGCCCATGAATGATACATGGCAGAAGGGATTTGCCAAATACAAAAAGATTTCTGGGATTCTGTTCAAGTAGTACCATAGAAAGTCAGGCAGCAGAAGAGAGGCACAAAGGGATTTTCAGACAACATCCTTCAACTGGGTATACTGAGCATGATCTTGTGATTATTTCATGTATATGTATTACCCTTCCTGATGACCACACAGAGAATTTGATGTCCCTGTGTTTGCTCACCAGTGAATGCTATATTTTGCTTATTATTTAGATTTCCTTAGGCTTAAATAGTATTTTCTAGATTTTACAGAAATGTTCCAGAATTTATCCCTTCCAAGGTGGCATGTGCTGTTTGAAATTAAACTAAAAGACATCTCTTTGATGTTACTTTTCATTCTAAACTTAGCCATCGCATGCCAAAGCCCCACTTTTGATTGAACACAGCTTTCTTCGTTTTTGTAAGTTTTTTTTTTTAAAGTAAAGATCTCATTAAAAATTAAATTTTCATTCCCCTCTAATGTATCAGCAAGATTACAGAACTCTGATTTACTGTTAGGATCGGAAATTAACTTCAAAAGACAAGAAATGGAAAGTGGTGGCTTATTCTCCCATGGCACATTACAGTAGTGAGAGAGAGTGATAGACTGATATCAGAAATGTATTTTTCTCTCAAATGAAGAAAACTATATAAATTCATTTCACACCTGCATATTTACTTGCATTTCAGGACAGTTTTTTACCCTAAGTAAACATCTGGGATAAGTCACAAGCTGATATYATTATTGTAAAATATGCTGGCAGATAAGAAGTTTCACTTTTCTGATGCATCCACTGCCAGGCATTATGCCTTATATATTTTTAAGCTAAATTAGGCAAAGTATWGAGTGTTCTGGCTTGCATCCAGCTGCACATTTAAACCCATTCTTGACAGCAAGCAGCAGTGGTCCCACAGAACCTGGTTTTATGCCATAAAGGAACTATGCATTGAATTGCCCAACTGGGTCTGAGCCAGGGYGCAGAATTTTTTGAGGATCCAGGCCATCCCACAGTCACCTCTATGGTTTCTGAGTATCTGCCTTAAGTCATTCAATTTTTTGAAATGGCATCTCTGTTGTGGTATRTTATCCTTCCTTCCTTCATAAAAACCTTTTTTGAAGTTTCAGCTCTGTCCTTAAGGCCTGATCCAAACCAGGATAGGAGGCACKGCATTCCCAGATGTTCTTGGAGCTGGCTGAAGTCATCCACAGGGGTTCAGGTATCCTGCTGGAAGAGGTCCTGTGCTTACCCTGCTTGTTTTTGTTTTCTGTAGACTTTTTTGAAGGGTAGACCTGGTGAAGAAATCTCACAATCCTGAGAAAGTTTTGTCCCTTGCAGAAGCTAGCAACACAGGGGTCTTTAATGATTATTCCAAATGGGACAACTCACAGCAGTACCTRTGCCCAGAATGGACCCTCAACTCAGTGTTAAGGCCTCATGTCAGTATGTGAAGTGCATTTAATACTTTAGAAAAATACTTCCAAAAGCCCTACACTGAGCAGTAAATTGTCAAAAAAGAAAAAAACCCAAGTGGAAGTGCCCAAACCAGGGCTGCTGGGATATATGGCTGGGACAAGTAGGTCCCAAGCTTAATCTGAGCAGGTCTTCAAAGGACTAAGCAAAGTCAGCTTTGCTTTGCTCCCTTCAAAAAACACAGTCACCAAAGGAAAAGGAGGAGCCTCTCACCGTTTATGTTGTAGTTCACTGGTTAAAACCACTTGCCCAAGAAAAGCAAGACAAGTTTTGGGTTTGCCTCTGCCTGGGAGGTTCAAACCTATGTTTCCCAATTGCCAGGGGAGTACCCCAACCACAAGACTGCAGGTGACGCTGGGTGGAGAAAGCATTTCTGCATTCCTTGGTCAARCTGTGGGACTGTGCAGGAAAGATGAAGAGATTCCCACAACCCTTTGTGAGGAGAAAGAGATGCTGGGCTTCTGGGACATTTTCCCTTTTGTGTCAGCCTGATATCTGTTTATCTAGACACAGTATGAGATTTGGATTTGGGAAGGGGGAGTGAATTTCAGGAGTGAGTCAGAGAGTCATTTGATGAATAAAGTATTTCACCTAGAGATTATACCCTCTACATCCTTCAAATCTCAGCTCATAGCATTGTAGTGCAAGATACTCATGCAGAAAAGCAAAAAAAAAAGAATAAAAAGGAAAAAAAAGAAAGAAAGGAAAAAAAAAAGTGGAAACTGAAATATAAGATAGTCTTCTTTTTAAATCCTAGGACATGAGCACATGTTTTGCTTGAAAGTCACCTTGGGGTATCGTGACTCCTTCATTGCTTTCTCTCTACTCATCRACATAGTTTGAAGGAGGAAATAAATACTTTCTCCTTCCCATGCCCTGGATCTCACCCTCACCCAATAACTCAGACTTTATGATGGTTTCATGGGAAATGRGAACTCTGAACCCCTGGGGCTGAGGAGGGCCCAGGACCCACTGTCCCGGTTCCTGCTTTAATCCTGGGGTTATTGCAGGAGCAGAGGGCACTGTCGCTGCTGCCTCCTCCCCTGGCAGCTGCATTTAAAAGAAGAAAGCAACTACGACTGCATTCTTGAAGGGTGTGATCTTGTGGGTGAGAGGTAGGTGTGTTCCCAGAATTTCTCCAGGATTGGGTCCCTCGGGGGACTCTGGTGCCACCTTGCCTTGCCCTGCTGGATCACAGTGGGGCTGCCCAAGCCAAGCCGGGCACACGATGAACAGAGGCACCTCAAGGTTGAAATGGAAGWAAGGAGGGGCTTGGGGATTGTGATTTTTTTTGGATGTTAAGATTTCCCCAAGTCTGTTCTGTCAGATGTCATCCGCAAACATTGAGGTTCTTTAGGAAGGGCAGCCTCCATGGAGCCCTTTAAAACCCAGAATTCCCTTTCCAGGATRTGCTCTTCTTGTCACTAACCATAAAGAGAAGCTACAGAGGTGCTTTATTGCAGGGTCCTGATGACTTAAAATTACATGTGGGCTTCAGTATAATAACTTTACTCTGAACAGGGTAGATTTAGATTAAATGTAGAAAGGAAATTTTTTGTGAGTGGTGAGACACTGGAACAGCTTGCCAAGGGAAGATGTGGACGCCCCATCCCTGGAAGTGTTCTAGACCATGTTGGGTGGGGCTTGAGCAGCCAGGCTTAGTGGAAAATGTTCCTGCCAATGGCAGGGATGTTGAAAGTGGATGATCTTTGAGGTCCCTTCCAGCCCAAACTATTCTATATGCTTGGACTTAAGTATGTGGGCTTAGGTACGTGCTTAAGTGATGTGCCTCAGGTAGGTTAAAGGCAGGTCACTGGGAGCTGCCTCTCGGTGTACTGGCTATTACTTTTAATTGTTTTCCTCTGTTACTCCCTATGAAACAAAAACAGTTCAGTAAAAATGGTTCCTTGGGTGTGCTAAGGCGACATGGGACATTAATCTGGAAAACAGGGCCATGTCTCCACTGAGATCATACGGGATCCTTTTTGTCTCACCTAACGCGATTTCCCAGTTTACAAGATGGAAATAGCTCTCCTGTGACTGAAGGCGTCTTTCACACACTGTTTCTTTAAATTATCATTTGCAATCCCTCAAAGAGAAAGAGGCAAAGGAAACTGGGTGGGAATTAGTTGCTCCTTCACGTACATTGCACTAGTTACTGTGTGGGAGGATCATTATTTCTAATGATGATGGATGGTTCCTATATGAAAGGGTTTTTTGCCTGTGTTGTTCCCCAAGTTGGAGCAAGAAAGGGTTACTATTTTAATGAGAGAAGTTGAAATACAATTTATTGAGAGGGATGAAAAAGAAAAAAAACCATAAAAGCTGAATCAAAACAAATAGAATGCTTTACCTGATCACTTTTATGGCGTTGCTGTTTTCATAAGGTGTACACACACACATACACACACACACACGCAGAGTCTGCCACTGAGCTCTGACTTCAGCTCTTCTCTGCAACCTCTCTTCTCTCTTGTATCTTCAGAAGACAGTTTTCTCCAAATAAATATTTCTAATGCCCTCTTTTATTCAAAACACAAAGAGGGGAAAATGTGACTACAAAAAGCTTATATGATGACAATTCGTTCTTTTTTAGCAGCCCCCGACCGAGCCCGTCTCCATTGCGTAACAACAGAAACCCGACACCTTATCACACCGGTGTGCCACTRTTACTCGGAGCCCTGAAGGTGCTACCCAAAACAATGGCAAAAAAAAAAATCTGCTAAATGGAGACCCTCATACAAACACAGCATAAAAGCATCGGTTTATTCCAATCCATACTCAGCTGATTAAACTGAGGAGTTGTCATGAAGATAGGTAGATAGATTGATAATATCTTTTTTTTTTTTTAATAATTGCAGCCTTCAAACTTAACATATTTTGACAGTGGAGTATATTAAAAGCCATTAAAACAGCTGTTTTGCTGTAGGGAATATTACTTGTGGGTTGAATGCAGAGATATGTGTAGGTATTTATTCAGTAATCAATCACAGAGAGGAAAGACCTCGAATTTCAGTTGGAAGTTTTTATTTTTATCCTTTTCCTTACTACTGGTCTTTAAACCTGCTCTGAGGAAAGCTATACATGCCCGGCTGGTGCTCATCAAAAGCAAGCAATCACAGCTAAATCAGCATGCAAAATGCCACTCAACCTTGGGCCTTTATTAAAATTTGCTGGGACTCAATTTGAGATAGCGATCGTTCTTATTAAAAAGCAAAATGTAAGATAGTTTTTTTATATAAATCTCTGGATGGAATGGAATTGTTAATCAGCATAGGCTGATGTGATTTCTCTGTTGCAAATCCTGCCGAGGGCTCAGAAGTGGCACATTACCATAATTCCTAGGCTAGAGCTGGCAGCTTGAAAAAGACCTGCAAGAATCTTTAAAATGCTTAAGCAAAGCTGTAAGTCACAGCAAACAACACACACTGGAGATGGTTACCACAGGTTTGTCATGTTATATAACAAAGTTTCTTCCTTCAGTCTGTTTGCTCTTACCACAATTTGCTGTTTCGTTGGGTAATTGTTTATGTTTTCTCGAGAAAAAGGACAACAACAAAAAACATTCTAAATCTAACCAAAGCTCTGTTATTTCCWCTAAAACCCAACATATTTTTGTACAAACCCCTTTGCTGTATTATGAATTTGATATGTGGCATCGCTCGAGTAAGTACATATATACATATGTATTTTTACCTTTAAACTAGCACCAATTATTTCAGTATCAGTTTATCACCTTTTTATTCCCTGAGTCCTTTCCTGCTCTTATGCTGGTGCATTTCAGCCCTGAGGTATCTGCAGGACAGCAGTAAACATATCTCCATGGCTATTTTATAAATTACTTTTAAAATATTGTTGAGCTATTTGTTATCCCAGGCACTAATAAAATTGAGCTACTATTATAATAAATAAGGAACACTAAGTAATGCAAATGACAATTATTTTGTATAATTGAAAATATGATGCCAATCACTGCAGATRGAAAACTCCACTGCTGAACTCTGCATGACCGGTACGATTATATTTTATCTTCAATATTATTACAACACTCAAAGTCTGCTGTTGTGCCTATATTAGACACTGCACAAATGTACAACACAGAACTGTTTTTCTACAATTGTTTTATTCCATCTGTAAATATAAAGAACAAGGGRTAATAAGCAGTAAAGCATGGTCCATACAAATGTCACAATAGCTCAGTGGGCAACACATTGTGGAGGCTATGGCATCAATAAGAAATATTTTTATTGACTCATATGTTTTTGGCTCAGGATGCAAGACTGGCTGTTGGCTGCTTTCTTCTGGTCTTTAATCAGGAATACAAAAGAGAGAAAGGAAACAAAGAGTCTTTTAATGAGGTACTTCTACCTTGATATTGCTGGTCCAAATCTTGTCCGGGCCAGTAATGGACAAAAATAATTTTTGTTTTTTTCTTTTGGTTTGGGGTATGGGAAATAAAGATGTTGCTCATGGTCCAGTTTTATGGGAGATGTGTCCACCAAAGAAAAGTATCTCCTCCCAGGACTTTGCTGAGGTGTTCTGKGTTAAGACACTGAAAACTCATTGCACAAAGAGCTACCTGTTGACCTACGGGACAGCCTTTGCAAACTGATGTAYATGGAAGGAGAAAACTTGTTCTGATGTTCATTCTTCTGTACCTGCCTTGAAGATTGTGAGAACAAATCGGTCATAGATTGCTGCCTGATAGTCATGAGCAAATTTTAATTYCAGCATGCAGGCACTCCCTTTGGAAGGGAAATACAGGCTCAATTGCACATGGAGAGACAGAATTGCAACCTTGCAAAAATCAGAGACTTTGTTTCGAGAGCCAAACAAAATTGAATATGTTCCCCCCACACATACATACACTATCATCAAATATTATCAATTTAATTGCTCGGCTTCTGCAGCTGTGAGCACAATATATCAGCTTGACGGGAATGGAATTCGTAATTCTGTAAGACACGTTCGAAAGTAAAATATTGAGCTAAATTTTCAGCTAATGAGAATCAGCATAGTTCCACTAACCTCAGATAAGCTACTGAGCAAGCAGGAATCGTTYGAGTTCCTCTGACTTAGTTGGAATGCCTTCACTCGATTCAGCAGAGGAATATAAATTTACTCCAAGAATTTTTCTTTCTGCACCTTTTTTGGGGATCTGATATATCCAGTGCTTGGAATGAGCCAGCACGATCTGATACACCCCAGCAGATCTTCTCCAAACATCAGCGGCTCTGGCGGGGAGCTCTGCTGGCAAACTCGCTGTCACGGGGTGCTGCCGATGTTTAAAATCTGCTTAGGGGGGCCACAGGAGAAGTTAATGGAAGAGAAACCTATTTAAAGTTGTTAAATATAAGGATGCGATCTCTGGCTCAGAAAGTCTCGATCTGCAAATTTCTGGCATATTTGGGATGTGCCATCATGTGCCTGCACTTTTCTTATGTTCTGTGCGTGTTCAGTTTTGGCATTTATTGAAACAGGATCCTAATTTGAGAGGACCTTTGCTCTGGACAAATATTGCTGATTTTAAGTTTCCAAAAAATGGATTATGGACTCGAACTCTTTTTTCTTCCTTGTCAGGGATTTTGCTTCCTTTTCCTTCACTCTAACACAGAGTTTCCCCATTGTTTGAAGCATTTAAATAAAAAAAAAGACAGTTAAGACAATAAATAGAAGAACAGAAACTTCACATACCCATTTTTAGCTGTTCTAGGAACAAGACGAAAATGGGAATATTTACCCTGGGTAAATTTCCCACTCCATACCATACTACCAGCTCGCAGAATTTAGTAATGGCAATTTTATGAATTAGGTAGAACATTTGTCTTTATCATTTAGTCAATTTATCTCTAAAGATGAAGTCTCAATTGTTTATAACTGATATAGATATGCACGCATAGATATGTTTACATATATAGGTGTACATATATATTTTATATGTATTCATATTACTAGAAAAATGAATTATTTTATCTCAGAGGTACCAATTTGTGCCTGCACAAAGGAGATGAAGATAATAACACCTTTCCCTTGTTTTTCTAGGCTGTTATTGGTTTCCTTAGATGCAAAGCCATGAAGAATTGGGCCTTTTGCATTTAATTCTGTGTGTTTCCCAACTATTGCCATGTGACCTATTTGAATGAAAGTTTAGCATTCTTGAAGGGTTATGTAAATGTATACTTTAGTGAATAAACAGATGGTTTTTAATGAAAAACATCTTTCCATGAGCTGTGTCACACTAATTTGATTCTTTATTTATAGTATCAGATCTTTGATGTAATGGAAAAATGAGTAGAGCTGAGTTTACAAAGCCCAAGTTCGAGTGGACATCCTTTAGAAAGGTAGGAAAATTGACATTGCATCAACTAGTGGTAGGTGAACAAGCACAGCCGATTTTTTATTGCCAGTGCTTGAGAACAAAAAGATGTGGATTCTGATCCAAGGATCTTTGGCTGCCCARCAGATCTGTTTTCCGGGTATCAGAAATGCCCCGACAGATCGAGGAAAACAGCCTCATTTTTCAATTTGAAACAGCAATCAGATTGGAAGAGACAGAAATTGTCCCTCAGGAAAAGAAAAAAAAAAATAAAGGAAAAAACCCAAAACAAAACAAAAGCCAAAGGAACAACCCAAAAACCCCCCAACCTGAAAACTTAAAGAGATATTTTGTTTATTTCCATTWACATCAAGTCAAAATGGAACAGGAGTTTAGATGCCTGTGCCGCATTTATTTATTTTTTTGAATGACTGGATTTTTTAGAATCAGGTTACGCAGCTGGACTTCACATTGCATTTGCTGCGGCTGCTTCATCAGAAATGCTGGTAGTATTTGTCAGCCTGGAAGTGTCTTGAGGCTGCTTCTGAGAGATACAAGGAGGCAACTGATAAGGAGAGCATCAGAAGGGCAGTTAATTGCCTCCAGTCTCTCGGTGCCGGGGAATATTTAAAATCTATGGGATTAAAGGCAGATTAAAAACTGTGGAAGCAGGAGCCCAATAGCGCTGAAAGATCATAATCAGCAAGGGTAATGGCAGAGCAAAAATGAATGTGGCAAATAAAATGACAGATAGGAAATTCAGATCCGCTTCTAATGCTCGAAGTTCCATCTTGTAAGCACAATTCATCTACGTGTAAATCATTTTTTGGCTTCAAGCTTATCAGCCAATCGGTGAATTAAAAATGCTCTTTCCTTGGAGGATTAAAGAGGTTGATTGAAGTCAGTGTGAAAACTGGCTAATAAGTCTGGAAATGTCAGGAGGGTGCTTCATAGGAACTCAGTGTACTTTTTCTATCAGGGCTATGAAACAGGAAGTTTGAAAAGCTCTGTAGTTCTGTTACTTTGAGAAATGCTTTTGTGCTTGGTTTTTTTTTTTTCTTTCTCCCTCCTGTGTGTCATAGTGTCATGCAGAAATATTTTAATTTGCAAGATGAATGGCGATAGATGCAAATGTTGAAAAATGAGATTGGGTGAATTCACTAAAATATGCAGAGAAGTAAGAGAAATTTTGTTTCAGAAAGCACAGTGAATGCATATCACGACCATGGGAAGTTCTAGGTTCCAGGCCGTGAACTGCTTAGACATGTCCCACCTTGGAGAGGATGTTTAAACTTTTGCTTCYTTTCCATGCCTAAAAATCTAGCGTAGGTGGTGAGGCCAGGGATTGTGTTAAGGCAGCCTTTCTGCTAAACAGGAGCTTCCAGGGCATCTCCTGACACTGTGCATATACAAAAACACACACTCCCATATGATATGAAAGCTTTCCATCAGTGTTGTTAAAAACTGAACAAGTTTCTCAGAGCTTTACATGCAAGAACTGTACTGCTAGTGTTTCCACAGGCAATATTTCCATCTGCAATGCCCACACTGGTAAATGCAAATACACTTCTATGAATATATTTGGAGATTTGGACACAGTTTGTCTGAAATGATTCCTCATTTTCATTTGTGGACTAATATTCTTCCTTTGTTTCAGCCCAAAATCACAAAGGGGTTCAAAAATGACCCCGAACAAGAGAATTTTCTGGAGGGAAAGCTGTTACCTGAGTATACCAGTTTCTCTGCTCCTGGGCTCACATCAGAAAGAAGTCAAGGGACAAGTTCCTGGGAGAACCCACTGATTAATCCTATATTTCATTAGAATAGGGAGAATTAGCCCTTGGCATTGTTGGAGCTGTGAAAGACAGCAAATGAATAAGGATGCAAATGGGGTAAGAAAGGAATTGATCATCAGTTTCTCAAGTACTGAGACTAAGGAATTCTCCATCTCGTGTTCACCTCCTGCTCCACATAGGAAACTGATGTCCTACACAATAGGAATGCAGCCATGTCCTTTCTCATCCACCCCATTCACCAGATATGGCTGGTTGGCCCAGTTAGTTGGTGCTCAGTTACTGGGAGATGCTTTGTCAGCAGCTTTGTCAGCAGCTTTTGCTGGGCTCCTACATTTTGCCCCAAGTACATGACCCATTTCATGGTCCCAGCAGGACCAGATGTCACCAATATGTCCTTTCTCTCTCTCCCATGTGATTCCAGGGAATATCAATCCACACAAAATTTAAAGAGTAAAAAAAAAAAAAAAATTGCTTTAAGAAATCTTGATTATCATTAGGTTACATGGCCCAGAAAATTTGAAAATAAACATGAATGGATCTTTACCTGCTTCTAGATGCTAACGTTGTTCACTATATCCCCTCCTTGCGCTTGGAACACCAAACTGGCGAGCTGCCCCATATTTTCATGCATTGTTTTGTTCACAACCACCACCAAAAAACAACAAAGATGCCCACAGATTCAAAAATGTTATCTCACAGCTCTCTGCAGCTCCCTGATTCCCGACTCTTTGATACAGGCACCTCCGGCGAGGAGAAGCGATGGAGACACCGGATTCCTCTCCCTGCTGTGAGATGCTGTTCTGCTCTTTTTTGCCCTATGACTGATTTTCATATGAAAGGCTCTAACTAGAGCAACTCTAACCCAGAGCCCACGCTGGCCAGCTGAGAGCATAACCATGAGGCTGCCAGTGGTGGTCTGCGTGCGTCTGGGTTCCGGGAGGTTCCTTTGATCTCCCTGTGCCCCCCGGAATGYACCTCGGTGCAGCTTCAAGGAGAAGAGATGGCTGAACATCCTATCTCCCCAATCTCAACCTCATTTTACCCCCGTTGGTTTGGGCCCTCTCTTGGGAGGTGGGAAATGTGGTTTGGATCTCTCCAGGCTGAAGAAAGCACTGAAGCCAGATTTCTCACTTCATGGGCCAGCGATTTTGCTAACTTGTCTCCTGATAAAAAAAAAGAAAAGGTGTGTGCAYCCCTGTCTTGGTTCGTGTTTAAAAAGACTGAGCAAAGCTCAGCTTTGAATGCTTCCAGATGTCTCCCCTCGGGAGTGGGCTCGGCCCTCTGGAACCTAAGTGGAGGGAGATATTTTACTTTGCAGACCTGATTCATGTACTTTAGGACGGGTTGGAGTTTGGGCACACCCTTTGTGCTCAGCATTTCCAAATTGGCTTGCTTTCCGTGGCTTCCGATGGAGTCTCGCCCCAGGGCTGCTCCCTGTTGTGGCAGACTTCCTAGTTTTAAGCCTCCAGGCTTGAGGCTGTAGCAGGACCAGGGAGGAGGTGTAAGGAAAGGCTCCACTCTGTGAGATACCTAACACTCCCTTTGCATCAGGCAGGGAGAGCCCAGGAGCCTAATGCTGTGCTTTGGGCTTCTGCTTCAGGGCCAGACACGAAAAAAATTAGCACTTAAGTCCTTTGCTTGGATCTAGTGTTTGGGTTTTTAATTTGTGAGAATGAGTTGTGTACAGTTTCCTTTGACTACTGGAGCTAGATTAATGAAGATATTTAGGCTTCTTGAAATGGAGAGGAGAGCTTGGAAAGCTTTCCAAAATCTCATAGATGTAGGCACTCATTTCGTGATCTTCAACAGTACTGAGATCAGCAGGACTTTAGATTTCTCATTACCTCTCTGCRCTCACTTCTGCAAACTCCACTGGGGGCCTCTGTAGAGCTGAAGGCACACAAGTACCTTGTGAATATGATGCTCTCTGTCCCTGGCCACATCTCCTTGGTGCATTTTGTATAAAGCCTCAAGTTTACACCTCGGTGCATTTTGTGTAAAGCCTCAAGTTTACACCTTGCTCAGTCAAATTGTGCTTTATGTCCAAGCCTTTGTTAACCCTGTTCACACCCTGTTCTTGGGGGTGAACCCTACCATGAGTGACCTGTACAATGCCTGATATGACCATGCAGGCATCTTGTATGGCCTARGGATGGCATCTGTCATCTTGGGCTTCTCCTGAACAGTTTTGGGTCTGCCGTCCATAAGAGTAGATAGGAGTTTCTGATACTGTGTTTCTTGGCAGTTCTTTGCAGTGGGAATGTCCATGGCTGGACTGTGGGCTTCTTACTGGCAGAAGACCCTCAAAAAGATATGATTGCTTCAAACATTTCAGCAATTTCAGTTTGTAGTTGGCCTGCATTATAGCTATGCAGACAAAACACTTTCTCTGTTCCCAGGGCTGTGGCCGAACAGCTGTTTAGACCAGTGCTTGCTCTTGGCTGCTCTGCATCTGCCAAAACACAGATGCCCACAAAGGCATCAGAATTTTGCTTTCCTCCCTGCCCTGGAATCCCTGCACAGCATCATGTCACTGCAGTTTACAGGGGACTCAAGCCACACCAATAGAACGTGACTGTGGCAGAGACAGTTGAGGGTTGAGGAGGAATCTTGCAGAAATGGTTGAGAGCTGTGAGGAAAGAGAGATGGTCTCAGTGTAATTAGCTAATTAGCATGAGGTTGGATTCTTCTTTMAGACATTTGCAGACACTTCAGGACATCCCTTAAAAAAGATAATTTGTGTAGCAACATCATAGTCAGTGAAGAGATAGGAGSCCTTCCCTAAATCTACATGTGGAAAAGAAAACATGGTGTTTCTTGTAGCAGTCTTCTCCAGCAGGACACCTGCTGAGTTTTTAATGGTGTATCCCAYGAAGGAGACCAAATTAGAAACACTGAGGACTGCCAAGGTGGAGATAAGTAGCTTATGTGCGACGTGACAGAACCAGAGGAAGGGCRCACAGAGTAGGGTTATGTGGCAAAACAGCAAACAAAGGAACAGGGCTTTGCAGCTGGGTTTGGGGATGAGAACTGCTGTAGAAATGCATGGTTGGGAGAGCCTTTTCCATTCTTTGCATGATAGATCTCAGTTCCTGAGAGTTAGGATCAAAGCAGTGAAGGTCTACTTTAATACACAAAAATCATCCTTAACAGCAAAGTCTTGTAGTCTTTGGAGASAGTGAAAATAGAAGTCTTTAATTGTGGGTGATGTTAGAGTAAATAACCCCAACTTACCACTGCCTGCAAGTGCACACAAACATCTACTCCTTCAGCAAACATCTATAGCTTAAACTAGAGGTAACTTGACTTGTACCATGAGAAGTAAGCTAGAGGTACCTCAGGGTTACCTCAGGCTACCTGTCACCTTAAAAGAAGCTGAGCTCCAAAAAGTATAAATAATAATAATAATAATAATAATAATAATAATAATTGCAACTCCCTGCATGCAGCTGGACTTACGTGTCAGGAGTCATCCTTAATAATGGTGTGCATTCATTAAATTATTATCTAATAACAGTGATTTTCCATACACCTATTAAAGTAGGTAATCACAAACCCCAGAAATCTGAGGTTTTCAAGCCCACCTGACAAACAGGAACTCCTCACTCTTTATCTTTGTAATCACAACTCCACAATCAAATCTCTGGGGCTGGATTTTCAAAGAGGAATACTGGCCTCTGGAAAACTAGAAGGACTTCTGTTGGATTGATAGTTAGGCTGATGTTATTCCAACCAGGGTATACTCACAGGGTTGAAATCCACGTGTGGGTGCCATGAGAGTGTATTGAGAGCAAAATTTGAAAATTTGTATTTTATGTCCCGCTGTTATGAGAAGGAGATAAGCTAATGTAGCTTTCAGTGACCTGTACATGTCTGTGAGCTTCCTGGGATTTGGTGGGCAGGCTGGCCCAGTATTTCASAGGTTCCTCAGTGAAAGGGTTGATAAATGCTTCAGAAACAAATGCTGAGTGCCACAGCCCTCAGATGCATTTGATTAACTGCTGCTGGCTTTTCTGTAAACATGGGGCTGGCTACTACATTTATATTTTATATTTTTTCTATCATAACCCAGACAAYGTGGCATGAAGGTGACAACCTGGAACAAAGACAGGAACGAACTTTTGGGGAAAGTGCTGTGGCAGGTGAAATCTCTACACTTCCCTGTTGTTTAGCTTTCCCTCCCTCCTGTTCTTTACGCTTTCCTCCTCACCGTGGGGAGATGCTCTTCTTCTGAGCTCTGGGTTTGTATTTCAGCCACCATTCATCTCCCTGAAGAGCATAAACTGCAGTGGGGCTGATTGCAGCAGCAAAACCCATAAAGAGATTCCCCTTCTCCTCCTCTTGTGAGGGCTTTCCTCACTCAGCCTGTCCCAGGGGGGTTGAACGCCTTCTGCAGCCTCACTCTTGAGACATTAAGACCTTGAAATTTGAAAGAGGAGTGGTGTAGTCTGGAGAAAAATGGACCTGTGTTCTAACCCATGCAGCTTGTGATACGCACATTGTCGGGCGATAACAAAGGATTTACATAGGATTTACATTTTTCTTAGGGGACGTTGAGTGGAAAGGGAGCAATCAGTAGCAATGACAGATGAATCCATTTGGCGGCAAAGGCTGCCTCTTTCACACAAATAACAGGCTTTTTCTTAATCTACAATTTGTCACTGTTTATTCGGCAATGCAAGCCTTTAAACTGCCCCGCGGCATCCTGGGTTTGTGCTTCCTGGGACCTACGGGAGGAGTTTGGGGGAGTTAGAGGGCATTTGTGCCTTTGGTATAAACCTAGAAACCTGAATGAGGCTCTCCAGAGTTCAGACAGTTTTTCTGGGTGAGAACATAGGTGGAATGTGATCTGATCTCTCATGATGCAGTCATGGACATGGTGAGGGAGGAAACAGCCTGGCTCCCCCAGCAGTGGGCAGGCTGGCATTGGTGCTGCTGAGCTCTTGCTTTGCTGGGACTGATGCTGAAGGGGATTCACAGCTTTTTGTCTTCTCAGCTCCTGTTCAGGTCTCAACATGAGAACTCTGAAAATCTGTCAAGTCACCTGCTGCTCCAGGGAGGCAGGGAGGACAAGAGAGGAACTYCAAGCCCACAGCTCCCCATTAAATTTTACCCACCATGTTCACTCCCCGTTTGTCCCCTGGTGATTAGGCTGCTTTCATCCTGRCTTCTGTTTCCTCCTTCAAATATTATTTCTGCTCCAGGCATTTTAGTCTCTATTGCTAGAGAGTGCTGATCCAACTTATATCTGTAAAGTGGTGCTTGAGAATAGTGATTCCTGCCTTGGAGTTGTGGATAAACTCTGGGAAATCTCCACAATTTTTCCAGAGCAGCGTGTTCCTGCTGATCACAGTGGATCTAACACTATATAGCTCAGGATGTCTATGTTGTTTGCTCCAGAGTCAAATCAAAAAAACATCTCTATTCAGGTAATGAAATCAGTATAAGAATATAATAATTTTATTTTAATGAGCACTGCTTGATTTTTGCCTCTCCCTGCTCCTCTGCCAGCTTGATTATACAATTYTATTTTGGGGTGTCTCTGGAAGTTGACAAATATTATTCAGGAGATAGTGCCTAATAAATAAACTGAGTTGTGCATCCCTATGGAAGCTGATATTTATTCTGAGCAAGCAACAAGCTTCAATGTAGTTCAGGTTGGGTGGCCAAGCATTCAGAAAGCAAGAAATGCAATATTAAGGTTGGGAAGTCATACACTTCATAGAATCATGGAGTGGTTTGGCTTGGAAGGAACCTTAGAGATCATCTGACCCYCTGCCATGGACAGGAACACCTTCCACTACWCCAGGATGCTCAAAGCCCTATCCCTATAGATAGGGTACAGGATTAGATAAACTTTCTTCCACTTCATTCTGAATTAGAAAAATTTCAGGGAATGTAGTATATATKTCAGAGTAATGAGAAATGAAAATTCCCTTCAGAGCAAAACTTAATTCTGGAATAAAAATAACCTTTTAATGTATAAGTTAAGAGGTAACTCAGYTGCAAATTTAGTAGCAACTGCAGTAGCTGTCAATGTCTGCAGTGAGCTTCAGATCCTCCTCCTACCCAGTGCCTTGGTCAGAACATACATCAGTCACTGAAGTGGATGTAGTTAGATCATGACAGTGATTAATTAATCTATATAAAAATAAAAATGTCATTAGCTTCATCAAAAGTTGCACCTGGAAAAGATGGGGCTGGAAATGATGGTCCATTTTTTCTATYATTACTTTTTGGTCATAGGTGTAGTTTCCTGCTATTCCTTGGACATTTTAGGTTAAATCTCCTGGTCATTTCATTCCAGAGAGTCTTTTTTTGAGTAACCAAAAGYTGAAGGAGAAATAAGAGTATGATACATCTGCTCCATGAGAGGTTGCTCAGCTACTGGCATTTTTGTACAGGAAGTGGGAAACTCAGTTTCAGTACTTCTTAGAGTACCTGTACTGTTGGGTGAGATGAAGAGTGAATATATTTTACCCCTCCTGTCTAAAAAGTCTTATTTCATGTGAATATGCAGTCACAGAAAACCCACAGATAAAGTGCTAACCCGCCCCCTCAGGAATTAGTCCACTTGCTTTACGCATTGAAAAAATATGAAATTATTTTGAGATTGGAAGAGATCCAAGGGGAAGAACGAAAGGCAGCAGGCTCCCATAGCCCTCCCCAGGGAGATGAGTAGGATATTTGGTGAGGAGGCAGCTGAATCAGGAAGAAAGTTGATTTGAGCAGATGTTTCCCAACCAGCTGCTGAGTGGTCTAGCCTCTGGGCTGAAGGGTATCTGAGGGCAGCGGGATCTGGAAGGCTCTGGAGCCCTTCCACCTGGCAGGCAATAATTCAGAGCTCACACCAAGAGCCAGGGTGAGTCACTATCTGCTGATTAGGCTGCTCTCCTGGGAGGGAGGCACCTGGATCCCAGACCAAGGTAAGGGCTGCAAAGAGGAACAGCATCAGCTGGGAGGGATTGGAAATTCTTAATGCTGCCTGGTGAGGAGGCTCTTTGTGAGTGGGAGGCATGAGTTTGAATCCACTTGGAGAGGGCAGAGAGTTCATTGCAGGTCTCCTAAAACCTAAAGAAAAGGTCCTGCCTTAAAGTTCTGGATATGGGATGGCTCTTCTTCAGCTGTTGGGTATTGAGGCGGACATTTGACTTTGTTTTCTTAAAAGGGATGGGTTTTGATTCTGCATAATTATTTGCTACTTTCTGGGGGACATTTTTTTTTTTTCTTCAACAGCTATAAGGCTTTTATACCTGCAGAATAAATAATTATTCACATTCCCCTGTCTGGCAATATCCTACCATGCCCTGAAAAGTGCCAAGAACACGTCTGTATGTGCAAAAGGTGACATGGTCTCTGAAAATGGTCTGATGGACTGTGAGTCAGGGATGGCCACAAAAAAGTTTAATGGATCTGGCAGAACTTGTAGCTATGAGAAGAGGATGAATAATTTTTAAATCTTGGGAAAGTCTCCAAAATTTTATCTTGAATGGATATGTTAGTGGTAAGCAGTAGAGATTTAGAGTCTTAGGGGTAGATTCATCTTCATTTACATCAGGTTAAAGCWGAAGATGATTCAATTCAAACCCAGAGTGTTGTTCTGAATTCACTCTTCCACAAAAGAGATAAGAAAAATGGCCAAAATTATTTGTGTCAATAGTATAAAATGTGTAAAGGGGACTCTCCCTGCCTTTACCAGAAGTGATCTGAAAGATCCTATCTGGTCTACCTCTGTCAGCTTGGCATCTTTGCAGTAGTCAGTGGTTGCACAAAACTGGCCAATTTTTCCATATATAGGGTTGCTAAATTACCCTTTCTGGTTTGGTTTTATTACCCCCTTGGAGCAATGATCTCACCCATCTGTGTTGTGTTGCTCTTCGGGAGTGGCAGGGGTGGAGTGGGGTGGGATGAGCAAAGCCCTGAGCTTTTTCCAGAGTTCCCTGCATATGCAGAACATTTCATTGTCTTCTCTAACACGCCCTCACCTTTCACACAGACTGGAATTTGACACACCGGGTTAGAGAAAGAAAGCAAGGGGGGAAAAAAAGCAAAAAAAAAATGCACAACACAAGAAAAAAACCCAACAAACAAGATCTTATCGTGCAAAATATCCATCCACCCTCCTGATAAAAAAAAAGCCTCAGGTTAGGAAAATAAAAAAATGACTCTAATGAACACTCAAAATTAACATGCAAATACACCCATGGCTCCTGGCAGAGACGGAAAGATGGGGCATAGCCCTCCTCCAAAGAGGCAGTTTTGAGACTTCTTGCAAAAGGGAAGTTTTAACACAATTGTTAAAATTGTTAACACAATGTAGTTGCATTGTCTTGAGAAGGTTTTCTTCTCTGTTGAGGAAAGCTCTCCTTCTTCCCTCACCCCACCCCATACCCCACATTCATTTCACCAGGTGGCATGACGAAACCCTCCAGATCAAGGCAGGTTTCATCAACAAGGCTTCATGCCATGCCAGCCATAATTCATCCCAGCCTGCTGCGGCTTTCTCCCAGCAAGCAGCACCTCTTGCAAAACCAGCCCCTGTCTCACACTCCTTCCTAACTCGTGTTCCTGAGCAGCAACAATAGGAGAGCATGAATCACTAACAGAGCGYACAGACCTTCGCTCCACTCCGGCCAGTTTGTGTCATTGCCTTAATGTTAATTACACACCATAATGTGTGCATTTAATTTCCGTGGTGTTTCAATTAAATTAATCAGGCAATTAAAATTAATTAAAATTACAGAAATCACCTGCAGAAGTGCTTGAAATGTGGGGGAGGGGAAGGGAGGGGTTGGGAGGGAGCTGGGAACGTAGATGGCTGTGTTTTCACAGACCTTCCTTCCCTTGATTAATTTTGGGGATAGACTCTTTCAGAGCAGGTTATTTAAGGATTTAAAAACTGTTCCAAGGCCCATTGAAGCCAATGGAAATCTTTCTATTGGCAGTGATAGGCTTGGGACCAGGCCAYTAGCCTCAAGTGCTCAGGATGGAGATTCAAGGGGTAGGTGATGAAAGTCCTGATGCTGAGCAGATATTCCTCAACACCTTCAGGGAACAAGGCCAAAGGCCTTGAAGTACCAAATCAGGGTCAGGTTTTGAAAGGCAGGTTAAAGATGAGGATGACGTCTGTGGGAGTTAAATGCATCAGTCCTTCCAAGGATCTGGGCTGGAGAGGTATTCTAAGAAATTTAAACAGGTTTGAAGTGTCGAAGGATTTTTAAAACATGACTCAATGTATTTTACCCTGAGGTCTCACTGAGTTCTGCAGTCAGTGGGAGGGGGTCTTAAATTCACGAAGGTGCTTCATGACTCCCGTATTCTTGAGTGASTTACGAAGCTTGTCCAGCAGTTCCCTTCCATTAGACATGGATTAGTGCATTCAWTTGCTTCCCAGAGGGGCTGTTTCCTGCTCTGTGGAAGAGTTTGAAGACATCATTCCAACCTGGACAGTTCTGTTACTGCTTATGCCTTTTTTACCAAGCAGGCACAGCCCCATGCTCATCCTTTAGCCAACGTGTAATTTTTTTTCCCCCCACATGGAAAGTTCAGCACTTTTAGCTTTGAACAACTACTTCCTCCACAACATCCTACCAATCAACCCCTGCCCAACTAGTTCCTGGGTCTGGGAAACAGGTTGTTCCTTCCTTGCTTTCCTGGAAAGRTTTTGCCTGGTGCACTCCTGCCTTAGCCTGTGAGTCACCCATGCTTTGCTCCCATTCTTCGCCCCACAGCTGGGGATGTTTATASCATGAAGCTCATGCAGGTATCCCCAAGCTGCCTTTAAATTAATCCTCTGGAGTGCCATCGTTAGGGTTGCTGTAGTTTCAGGGAACACAGTATGTGGGCTGAATAACCAGGGGATGAAGCAAAGTAAATGCTCATAATTAGGATGAGTTGCTCTGCGCTGCACTGGTCACTGGAACCTGAGCTGGCTTTTTAAAGACATAACTGCTTTTTTGCACATTATAATTTCACTCACACTGCCAGATAATCCCTCAGAGTTCCATAGGCAATTACCCATGCTTCTKGTGTCCAAGAGGGAGAAAAACCTTATCACCTCTGCCCCAATGGAACCTGCTTTTGCTCTATGCTCATGAGCCACTTTTTTCTCTCCAGTTGTTTAGATGATTAACATAATTAAGTTATGCACACAGCAAATATTTAAGGCTTCTAGTTAGACTGAAGTGTACTGCCAGCTCCAGATCTGAAAGATTTAAGCATGCCAAAATTTGGGGTTTTTTTCCAACTCTATCAGTTGATATTTTCTCTTTCTGTAAATAATGTGTCTTTCACACTCTCAGGTGGTTGGATCACAATATTCCCATTATTATTAGCCACTTCAGCATAGTTTTCTGCTACCCTTGCTCTTTCCTAATTCACAGTAAATTGTACTGTCTGCTTACACTGAATATTTTCCTGTTTTTTTGTTTTTGGGATCTACATCATTAGTTTGTGTGTTATATCTGTCTTCACTCCCTTTTCAAACAAACAAACAAACAAGCAAACAAGCAAACAAGCAAACAACAAAAGTTAGAAAATATGAAACAGAAGAAACAGTAAAGAGAATGCAGAAAGAGAAGGAAAAAACCCGCTCAAGAACCAAAAAACTTGATTTTCAAAATTAAAATTTTAAGTGGATGGTAGTATTTAACTGCCAAAGAGCCCAGAATTTTAATTAAAAATCTGAAGAACACTTGTTCTTCTCTCCAAAATTTTTTAAGTGATGAAACACCCCTCTCTCACTTTGCTAATCCTCCATCTGAATCCTTTGACACAACTTCTTGTGTGGCCTTTGGCACGTCACTTCACCTCAGTTTCCTCATCTATAAAATGGCTGTTAATCCCTATATAGTATCACCCACGCAAATTTCCAAGGCTTATGCTCCAACAGGGCTTTGAAGATAAGTGAGCAAAGTTTCAAAAGGACCTAAGAGATTTAGGAGTGAAAGTTTCATTAGCTTTCCATCAGATTTGTATTCTTATATCTCCAAGAGCCTTTTGAAAGTCTGCAGAATTGCAAGACTTTACTCATCAGAGTCATATTCCTTGTTCTCCTCAAGGAAAGCGATTGCTCCAGGCTAGTTTTGGCAGAAGAGCTCGTTCCTCAAAAGAAGCAAGGTGAGTCTTGGGGCTCTCCAGTTTCTTCCCCAGTTTCAGATATGAAACCTTGGATGCATGCTCCAACCATTTCGGGCAAAGTGGTATCTCTCACTCCTTGTATCGGTAGATCTTCTTGGCTTGTTTTGGCTGAAAGGAGGGAGGGAAGGTGCTTATCTCCAGCTTTGAGATGGATTTGACATAGTAACCTTCAGCTGGGAGGCAGTGGTGAGCTCCTTTGGGTGGTGTGGAGATGTTCAGCTCCTCAGTCAGCACCAATGATTCTTGAAGAGGGAATAACACGCTTTTCTCTGCGAGTGCGTTGGGATGGAGAGGCCTGCAAGGTGCCCTGTCAATCTTGGACATTGACTAAAAAAGAGTTATGAGATTTCTCTAATTGCAAAAAGATGATCATACTGTTCCATAAATCCAGAGAATGGAAATCTCCTGCTTTTTCTTTTTTTTTTTTCTTTTTTTATTTTTTTTTACCCCTCAAAGAGCAACAACGTTATGGAAAAAAAAAGCCTCACTGGTCAAGATTACCAGGGAGACACACTGAAAAAAAATTCAAACATTGCCCTTTTTTTTGCCTTTTTTACTCTTAAATTTGCCATCCCAACTTCCACTTTCTCACCTTTCTCAAATACTATAAAAAGGAAAAGAAAAAGAAACTGCTCAACCAAAAAAGCCCCGTAGATACCAGCGGCTAGGTGGCTTTGGTTTGTTCAGCTTCAGTGGCTAAACCACAGTTCTGAAAACACTGGGAAATAATGTTACTATTCTTGGTGGGACTTTCCTTATCAAAATGAAAAGAAAAAGAATCTTATGAAGAACAAAATATTTTCTTTGGCCGTAAATGAAACATTCAGTTTTTATTTTGTTGACATACTTCATTCAACAGAATTTAAAAATGAAACATGGTTTGAAAATGGGAACCTGGAAGGTTTTTTCCCTAAATTTTAGAGTAAATTGACTTTTTTACCCCTAAACTGTTATACTGACACATTTGCTGCTGGTTTTGCTCAACTAGACATGACATTTTGCTTAAAATAAATCTTTCTGCAAAAAAACCAAAAATCTGTACTGAGTTTGAGAAAGGGGTCCTTAGGAAAAAACAGTAAATATCATAACAATAGTAAAAAAGGGTTAGTTGCTYGTATTCACAGCACAAAGCTCTGAAGTTGACCAGCAATTAACAATAGATTCTTCCAATATTAATCACTCCTTATCTCTGTGATTATCAAAGTATCTGTCCTTTGCACCTCATACCTAAAACTCAACACTTTCCAGTTTAATACATTCAGTCTTTAACATCATGTTTTTCTTCAATTTCCCAGGGATGGAACAAATTCAGAAGCAGGACACAGTGAAATTTTCTGGCTGAGCAGGCAACCAAGTCTACAAGACTCAAGTCTCAAAACATCACACTGTAGGTTTCCCATTTTCCATTTAGTTGTGCAAAATATAATAAATGTCAAGTGCTCAAGAAATATCTCTGGACCAAACTGGATGCCTGATGGACCTCTTGGGAGATTTTGAGTTTTCATTTCAAAATTTCTTCAGCTACAGTGGAGTGCATTGGCCTAGAGGGCATATTTCTGCAGGGCCATTGATAGTGTCCATACCTGCTGCCAACAACAACTGGGGAAGACAGGAAAAACCCAGGAGAATTTATCTTATGATGGAAGGTTCTTGGTATGCAGCAGAGTTTCTTTACACCTCTGGAATTGCATGCTACAAACTAATTAAGGCTGTTAATTAAATACATTTTGTTAAAACATGTTGCATCAAAGGTGAAGCATTTTGTAGAGAATCTTTGTTGACACTTCTCTTGGAGAGATTTTTGAGGTTCGGGACTAGTCAAAGAYAGTATTCCAGGAGAAGCAGAGTCTCAGGTTTCTGTTACATGGATAGGATGAAAGCGCCATTAAATTCCAGTGTAATTTAATTTGACAGAATATTTGAAAAGCTTTCTGTTTTCCTCTCTTTTTCTTCTCTCCAATGTGGAAGGGAAACAAATTTCAAACCTCAAAAAGTGTGGTGAAATGGAATTGCTGTCCTGAGGACTATTCCTGTGACAAAGCCAACAAACTGGTTGTGCAATGTCCAGTTCCTCCCCGTGGAAGCACAGCAATTCATTTATGCAGCTTTACCAAGTGTCCAAAGTGCTTCATGCACTGCTAATAATTATGGGCACATCTTGGTGGTCATATTGAATTCAATGGCAACTTTCCCACAGATTTTATCAGGAATAGAATTCCTCCCTATATGCCTTAATTGTATAACTCAGTTTCTGTTATTGCTTAAGACTCCCCAGTCCTTGCCAGCATGTGAAATTCTGATGAATTTTTATGTTAGCGGCTGCTGCTAACTGTTCTTAATTATTTGATAGTCATCTGAGGCCTGAATTTCATAGATGTGCAGCTCCTCTTATTCATATTCTAATCAGTGTTAATTTGGATACTTTGACCATCTGTAAATCAGGCCTTTGAAGGGCAATCCCAATCCCACTGTCTCTAATGGATGCAGGTCATACTTCCAAGGCTAAACCTCTTTTTCACTGAACAAATAACATACAGCTGGTTAAAAACAATAAAAATTGTGATTTTTGGGGAAATTACAAGGGTGGGTGTTTTTTGTGGGGGGAGAGAGTGGGGGGAGGAATCTCAAATGTAGGGAAAAATCTGAGAATTTTTCATAAAGCTAATATTCTGATACTGCAGCATTAAGCATAGCCTTGAAGACAGTGCATGATGGAGAACTGAGGGGACAGCAGAAACCCCTGATGTTCCCCACTGCCAGAAGACACACACATGGGATATCTACCCTTGACATTTTCACAGTTACTCAGCACTGTGCTGATAAAAATGCTGGCTGCATCTCMAATTTTATTACTTTTCTCTTAGGGAGCCTATAGGGAATGCTCAAGTTAGGATACAACATAAGGCACCTGAAAATACYATTTTTAAAGGCATTTCTGTGCTTAATCTCAATTTCTCTAGTGAAAGATTTCCAGGTCCTCTGTTTATCCTTCCCTTTTGGGGAAAGATATGCATCTGTAGCAGTGGGGTCACAAGAGGTGGGTCCTCCCAGGGTTGTACAATTGTGGCCAAGGGCAAGGCTGGATGAGACTTTGGCACCATTAGTTTTACCAAACTTTTTTTAGCAAGTTTAAATATCAGGATTTTCTCTCAATGGGAGYAGAGATTAACCTTGGTTCAAGCTGCCCTGCTGAAGAGGTGCAGTGGCTGATCCAACAAATTGGAAGAGCATATTTTAGTCTCTTCCCACTCAAAAATCACTCATGTAATCAGACCTCACATCTAAACTAACACCCTGCCTCGCCTCAGCTTAATTGAAAAAGAAAAAGCAGTCTCTGTATGCTAAAAGCATGATGGTTTCAAAAGTCTTGAGTGGAATASAGATATTTTTGCCTTTGGGTATCCAAATGGGGGCACTTAAAATGTCTGGTATCCAGTCAGTCAATACWGAGAAGTTTCTGAAAACCAGCCCTTAGAAATACCAGAGGAAAGCTCCCAGATTTAGGAATCCTCCTGTCAAAAATCAGCTCTTGTTGGGTAGTTTTGGAAAAACTCATATATTGTCCCTACCCCCAAGTGCTTCCTGAAGGTTTCTATGACCATGGATACCCTTTGTATTTGAGGTCAGTGACAAAACTACTCAAGGTTGACACCTTACTTACTACATTCCCACTCTGTTTGGAATACTGGCTTTGAAATGGAAAGGTTTATCTCAGAAATGTGGACACAACCCTAAACTGGAGAAATGTTGGTGTCAGGGAGGAGTGTGAGGTAAGAGTTCTTTGAATCAGTTCTTCTTCTAATCCTTGGGAAGGGGCTGTAGAACAGATGARTTTTCTATATCAAGTTTCATTCATTGAAAGGATTTGAGGGATAAAACACACAGACCATGGAAGCGCAGATACAATGTGGGTGGAAGAGTTAAAGGACTGAAGAAGACTCAGTAATTCTCACAAATGAGGACCAGATGTTTTTAAAAAACACTCAGTCTCYTCCATCTCTACTTACCTTTCTGATACTGTGAATTATTCAGTTGAGATCAATGAGACATTACTGAGGAGGCAGTTTATTTTCCATGGTTTCTCCTGTTCCTATGAAGAAATACAATGGGGAGGGGGGGAATAACAAGAATATATTAATAATGGCAAGAGCAGTTCTCACCTGGAGTAAATTGGCACASCTTCATAGAAGAGCTCTGATTTACAGCTGATGGGATTTGTCCATCAGTGTGGCTGCCTATACCCAGTGACATTGCAAAAGCCTTTACAGCCTATGTCATGTTGCTCAATGTTCTGTCTATTTGAGGCTGTGCCATGTCAAATGCTGTGCTGAAAGGTGTGCCAGTGCATAACTAGGCCTGCTGCAAACACAGGAACTCTGAAATTCCAGGGGGAGAGAGCTGCACCCCTAAGAATGAGAAAAGACATGGAAATAGCATTGGTAAGTGCAACATAAATGGGTACAGATCTTCAGCTATTASTAAAAAAAATGAGGGATTATGTGGAACTGATTGACTGCTAGATAGAAGGAAAATCCATCTAATTTGTTGTTTCATTTCACATTAAAATCAGCCAAAAAAAGAAGGATGGAGAGGAAACAGGAGCTGGGTTGCAGTTTGCCTACAACAGMTAGGTCACATGAGACCTGTTCAGTCCAGTCTGATTCCTTCCCTATCATGACTCACTTGTGCATACTCATGAAGGGGTGCTGAATTTGGCAGGCAAAACACAGTCACATCACATTTGGTAAATCCAGTTGGCTCGGTTTAATCTGCATCCAAAAATATTGTCTGTGTGATGAAAGGGATGGGCTGAGAAGTGGAGGGGCATTTCAGTGCCCAAAATGATTGCRCTCATCACCATTATCTTGAGCATCTCAATTCATCCTTTTTGTCCACTACCCACTGTGGACTGATGGCCTCTTTTCCTAGGGGCAGGAAATTCTAGCAGCAGCAAAGAGACAGATTGAGTGAGGTTCTGCCTCTTGTATTCAGACACTGAGCACTTTGGGAGCACTGTGACTGCTGGGTGCTTCCTACCACAGTCACTTGGAGCAGCATGGCAGTGAGGGTGTGGGGAAATTGGCCAAGAAAAAACTGGGTTACATTGATTGAAGCTGCCCCTCTGGCTCATGGCTGTGAGCTAGTCCCAAAGGGATGACATGGAGGTGGCAGAGAGCAGAAGGAAACAGCATGATAGCAAATCCAGAGTATCATTCTGGTCTAGGATGGAGTTTACCTCGAGGCGCTCACTCAGTCCTGTGATACATAGCTTTTCCTACAGGACAGCTTTTTCAGGGAATGTCCAATTGTCCATCTTTCTTCAAGGGCAGCAGTAAGGTGACTTCAGAAAGAGGAGACTTAAGCCAGAGCTGGTAGATTCTGAAAATAATTGTATCTTTATAACTTACCTAAATACTTATTATTTTATACTTACGATTTAATTATTGTATTTTTATAATTTAATATCTACCTGGGTGACTTGATATCTGGATGTCTTTTATCTTCCTTCATTTCCTTTTTCCCTGTTAACCCAAGTATTTTTATTTTGTTTTGCTACGCTTTAGAAAGATACATCACAGATGATGCCTTGCCACTGAATACATCTTTAACTGATGTATATTTAATATTCTTTTTCTAAACTCTCTTGATTTACTGACTCTCTTTATCCCCTGTGATAACAAGTCAATGTATTACCTTGAGATTTTTCTTCAAAAATATTCTTGTTCCCTTTACATGAACCTAAATATAGGTTGGCCAATGGCCAAGTAATTTTCCATATCAGCAACCTCTCTGCTTGCATGCAGTCAGGAGAGATGTGCCTCTTGTAAAGACTGCTTTTCTCTAAAATCCAGAGTTCTTGTACTCTGAAAAATCCCCAAACTTTCTATTTAAAATTAGCTGGTCAGCCACATGTTGGCTTCCTGCTTTTGACTTCATTATTTTCATGCACCTTTGTTCAGATTTCCCCACCACTACTTAATGCCACTTAATACCAAAGTAATACTTATTTTCTAAAATTGCTCTCAGTGAACTCAATGATAAATTCATGATGTCAGGTATCATGAAGATGAAGGGTGGCAAAATTTCATTCCAATTGATATGAAGTTTTCCACCACCTTTGACACTACTCTTGGAAGCTGTTGAATATGGATTGGTGAGCTAAAGTTAATGGTTGATTTTGTTGTAGTCATCTGTGACCATGAAAAAAACACCCTGAAATAAGCAGTTACTTCTTGCACCACCTTATTTAATTCTTTACAAATTAAATTAATCCCCCCCTCCCCCGCCAAAAAAAAAAAAGTTGTAAGCAAAGTTTGCTGGTAGAGGGAAGAGGATATTCAAAGGATTAAAGCAAATCTCTTAGGATGACATGGTTGAAGTGGTTCTCTGTGCTCGTTTTTAGGTAATTCTCGAGCCTGCACAGCAATAAAAGGAGGCAGAAAGCAGCAGTGGAAATCTAGTTGAAAACATGTGCAGTAAGGAAGGGACTTTTGGCACATAACAGCACGAAAAGGTCATGCCAGTGTGTGTGGGTGGTGGAAGACACCACAGAGACCAGCACCCTTACATGTGATATTTAGGGGAGATAGGGGTGATATTTATCACCAAACCCTGTAAATACCAAAACAAAGGCACAAAGGGAGACAAAGGGGATTGACTCTTTCAGAAGATACGATCAAGTGCAGAACAGAGGAAGGAAAAAGGACCAGGCTTTGAGGTGGGAGTTAGAAGTTGCAAATAAACTTCTTCAGTGAAGGGACATTAAGGACCTCTGGTGGCATGGTCACGATGACAGATGAAGGTCCTTGTCAAGGAAAAAAATTTTCTGGTAGGTCCTTGTCAAGGAAAAAAATTTCTGTTTCTTCAGGAATATAAGATTGTGCTTATCTGGATTTTAAATACACCATGTTAAAATATCTGTAATTTATGGGGTGAAATAGTCCTTAGCCTCTTCTTACAGAAGACCCTTCAGTTGTAAATAATCTACTATGGAGGGACAGATAACCTTTTATCAGTGCTGAGTGAGTGGTGGAGTCAATAACACCCTAAAATGCAAGGCTCAGTATAGATAAAACTCAGGCCCAGCAAATCTGAGGGTTTTCTTTGCATCTTTTCATTCTAAACAGTGACTGTCTTCATCAAGGTATCATAAAAAGACATTTCCAGCAAAGACCAAGTTTCCTAAACAACAGGAACTGGGAAAGTTCMAATGTCTTCTATGGAGTTTCCAGCCATATAGCCCAGCAGAGACTGGAGCTTTCTGAGTCCAAAGCGTTAATGGAAAGCAAGACCTGTGGCTATTGCAGAGGAAATGATATTAATAAAAATATTTCAGAAAATTCTGGATTCTTTCCAGTCAGATGGATATTTTTATTATRTTTAAATACTCACGTCAGGGTCTCATTTACTGCAGACTTTTAGGAGAGCAAGGGACATTCCTGAATGTCATGTTCCATATTTTTCCATTCTGTCTCAGACACATTTGATTTCATTTCATCAAGGGAGACACTATTCTCCATAAAAGTTAATCTACTGTAACATTTTACAGTGCTTTTTTTTCTTTCTAAATAGCAATAAAAGTATCTACCTCTTCTTTAGGGAATCTCWTGAGTCAATGTGGAGGAATACCTGGACGAACAGCATGGCAACTCCATTAGGCAGATAGGGCACTGAGGCAGAGGGAAGTGATTTATTCAGCATCACCCAACAGTCAATCCCTGAAGCAGAGTTGGGTGCAGGATTCAAACCTCCAAAATCTCAGAGCAATGAGCAAGCACCTATGTCTCACCTGAGCTCAAAGACAAGGGAAGGCTAGATTTGAATAGATTTTCACTCAAAGTTGTGTTTCGGACAGAAGCTGCTTTTGGTTATTGGTTCCCTCTGAGAGTAGAAGGAACTGTTGGACTTTGGAGTCCCACTGCCAAACCAATATAGARCATCTAAAACATATTTACATGTGCTTTTTAAGCTGGGTGGGTCACTAGGGATTCCTAAACTAGAATTGCTGTTTGCTTCTCTCCTCATGTGGTGAATGTCATCTTCAGGATAAGGTACCTGAGGGAAGAGGATGCCCTGTGATGTGACCTGATGAATGGATGGGTCCTTTTTGGGTTTGACCCTCTTCCACCTCACAAAACATAATGCAGAAATTCTGCTCATAAAACAATATGATGTCTASAGACAAAAAGATTTCCATACAAATATTTAAACTGTGTGGGTTCCGATACCCCAAGTATCATGTATTCCAACTTCAAGAACATTTTCAAATGTAGCAGAACCAAACAGAAGAAATTACTCCCATTGTGTGGGAAATTCCAGAATTTCAAATTTTGTTTTGGTAATTAGAMGTTGTGATATCTCATGGAATGGAAAGACAAGTTGTTTTAAAGGAAACAGAAACACACTTATCAAAAGGGAGGTCATTAGTCTGAACCATTTGGCACAGGTGGGGACTCAGCTGGCCTGAGGTATGCAGTCCTGACCACCACACTTAAAAAAAAAAAAAAAAGAAAAAGTAATAAACCATTTGGAAAGCATCCAGAGGCGAGTAACAAGAAGGAAAAGAGGTTTAAGAAAACATGACCTATAGYGAAAAGTTGAAGGAATTGAGTTTGTTTAGTCTAGGAAAGCAGTGATAGAAGGGAGGCATGTTACGAGTCTTCAGACATATAATAGGGTTTTTAAAAGAGGACAGTGATCAATTGTTCTCTGTGTCCACTGCTGGTAGAACAAGAGGGAATGGGCTTAATTTGCAATGGGAAGAGTTTTGGGTTAGTTATGAAAAAATCCTTCTAACTCCAAGGAGAGGAACAACACAACCTTGATGGGATAAAGGATCATTACCACTGGAGGTTTTCCAAAGCAAGTTAGACACATATCTGTCAAGGATGACCTAGAAATATTTGTCGTTATGTCAGAGCAAAGGGTCAGGGTGGAAGCCCTCATGAAATCCTTGCCTCTTTCCTCTCCCATCCCACTGTGAAGTGCTTTGGCTTGGTAATGCCCACATAGATTCATAGAAACCACAGAGAGCATAAAACTTCTTGTACTGTTGTGCACCACCACCCTAATTGATGAAGACTAGTTGCAAAATGATAGTATTAAAAGCCAAAACAAGGAAAACAAAATCAAATAAAGGAAAAAATTCTAAACAAATAAAATAAAGAAGTTCGAGCTTCTTTAATCTTGAGGTCCTCTTGAAACATTGCCAACAAAAATATTAGCACGATCAACTAGTTCCCAAGAAACACCTTGATATTGAGAAATCAGGTTGTTCTCATAGAAAAAATTATAATCCAAATAATATTAACAAATGCTGCTGCATCAGGAGGGCTGCTGGCCCTTTAAAACCCTAGTGGATTTTACTCCAGCTGCATACAGAGAATATTTTTAGCAAAATCTTCACTTCCAGCATGGTGGATTTGGAATGGGAAATTGTATTTATGATACAGTGCTTTTTTCAGACCTTTCAAAGGGCAGATCTTGCAGAGGAGTGGACGGATGAGGTGAATTTTACCTCACTGCTGTTGGAGTTTCAAAGCTGAAGCTAATGAAAGCGTGGCAGCAGCTGAAGGAAGATGAGCAGCTGTGGGGAGCCAGGAAAGTTACCATCTCTCTAAGTGGGACTTAATGTGTTGGAGGTGATGAAGCCTCTGATAATTTCTGTATGCTTGGAAGTGAAGAAGAAAAAAAAAAATACTAAAAGCTGCAGAGAATAAAGACCTAATTATCTCTGTCTTCTAAGCCTCGCTGCAAGTTGCATGGAAATTCCTTTTGGGTCAGAGAAGTGCAATTACTCAGTAATCTGCGGAGAGATGTCATCCTATAATCACCTGATGTTTGTTTACCAGCAATTCTTATTAAATGTCCTTTAATTAAAAAGCAGTTACATTGTATCTGGGGCCCTGTGATTGTCATTGACACTTTGTGAGAGTGAGAGCTGCTCTAGGTTGTAAAAGTGGATGTGCTCCTATTAAAATCRTAATTGTTGGCCTGGAGATGTTGGAAGTGAAAGATGGATCTGATGGACCAAGGGTTCCCATATGCCTTGGGATTCTCAGGTTTTTGTTAACATGAAGTTTTGTTTTACTGATATTACAGCAATTTCCTGGAAATGACCTTGACCCAGTACAATTTGAGATTCTCTGTTGTGTGACAGCGTACTTTGAGGGGGTTTTTAAGGGGGTCCGAGTTTTAAGGRGATCTGAGTTAGATGGCACCACAGTCATCCTTGGAAATGGGCAATGTGAGGCTACTACAGCCCAACACCCTTCTGTGCTGACCCTTCTATGTGTAGATGTATTTTGCAGAAATCTGTGGGGAAGCCCTGAGTGGTGCACGAGATGTTTGAGCAACTCATTGAGGATGGAGCACCAGAGCAGKGCTGTACCAGTGACATCATTGCAGGTGGCTGGGTAGGGTGACACCCCATGGGCATTGCACACACATAATGGAGAGTTCAGTTGCAAGAGAAATTGGTGAGAAAGAGCTGGACAGGAGAATATGTAGTGAAAAACTAATTTTTTTTGATCAAAACCTTTAAGCAGACATTAACTACAACTTGGGTCTCCTCTTATGTTCTGCCCAAGAACTGCAGCAACAGCACTGAGATGGACACACACAAGTTATGTGCAAGTTTTACTGCAAAGATCCTTCTGGGAAAACTATTTTTCTTCTTTTGACTCCAGTAAAAAAAACCCCRAGTGTGGCTGAATGTTGGATGTATAACCCCCAAAGCAAATAATTCATAATGAATGCCCTATCCCATTTTAATTCATTCAGTGTTGTCTCTATATGGCAGGATGTCTAGAGGCCAAACACTGTTCCCATAATGTTGGTGCAATCCCATTGATACATTGATTTCAGGAGGTCACACCAGATTATCATAATGGCTCCTTCGGGCCACAAAAATCTATGAATACGAAAGCATGGGAGAACAAGTTCAGGAGAATGCAGAAAACTTAACTTTGTATTTTTGTGTGGAGAAGAGAGGGGAGTATGAGGGACTTTTGAACATGAATCTGAGCACTTTTCAGGTTGGTACATGTTGAAAGCTGCTACAATATGATGGCTGTAGGGTAGTTTATGTGAAACCAGCTGGAGGTCTCTGTACAGTTCCTTGGAGCTAAAAGTCTGGTCAAGTCAAAAGAGAGGCTTCATTGACTTCAAAAGGTCTCAAATCTGGCCCTCAGTGGATAAATAWCCCCAACAACATCAAACTGTCCATTTTGTGATGCCTCCTACATTCATTTTAACCCTCACTTTTTCTCCCTGCCAACACAACCCATCTTTATCTGAATATCAGCTTTGAAACACAGGGAGAAACAATAACACCCTTTTAAAAACTGCCTTTCGAATGGGCACCAGAGTAATAAAAGATTGACAGCCTCTAAAATCAAATGTTTCAGGGAGAACTGATTGAATTTCCTCCATAAAACTTTCTTAAATACCCACATCCCTACCCCAGGGACAAGTTTTCCATAAACAGGCAACATTCTTTTGTTGTTGTTGTTGTTGTTGTATTTTTAACAGTCTTGTACAGTRTCTTGTCAAAATGTCATCAATACAATTGCTTTGACATTTTTAGTGCAGCATTTGGAAGGCAGGTTGGGTTTTTCAGTCTGGCAAGCCAATATAAGTCAGTCTCTGATACTTAATTTCTCTATGAGATCCTTCACTTCTATTATAAACAGATCCAGCAGTTGGGAGATAAATTTCTTGGTAACAGTTTGGACTTTTTTATGAACCACCTGCAAGTTTTCTGCAAACAACATGTTTTATGGGAGCTCAAGGCAATGTTCACCCATCAAGACCTGACAGTAAGAAGTGGATGAATGAGGCCTTATCTCAGCCACACATGTAACCTTCTGTGTCCCCTGGCTTGACCTCCCTCTGCACTCATTTATGAAAATGATTCATCTTTAAAGAGCTTCCTCGCTCTGCCTGGAGGCTGTAGATCTTTCTGCACTGGACTTGTGCAGGCTGAGGTTATAAACTTCGGCATGGAAGGCACACAGAGGGGCTTAATTTTGAACATTAGGGGGAAAAAAAAYGTGTACACTGTGTACACACTTAAGGAGGCAGGTTAAAATACAGACAGTAAAAAAATCCAAATTTGGGGATACTGAGAATTTTTTAAAGRGGTTGGCTGGAAAAGTGGGTCTGTTATTAAGGTCATGATTGATTTTTATTTAAGATCAAASTGTTTGTAAAGGTGTTTGTTTCCATTATTTTTGCTTCTTATTTTATGTGTGGATTTTGGCCTTTTTTTTTTCCTTATGGACAATAAGGAATATAAAGTAATACATTTCTAATCATTATTGCTTTCTGGCTCTCAGGCATTCACACTAGAATGTACCCCAGATTCATCAGCTGGGCAAAAACCAGATCAGCACAGTCTTTCATGACAAAATAATCTCTTGTAGCACTGTAAATAATAATTTTAAAAGTCAGCAAAAAAAGCATTCTGTTGAATTTTTGGCAGTATTTAAATATCTGAAATACTAAACATATTTTAATGAAAAACTTCCCCATGTCTCAAGCTTATTTCTGCCCTTTCTCTGTTACAGGAAGTAAACTCTTGCTCTTCTCAGCAAACCTGAACATCTAAGATTTAGCAGTAAAAATAACCTTTAAAAAATAAAAGCTGGTGTCAGCTTCTGAGTTAAGTCACGTGTTCAAGTTTCTTGGGTAGAATASTTTTCATATTAGTTTAGGATTTGTCTCCTGTATATAAACAAGCTACCCAAACTGTAATCCAAAATGCTTGACCATCCATGCAGAGTAAAAAACCCACCTATTCTGGGATATCACTTAAGCCTGAGCTCATTTATTCAACTGGGCAGAAGTTGGGTTAGAGCCTGATTTCACTTTGTTTGGAGATGCAACCTGAGGACAGGCTTGAGCAAAAAGTTCCTCCAGCACAGACAGTCCCTGCACAGAGTCCTTTTCACAGTTTTTTCCTGAGATCCAGGCAAACCTTTCCACAACTAACAAAGCAAAGAGACACAGAGTCCAAGAGAATGAATTTAAGCTGAGAGCCCTTGAGCTGTGTCCTCAGAAAGATGTAGGTGAGGGCAGATGGAAGCTGGTCATGCTCATGTCTTCAAGTTCTCTGTAGGAATACAGATCTTCAGGTTGGGTCAACCCAGCAGCCAAAAACTAGGATTTGATGARTAAGACAAATCCCTGGAGATCTTTGTTGTGTTTCCTGTGAGATGCTGAATGTGGGCCTGAGAGAAGAACACCCTTATGGAAAGTGTCTGCCTTCACTGACTTGGCATTCACAGTGATCATTGTACTCCCCACAAGTATTTACTCCATGAAACAAGAAAATTCTGGTCAGCCTCACAGCCTAGCATGGAGGAACTTCTCGAGGAGAAATAAAAACATTACAGGAATACCACTGTTATCTCCTAGTTGGGTACWATAAATCCAGGAAATTTGTAGCTTAGGTTAAAACCTCAGAATTTCTGACACCCCTGTCATCTCTCAGCATGGAAAAGAAGCTCCCCCCCAGAACCTCTGCTCTGAAGTGATGCAGTGAAGTACACATGCCATTCTGGAGAGTGTTTACTGCTCCAGAGTAAATAGGACACGCAATACATCTCTGTGTTGCMGCACTTTCTAGGCAGTCATAACACCAATACCTTTCACCAGCTGATAATTTCAAAATTCTTGCTGTCTTTTTTGCTCTCTCTCCATGACTGAAATTTTAKAGACCTTGTTTTAATTGTAATCTTGGACATTAATACCATTGGTATTCCAATACCAATGGTAAGAGCATTGGCCATTAGCTCAGAGAGCTTTTGTTACTCTCCCTTGTTTATATCTCAAAGTATTTATAAAGGGCACTTCTAACCCCTATAATCCTTTGTTGCTGAGCATTTTAAAGTCAACAAGCTGTGTTCAGACATGTTGCATTGGCGTAGCATTAAAGACACCAGTGAATAACTGATATGCCTGTGTTGGTCTGCAGAGAGGTGATCTGGGGCCCCACAAATCACTGTCAGCTCTATTCTGGTTCTCAGCAGAGCTGGGGCAGCTGGATGTGGGCACTCTGTGCTTTGACCCTTAGACCACCCTTTTGTCTCCTCTTTTGAAGCAGATCCTCTGTCTCTCTGATCATTTAAGCAGCTCTTATCCATATGTCACTTAATATACAGTCATAATATATATAAGTTTTCTGTGTTTATGCACATCCAGAATATCCAAGTGAAACTGCCATTAAACATTCAATGCAAGTTGTTTCTCCCAGCTCCATAAATCACCAAGGGGCTTTAACAGTTTTTTTGTTGAAATCTGGTGAAGCTGAAGATACTTTAGGTGGGGTTTTTTGTTCAGTTTGTGTTTTTTGCAAAATCATTACTGAATATAAATCTTGGGATCTTATTGACGAGTCTGCAAATGCCACCACTTGGCTGGGGAAGCCTGGTTTATTTACTGACTACCTGTCATTAGTACATAGCTTTGAGGGTTAGTAGTTGAAGTCAGAAGTCTTGTGATTGTGTTTATGGTACTCAATAGGGCATATTTAATATGCTTAAGAGGAGGGAACATTGAATGTATTTGATTCTATTATTTTCTGGAGAGGGCTGAGGCTGGAGGGAGGGAGGGACAGAGATAGACAGCAAAGCTCTCTTGTGTAAAAGGTGATAAAGAGCCTGACTGAGGAGCAAGAAGGTTGGCAGCTTTAGCAGATCAAATGCATCTTAGTTGTGCTAAGTAAACTAAATTGATTCAGAGACGCTGCAGATTTTAAAGATCCTGGATACCCATGAATAAGGATTAAAGCTCCTATTCTTTTTCTATTCTAAACTATTCCAGCCCTTCTGCCATTGGCATGATATCAAAGATCTACATCTACCAAAGGACTTACCTATCACAACTTGGAATTCAGCAGCTTCTAGTTCTTAGGAGCTTTGTTGATATGGAGTTGCCCAATTTAGGCAAGTAAGCTTCTTATGCAATGTGCTGGGCATCAAGCACTTCTGAAAGGGTTTAACATGTGACAGCACAAGGCAAAACCCAGTCTGGGGGCAGCAAGGCCAAGGGTAGGTGTGAGGCTTTGTGCTCTTTTCTTCTCAGAAGCCAGGTGCCCAACTCCAGATTTGGAGGCAGATATTGTCTTTCATTCAGGTTTCACAGGTTTCTTGTCAGTCCATGAACTACATCTCCAACATTCAGCTGAAACACTCACTTGATATCTTGGAAACTCTCTTTCAGATCTTCCCATTCTTATTGGGAGTGATCTGTGTCACCCTCTTCAATGGATTAAACGTTAAAATACAGGGTCATTCCATCTCCTTTGGACATTTCATCCAGAAGTGGAGCACAGAAGACACTGATGACCAGAGTAATCTCTGCATTTCTAGCTTTGCTAGGTAAAAAGTAAGAGGTGAAAGTTTAGCTCCTCCACTGCCTATTAGAATATTGGGAGCTTGAACAGGGGTCAAAGCCAGCTGTGCATTTCTACTTTTAAAACATATTTATACATATTGATGTATTTTTTGTATATTTATGCATTTTAAAAAGCCAGCTATGCATTTGACCAGCCAGCTATGGATGTTACCTGCCCATGCAACATTAATATGTGATTTCTATATCTTCCTAACTCTTGTTGCTGATTTCCTCACAGCCATTGAGATCAGGTTTGTGCCTGTGCAGGGAAGAAAGCYGGAGCACTACAACATCAGTGAGTTTGTCACTGATTTGCAACACCTTAAGGAGCAACTCTTTCTCTTCCAGAACTGGGATAGTGCTACTCAGTGGCTAATTTTTGTGCTTGCAAACACAAAGAGCTTGTGAATCACCTCTCATTTCATGTTTCCCACTACTGATCCTCTGAGAGGTTTATGTCAGAAGCAATGGCATGACAGAAAAGACAACAGCCACAGGGCCTTTTTTGGGCACAGGGATGTTTTCTGCCTATTTCATGTTTCATAGAATACCGAACCTGAACCATGGGAAGAAGCTGGATGGCCGCTGAATGAGCTTCCTGTGCCTGATTGCCACGCAGGCTGGGAGTTTTCACCCTAGTTTGTTTAGATAGCTGCCTCTGATCATCTCAGCTTTCTCATTTATTGGCACGCTGACAGCATGCCAGTGGCAAGACAACTCCCTCCAGGAGTTCCCATCATTTGGATCACAGCTTCCTCCCTCTCCACCTACTGCAGCTATTAGGCACATCCAATATACACCTCGGCATGCATGCACTAAACTGCCTGGGTGAACCCAAGGAGCAGCCAACTCCAAATACAAAACAGGCTTCCAAATAATAATAATACCCGTGGAGCCTGAAGAGTTGCCTTCCTTGCCCAAAAGGCTTTTTAGGGGTTCTGGGAAGGGAAAGGAATGGCTTTTGAAACCCAGGTTAAATCCTTCAGTGGAGATTTTAATTTTTGAGTGCCTCTGTGCTTTTGGGGTGCTCAGTTTGGGGCACCTGCAATGGCCCTGAAGCTAAGCTTCCTCTTCATCTGTTAGATCCCACGGGATGAGGGTGTTCATCACACAGCCAGAGCTCATTTTGCAGTGGCTCTCTGGCTCCTCACCACCAAMGTGTTAATTTAGCCCACAAAAATGGCTAAGCCTGCAGGACCCAGGGGTTGGCTAACGAGGGTTTTGGCCCGTGCAGATGCAGGAATATTCCAGAGCAGGACAGGACTTGTTCCCTGCTCTAACTCTCCTCAAACCCAGCTGCTAATAAATGGTAGTGAGAAGGGGATATTTTTCCCTCCTTTCAAATGGACAGGCTATCAGGTAGAGCATCAGGCAGTGCTTTCAGGATAGAGGCACTTTTTCTCAACTTTTCTCCACTTTTCCTCATTACCAGGCAATGATCTAGTCGAGGAGGCACTGGTAGGCTCGCCAAGTGCTAGAAGTAACAGGAATAAAAAACTTGGGGGATTTCCCAGCCAATTTTCACAGAGTCAAGCATCCCAAATGTGTGTTTCTGCTTCTGAATCACTAACTATTTAGTACTGGGGTGGTTATTTAGACAGCCCAGAGAGGTGAAGAGCTGAGAGAGACACCCCAATTTTTTACACAAGCTTGCCCATGTCACCAGCTGSGGAGTGAGGAGGAGAGGTGTCTCTAGAACCCACTGTGCCCTCCTCTCTTGAGCCAGCAAGAAAGCTGCAATTTTGTGTACCTTCCAGGCAGGAAACTGAGAAGCTAAAGTTCCTAAAATTAAAAGTATTTAGCAATACCCTCATTTTCAGACTACTTCCTAGTCTGAGTGGACAAACAGCATTTAAAGTGAACAGTATGGTGTGGGCATCACTTGATCTGCTCCCTGAATAAGACAGCTGTGTGAAACAAGGACACAAAAAGAGCTGTATCAGCTATRCAGGGATCCACATAACACATGTACCTCTTCCTGACAGGGGCCAAGAATTAATACATGCTTGGGGAAAAGTAAAATAGCAAAGTGAGACTTCCTCAGAGCACTCTCACAAYATCTTGAGATTTGCATTGCAGCGTCTTCCGGAGCCAGAGGTAATGTCTTTGTATTTAATAGCTCTTGAAGAATTTTTCTTTCATGAACTTGTCCAGTCTTTTTTGAACCCATGTAAATTTACAGCATCCACAACATCCTGTGGCAAGGAGTTCCACGGCTTAATTATACATTGTATGAAGAATCATTTCCCTTTGTTTGTTTTGAACCCGTCTCCTCCGTGTTCCATTTGATGTCCCCTTGCTCTTGTTTTGGAAAAGACAGAGAACAATTGCTCATCATTTCCATGCCTCTTTGATTTCAAAGATCTCTGTCATCTACCCCTCATTCACAACCTGGTCCTTAATGAGCAATCTAAGGTTATCACACTGACTCTTGATTGCTTAAAATTGTTCTTCCCACCTAATGGGAATCCACATTGGGCAAAGAGAAGTGAAAGGGTGTTTAGAATCAGGAAGAATAAAATGTCTGGGTGGATTTGTAATATCAGCAACCATCACCATTTACAGGGAACAATCTTTGATCTGTGGGTACTTGGGAAATTCCTCTCAACCATCTGTCTGAGGGATTATGAAGGAGTTCCCTGTCTTGCAAGTACGCTGCAAAAGCAATCAGAGGATAACACCACATCTAAATCTGCTTATCAAAACCACTATCAGGAAGAGATGACAAAAATATACTGTATGTTTACCGAAAGATCAGTTCTCTTTGTTAATTTTTGGTTCAAATTATATAGCCAGTAGACACTTAACATGTTATCTCCCTGAGATATCAGTGATATTGTATTACAACATTACAGAGAGCTTTATAGACTAGTGACAAGAGGCTGAGAGTTTCTCAACTGACATATAATTATCTAATGTGCTTGATGTGCCAAAAATTGCTACTCTACATGGGCGAACAGAAAGCACAGAAAGAGAAACAGAAAATACCTGAAGGGTTTGGGAGGAAGGTGGAAAAAACCAGCCTTTATAACAGGGGYTGTTTCTCAGAAAAAATATATCTGAAAAATAATAAATCACAGTTGCTTTAATAATAAGTATAATTTTAATCTTTAAAACTGCTCATCAATTTATATTAMRCATTAATTAATTGCTAAAATCCGACCTGGTTCACTTTCAGAAAACCAACCTATTAGTTCGTTCTGAGGCTCACAATCTAGAAAGAATTTCTGACAGCAAAAGCTGAGCCTCTGTCCAGACAAYTTCAAGCTTTGGGGTCTTTGGGGAAGCTCTGTGTAGAGGAGGGAACACCTGAAATATTCAGTGTTGGGACAAGTGGTCGGGGCAGTTTAACTCACACCGGTCTGTTTGCRCAGTTGCGTTTGCGACATCGAATGATTGCTCGTTCCTGCCTGGATCCTGTGATTTGCTCCCAAGTCACCTCAATCTCACTAATAGCTGTCCTAAAGATTAAGCAAGATTCCAAGAAACAGTTGGAGGCTTTTTCAGGTGGCTGGAGAAAGGAAGGGGAAGATACATTTCCTTCTTAAAGATCTAAATTTGGTGAAATTAAGAATAGGTGTTCAATAAAAGCAGAGATGGGTAGGTAGTTCTTCCTTTCCATGTAAATGACTGTTGYCTTTTCAGATGCATTTGAACCCAGTCATTGGCAGAGAAAATGTCATATTCCATATAAACCTGCAGGTGTATCCAGGAGGTCAGTGTTTATAACCTTGCAGCAGTCTGACCATTACCTTAATGCTCATCAAAATAGAGTGAACACGAGACCCAAATTGTCAAAGGTATTCAGACATCTCTCCCTGATTGATCTCAACACTTCAATACATCTTGAAATCTGCGCACAAATATTATGGATTATCTTAAAGGAAAAACAATACTTGATTTTTTTTTAAACTGAATTCAAATGATCTGAAATCCAAATTGATAATCCAAACCTTTTACTTTATGGCAAGTGGTTGTGGAGTTAAATGCTATTTTCTATGCCTGGAAACATGTTTATCTTTCTGCAGTTCTGTCCCTATCCAGTGAACCTCCCTTCCAGTTTTCATACAACAGACTGTCCCTGCTCCTCATTTAACAAAATTTATTCATGGAGTAGAGACACATACAAGAACCTGACATGTCTCTCATGAAAAAATTTTCCTTTACTCAGTATTGCCTTATTCTTTCCTTGTCTTTATCCTGAAGGAAGGACTGCTGTTCATTGCCTGCCTTCTGCCTTGATTGCAGCCTTTCTGAGCAGACYCTTTCTTTTCTTCCATGTTTCTTTGCTCTTTTGAGCAGCACACAGTGATCTGAGACCATTTTTGTTTTTTGACATCCTTAAGCTTTGTGTGACTGCTGGACTGCTAAGTGTACAACTCCTAACCATTGCACACATACAGACAGTAAATCACAGCAACAATTAGAACACCTGGGTTTTTAGAAATTTCTCATCCTTACTTGCTGTTGGAAAAAAGAGACTTTACTACCCAATATCTTAAGGTATAAACTTGCTTGTCCGTGGCTGACTCCTCACTTTTTGTTTTTATTTATTTTTCTTCCTTTCTATTTTTCTTTCCCAGGCATGCAAGATTCTGGTAAATTGAATTCAGTGGTTTTTTTCTCAGGTTTCTCCAGCTGTTTATCTGTCTTCTACTCATTTCAGTTAAATCAGGTGTGGGTAAAATGATACATTTCTCCCTTGTAGATAAAAATGAATCAACTTCTTGCTCTGCTTATTAGGCAAGAAAAAAAAAGAGGGAAAACCAGATTGCATTCTAAACTGCAACTTTTCCCTTAATTACAACTTGAGAACGAAATAAATTCAGCTGCTAGGCAAACAATTATCTTTCTGTGAAATTTTTTATCTTCATTAGTGTTAATGTGCTTTCTGTGTGTCAGACCACCTGCTTTTCAGAAGTCCCATAAAAGTATTTCTTAAGGGCCCAGCTCTACCCAGTAGACCTTCTACTTGCATGATGCAATTTCCAAGCAGACCTGCAGTTCTTATCCTTCAGGGCCAGCATACCTCATGGGARTCACAGAAAAAGCAAGAAGGAGCCTTGGTGCACAGTAGGCTGCAAAAGGAAGAACCTAAGACAGCTCTGATTCCTGTTTTGGCAGAGGGTCACCAAGAATTTGGGGTGGTCTGTGACCTACACATATCTTTATTTCCCAAACCCTCACACAAATGATTTGCAATGCCTCCTGTGGTTTAATATGACTGCTGAAAATCAGTTCTATTGCTCCAGCATGGGATTTTGAGTAAAAGATGCAGGAAAAAATTGAGCTTTTKGTTGCCTCATGAGTGTCTGGACATCTACCCAGATTTTCTGTGACAAAAGGGCCAACAGATATAGGGAAAATGCTTTGCACCAGAACATCTTTCAGACCTCTGAAACTTTAATCTGCAGGGTGAGGTGGGAAAAAGGGAGTTGTGGCTACAGCAGGCCAGCCTGGTGGAGCCCCCCAGTCCCTCACAGCAGCTCTGCAAACCAGCTCCTTCTTGTTTACTCAGTAATTGCTCCTGCCCTTATTTTCCAGCAGSGAGGAAGGGAAAATGAAAGGTAATGTGACCTTTGGTATTTTGAAATAACATGATAACTATGCACATCTTCAAAGGACATGACTGTTGAAGAACAGCTGGGGATGGTGGTGGGAACAGCCTCCCCCTGACATTCAGGCCTGGTGGAGGAACCAGAAGAACCTGCAGAGCTCGTGAGAAGCAGTGGGGAAAACTAGGAGTGGCCAGAACAGCCTCATTGTCCCCTTTCATTATATCTGAGATTGACCTTTATTAGTTGCCTCGGGGCATGGAATGGGCTGAGCTGAAGCTCTTCAGARGAGGTAGAACCCAAGCACCCATGCAAAGCATGGAAGAGGAGGAGGCAGGGTGAACGGGAAAGCCAAAGGGAGATTGCACTGAGCGCTGATGTTCTCCCTTGAGGGCCCTGACTAACCACTGTAGGAGCTAAGCACACTTTTAAGCACTCAGCTTTCCAACATCTGGGTAGAACAGGAAGAGATTAGTGCTCCTGTTCATGGGAAGCAGGAATGGTGAAGCAGAAGGCATCTGAATGCCCTTGAGGATGCTGGTCAGAGAAATTAAATTCTAATTATCCGCCAGAATCACTGCTTAATGGAAATTGAGGGTTGTTCAAACACCAGCTTTTCTGGAGGTGAGGGCAAGGGGAAAATGAGACAATCTGAAGGAACAATTCTTATTCTTGGAAAAAGGAAAAAATGTTATTTCTCATTGCACACAGAATAATTTTTAAACAGACTACTCATAAAAAACAAATCTACAGCAGAGATAGAGTAAACAAAAAGCTGAAAGCATTTGACTGAAGCCAACCATGAAGGAAAAGAAAGAAAGAATAAGTCCTCTGAGAAGATTTTGTAAAACATTGCAAGATGTTGCCTGGCAGAGAAGATGGACAAGATGATCCCCAGGGATCTCCCTAACTCTGTGAATTCTGTGATTCTGTGATCACCACCAGCACTGATAAGTTCCCTCAGCATTGTGAATGTGCAAAATTTTTTGAATATCAAAAAGAAGCTGATTTTTTTTGAGAAGCCAACATATATATGGGGGTTTTGGTCAAATAAAGGATTCCCAAATAAATCTCTTCTGCTGTGGGTTAAGAAAAGTCTGTGTGAAGCACTGAGAGAATTTTTAACTGTAGTATAGGGAAGTTCCTCATATGATCCTTTTATTAATATTGATCTCATGGACAGTGCTCCATGAACAGAACCTGAGATTAAGGACAGGATTACATCTCATAATTGATGCTGAGTCTGTGACTGAGAGCTTCAGATTCAGCAGGATTCTGGGTTTYGCCTCTCTGTAGCCCTGAGAAAGGCTGGAAGGTATACAGTGAGTCCACCATTTCTTCCTGAAGCACAGAAGAGAAGATGAAGGGAGCCTTGACTCCCTCCAACATGCTCTCCTGCTTTTTCTGCCCTCCCCTCCACACATTGCTGAGTGCAGCTGGAGCAGGGCAAGGCAGGCAGCTGCCAATGTTTGCTGCCTAAAATCACTCAGCAACAGAAGGATACTGCTTTCCAGCACCTGTGGAGCTATGGTATGGCTGTAGAGCCAGGAGGAGGGAGCAGTGGTTGGAAACAAGAGTCCTCTCCCCATTCCTTTTGAGAAAAATAAAAGCATGGCTGGTGTACCATGATAGGGGTGTGAAGGACAACCTGGAAACTCAGCCTAAATATGTATATATTTTAAAATATCCCACAAAGCCAAGTGGTGTTAATGCTTTAAAACAATTCATTGGATTTAGAAAGAGTAGAAAAGGGCATTTCAATAAGATTTTAATTCACTGTAAGTAATTATTTGCTGCAAATGGGACTTAGTGTAAGAAGGAATTGGTAACTCAAAGTCCCTTCAGCACTGGGCTTGCAGACGTAAAGCTCCAGCATCACCCTTCAGAGCAGCTGCCATGGCCTGCAGGCATGTTCAGGTCCTCGGAAATTAGAGATGGATACTTTGAAGGTGGAGAAGCCTCGCCTTGCTGTTCCTGCTAATGCCTCTAGTGCTGCTGTCCTTCCCTCAGGGGGTGTAGTGACCTCTGCGGTACAACCTGGGCATCTTGCATGGCTGCAGTTGCTAATAGTGATCATAAATAAAGAGCATGCATCCCTTTATTCTTGCACTTTCACGCTGGTGTGTCTCACAAACATGAAGGAATGAAGTTTACACGAGCCRTGGGAGGCAGGGCACAGAGCCTTACAGAGGAGCAAGACTCCAGCTGGGAGAGGTGTCAGGAGAGAGGTTTGTTTTTGGGGAAAGGTAATCAAGGAGGAAGACAGAACTTTGAGGGGAAGAATGAGTGACATGGCATGGATGCTGAAAAAAACAAAAAAAAAAATTCCGCCAAAGCGAAAGCCATCAAAAGGCATGGGATGCCATGGAGTGCAGGGACATGGACCAAAGCTTGCCAAAATTGATCCCCACTGAGATGGCAAGATAAATAAAGAGCGTGCACCACTCTATTCTTGCACTTTCACACTGGTGTGTCTCACAAGCATGAAGGAATGAAGTTTCACACGAGCCCTGGGAGGCAGGGCACAGACCCTTAGAGAGGAGCAAGACTCCAGCWGGGAGAGGTGTCAGGACAGAGGTTTGTTTCTGGGGAAAGGTAATCATTGTTTTGGGAAACCTGACAACTGTGCCGGGAGGAAAGAGGCTGATGGTGCAGAGGCGTGTGGAGGCAAGCTCCCCACTGACAGGGAGAGCTCCCAGTACCTGAATCCAGCCATCAATCATGCTGGGGCCACATGAGCACCGCCAGCACTCGGCGACCAGACAGAGGCGGCACATGATGCAACGGGCACAGGTGTGCAGCCGGCACCAGGGAAAGGCAGCAGGGCTTTGCATACATAACCAGCCTTCCCTCTGAAGTTCTCAAGGCGATTTGCAAGCATTAATTAATTCTCACAACGCCCAGGGATGGTAGGCAAGGCAGTGTCACTGGCAAATTAATTTCATAGGTAGTGTCTTTGATATCACACGCTCATGTGCTCGCTGCGCAGGATTTGATGTATTATATTATTTCCCCAACACACCTGCTGCCCTTCAGCTCTTCTACGCAGCATCCYGGATGAAATTATTATTATTTCTATTATTATTATTGCTGTTGTTACTATTATTATTATTAGCTTTATTACAGCAGGACTGGTGCTATGAAGTGGATACCTGCATCCGAAGAGAAAGTCATTGCCCCAGAGAGCTCATAACCTAAACAGGCAAGATCCGTATTTGTGCAAGTCTGTGCTCGCTCTCCAAGAATGTTGGCTGTAAAATACCTCAGCAAAGTTTGTGCTGGGATTGACAAAGCATGGCCTGTCTGCTGGGKTTTTTTCCTGCAGCTCTGCATTTAATCTGTCTTATGGGCTGACTGGGCATGAAGGTGTCCTCGCCTAAAGATTTCCAGAGCTATGAGAGGGTGGTGCAGCCACCTGAGAGYCCCACTGACAGGGGTTGACATCAAGCATCAATATGGAGAATTGAATATATAGAGAGGCTTTTGTCAATAAATGACAGTCTCATAAAAAATTATCAAAATTAAGTTTTRGTTTTAATTTCTTTTTCACTTTCAGAGTGAGCTTAAATGGAAAAGGAGTGGGAAATGATGAAGATAATTTTTTCATAGTAATTGAAACTAGCAGGATGTAGAAATTTATCAGCCAGATCTGTCTAAAATTTACTAGGCTTGGGAAGAGGCATATTACTGATTGAATTTTACCAATCCAAGGAATTCTGGACATTTAATAGCATGCCTCAAAGCTTTTTACTTCTTTCCTCCTCTCTCTTCTTCCTGTTGGTATTTGCTTTTTTGCTTTTTTTTTTCCCCTTTTATTTCCCCATCCATTTCCCAGTCAGGTGATCCCAGCTAGGAGATACAGATTGCTTCCCTCAGCTGGCCTAAGGCATGCATAAAAAAATCACTTTCATTCAACAGGATATCTAACCTCTTCATGTGTACTGATATATCAGTGCTTTTTTATGTGTGACATAAATATTTATCTACTGGATAACAGGATGCAAGTGCCATGGTTTGCAGCATTGCAGAGCYGACCTTCAGTCTGGAATTCATGTGTTTCTTCAGTAATTTATATTACAGGTTAACCTTACACTTTGTCTTTTCTATCTGTGCCCTGGGGAAAGGTAAGCAGTCCAATATCGGTTCCAAGCAATCTGGATTTTGAGTCACATCTCTTCGGAAATTTTGTTCTGTTTGTTGGGCCTGGAACTTTAAAGAAGAAAGAGGCCCGATAGCATCATATCCATAGTGTAATTTCATTAATTTGTCATATGATATTCTGAGATCTGGTTGAGTGCTGATGGTGTCACGGCCTTTGTTTGGGACAGGTCCTTGACTTGGGGGTGAATTCTAGCAATTTTAATTTTTTCTGTCATTACAGATTGGTAGATRTTGTGTGTAGATCACAAATAACTCAGGTGTGAGTATGCTCCCTTGTGGTAAGCCATTTTGTTGTCACACCATTTACTCCATTTCTTTCRAAGTTCATGGTGAAATAATTTGTTTTCTAATAAAGATTGTATCAGTCACTCTCTGTGATGATTTTTCAGTACGATAAGCATTTTGGCAGGGAATCCCATTAGCTCAGGCAAGAAAAGGAAGCAGAGATGCTACTTTTTTTTCTCACCAATAACAATGTGCTGAGAATACCCACCAAGCTCTGGAAGACCCAGGTTTAATCCCTCTTCTGCTTAAGGGGATTTGAACTTGTCTCTCCACTTCCCTGACTGCCCTAACCACTAGGGTAAAGAATATTCTAGGGCAGGGCATTCTCAGTTCCTCATATTGAAACCATTTCACTTTGCATAGGTTAATTAAATATTCATGGGAACAGGAAGATGGCAAACCTATGCAAATGACTATGTATCTTCGTGGTATAGTCTTTCATTTGGGAGCAGAGGGCCTGGCTTCCATTATCCACATCAATGAATACTTAAATGAGAAATACAAGAAACATTCACAGAAGCAGGCACAGGAACTGAGGACTTCCCCTTCCAGGTGAATACTAACCACTGAACTAGAAATCATTCCCCCTGTGACACAGGAAATAGTGAAATATATTATACAAATAAAACTGCTCCAACAAGAGAACCTTAGACAGGTCTGTCTTGAAACCTTGCACTGTGAATATTCACCCATAACTTGAGACTTGGGTTCAAGTTCCTTGAGAAGAAACTATGAGCTTTAATTACCAAGGTGTGTACAGTCCATCCCTGGTTTAAAAAAAGGGCATTGCCACTATTTCTTGCTCTTGCTTGCCTGCTTCATTTTTTATGCCTTTTTTAGGTGATCAAAGGGTRCTTGGGTTGATGAAGGGTGTATTTATTTTTTACAGTGTTTGTTATGCACCATATTTGGATGTTGCCTTTTTTGGGTGAGTCAGGAGGATGGCTGATTGCCTTCTGCACATGCCTCACTGTAGTGGCTACCCCACCACTGACAGACTGTGCTGCTGGAGGGAAAGAAACTGTTGTTTTCATTGTATGGGGACTCACCACTTGTCTCTTTGGTCAATGACATTCCTACCAATTTCCAGCTAAACCTCCTTTTCAGGAGTCCTAGTGAGACTGAAGTGAGCTTGGGAAACTCCACTAAGTAGACCTTGCAGATGAAGAAGGAAGAGGAACATTTAGAAAGGGTTTATTGGATTTCCAGGTTTTGATGGAAGAGGGATATCAGGGGTTCTATGAGGGCATCAGAAGCTGCATCTGTGTTGGACGGAGCCATTTTGCCCTGGTTCCAGGATAGACCTGCCAATGGACATAGGTGACATTGGTAGCATAACATATTTAAGGAAGGGCAAAAAAAATGCTAGCCAGGAGATGCGAGTGAAAAAAACCAAAGGAAAAAATATGAGACACAAGCCTGCAGACACCAAGCTCAGTGAAGAAGGAGGGGGAGTATGGGCTTCAGTCTCCTGCAGTCCATGGAGAAGACCATGGTGAGGCAGTCCATGGAGAAGACCATGGTGAGGCAGCTGTCCCCTTTCAGCCCATGGAGGTCCTCAGTGGAGCAGAGATCCAAGGGCAGCTTGAGGAGGACCCAGTGTGGGTGGATGTGCCTTGAAGGAAGCTGCAGCCTGTGGAGAAGCCAGGCTGGAGCAGACTCCTGGCAGGAACTGCAGGCCATAGAGAGGAGTCCATGCAGACCAGGTTTCCTGGCAGGACATGAGAAACCTTAGGGAACCATTAGGTTGTGGAGAACTGCAGTTCATAAGAAGGACCCACACTGGAGAAGTTCATAAAGGACAGAAGCTGATAGGAGAGACTCCACACTCTAGCAGGGCAAGAGTGTGAGGAGGAAGGAGCAGCAAGGATGAAGAGCTGTGAACTGATCCCAGCCCCTAGGTGATATCCACCTGGGCCACTTTGAGGGAAAAAGGGGGGAAGGCGTTTTTTAGATTTGTTTGTATTTCTGACTTTTCCTCTCTGATTATTTGGCAATAACTTATAGTAATTTACCTAAGTTGAGCCTGTTTTGACCATGACTGTAAGTGATGTCCTTGTCCGTATCTTGACCCATGAGCTTTTAATCATCTCTCTTCTCTTCTCTTCTCTTCTCTTCTCTTCTCTTCTCTTCTCTTCTCTTCTCTTCTCTTCTCTTCTCTTCTCTTCTCTTCTCTTCTCTTCTCTNNNNTCTTCTCTTCTCTTCTCTTCTCTTCTCTTCTCTTCTCTTCTCTTCTCTTCTCTTCTCTTCTCTTCTCTCTCAGTCCTGTTGGAGAAGGAAGGGTGATAGAGCAGTTTGGTGGGCACCTGGCACACAGCCAAGGTCAGCCCACCACAAGGGTTTTGTCACACCTCACTTTAATTATTTACAACAGACTTGGCCGCATCTGAGCTAATCTGGGCTTTACTGTCAGTCAGTGGAGAGAAACAAGGTTTCCAAGAGGCAGTTTCGTCTCATCCTAATGGAGACAAAAACACAAAGCAGATGAAATTTACCTTTCAAGGCCTTGYTGCTCTGTGGACAGTCAAGGAAGCCTAGAGTGTCTAACCCAGTAGTAGGTATCTACATCACAGCTGCCAAGAGTTCAGAAGGTGGCTCCTTCTCCTGCACTTTACTGTTTCATCAAGATTTATTTGTGGTCTGTGGTTCTGATTGCCCTGAAGACTTGAGATGGAATTGCATACACCCAGTGGCAGAAGAGCTCTGTAAAGGAGAAATACCAGCTCTGTTCATAGGATGCAATTCCAAGCAGTGCTGAGCCCCAGTCTGGCAGCAAGAGCACTGGTGGTGCTGCCCCAGGTGCAGAGGCAGCACTGATGCTTAAGTCAGGTGTTGGAGTCGTTTTAGAAGCCCTCAGAAAAACTCAAATGCAAAATGGCACTGATAAAACCATACTCCAGAGTAAGCCTGTTCACACCCAGCTGAGGTCTTTATTCCTCTCSTCTTTTATTCCTGCAAAGGTTCTAGAAGCTTTAAGACACCTGGACCTCACTGACAGCTGGATCTCAAAGCCACCTATGACATAAATCTATTTCAGAAAGCAACAATTATTTCCTCTCATCTCTGTATGGCCTTTGGGATAAGCAGTTGCAGGAAAAAATCATCTCTGTATGGCCTCTCATCTCTGTATGGCCTTTGGGATAAGCAGTTGCAGGAAAAAATCAGTGTTCAGGAAGATACAAACTAAAAGGAAACAAATGTCATGTCCATTCTTTGCATCTTTCTATGATTATTATTTGCTTTAATTAATATCAGATTCATTTAATGAAACTAAAATATGTTCACATCTGGCTTTAATCYCTATATTTTCCTCAGTCACCAGACCATTCTTCTGCATTTTCATAAAAACCTGAAGGATCAGGATGAACCCAAGCACACAGATAATGCTGTTTCATCTGGCTTCCCAAAGGCACRATGCATCATTTCAGAAATGTTGCAAAGCTGAGTCACTGACACTGATGTGACTAATCTCAACGATGTGCTTTGATTCCACAATATGTCRCTGTGAAGTTTGACATGTTTGATACATTCAACTCAGCATTCCAGGGGAACTTTCTGTTCCCACAGTGATTCTACTCACTGGGAAGACAAATTATCTGTGGAAAAAAAAATCCCAGCCCAGCCCTTGAAACACACCACTTGCTAAATTTGTCCATGGACCAAATTTTGCCCTCATCAGTCRGATGCAACTTTCATTGAATATACTATTCATGTATCCAAAGGCAAAATTTGTTCCTATCTATCAATCTACCTACTATTTTATCTACTATCTGTCTGCTTAACTCTATTAATTAGTTAATGTTTGTAAAACACTCAAAAGATGTAAAGCCCTATAGAAATGCTAAGTATTATAATTATTGTTATCTGGCTGCTGTATCTCTTTACCTATCTAGCTATCTACCTTCTCTATCTATTATAATAACAATAATACTTAACACTTATATAGTGTTCTTAATCTTCAAAGTACTTTACAAACATTAACTAATTAATCTAATCTAGTCATCTTGCAAACAACTCTTTTAACAAACCAGTGGTTGTTTCTGTAAAATAAAATTCTTTGCAAAAAGAAGAATTGTACTTTGGGGGGGTTATTTTGTTCAGGTTTGGCTATGAGAAGATAATAAATATGTATAAAAGTAAAGCAGGAAGAGCTTGGATGGGAAAAGCTCCATCACTAGGTAAGATAGAGCTTATAACACATTGCAGTTACAGACCATGAGGATGTCTCCTGGTCAACTTATTCCTGAATTCTGTGCTCTCTTAGTTTTAATATAGAGGCTTCCTGCTACAAAAATGTGAAATTTTTTCGCTGCTTTATAAAAAGAGTTGTGAAATGTTTCTACAGATTTCCTTTTTCTAGATGATTCTCTAACCAGAAGCAAGACCAAGGTTGTCAAATGAAACAGCTCAAGCTGAGCTCTGCAAAGATACTTAGGCAAATTTTTTGTCCTTACAGAAACTGTGGTGATGGTGACACAGAAATTTCAAGTTATTCATAAGGGCAGTGGGGCAAGGAGTCCAAAACCATTGAGAGGAATAGGCCAGCTTACTTTCAAAACAAATGCACCCTGAATAGCTCTGCAGATCTTCATCTAGACTCACACTGGCACTGAGAAAAGACAGTGTGTATTTTCAGAGGCAGCATTCTGTAAGTGCAAGGTAGAGATCAAGAAGTATGTGAAGGGTTTTTTGGGTTACCTTTGTGCTTCTAAATAAATGAAGGTCACACACTCAGATCAAGGACTGCTTGGCAATGGTCACCCAACTGCCTGACTTGGTTTTAGACTGCAATTTTCAAGAACAGTCTCCTACAGAGAGGGGTAAGAGCTGTCCTGTGCCATTTGTATTGGGAGTAAGAATCAGCCTTGGCTCTCTTACACCTGAGATGGGAGGTACAGACATAATGAAAGCTTATCCAGACTTTTTATGGCTTACAACACCACCAGCACCAGAGAGAATTAAACRAAACAAAATCAAATAGAAAAATGATTCTGTTTTCCACTTGATGAAAGGGTAGACTTTTTCTTACATTTTTTGTTTTCTCCTTCTCCTTCTCCTTCTTGTTTTCTGGTATTTATGTCTCTGTCTTACTTATTTATTTATATAGACAAAATGTGCAGGAACAGTTCAGGTAAGAGCTAACATGAAAATCAGTTAGGATTCTCCACTGAGCTCTCCCAAGGCAGCCAGACAAGCAGCTAAACTGTGACCACTATTTAACAGATAATTTTGTCTCTATTGGTTTTAAAAGAAAAAAAAAAGGAGTAATTTTTCAAAAAATTCACATCTCTTCCTCCATCAACTGGGTTAACATAAATCAAACCTCCTCCAACTAAAGAAGTCAAACTTTTGTACTGCATTCTCAGGCTCTCTTGCAGCTATGGATGCATTTTTCCAGGTACTATCTCAAAGCACCACTTCACCACTGCAAAGGATTTCAGAAATATAGCTGCCTTTCATGGAACAGCYTGGATAGAGCTGTCATCCTGCAATAGGTATGTTTTTAAATGAAAAATGAAACAAAACAAAACAAAAAACCTGTCATTAAAGGCAGTGACACAGGGCTGAATTCAGGTTGTACATCATTCATTCTGTTGTCCAGAATAGAATGGCATATTGAGTTGGMGCAATTACAGGCAAATCAGGCTTCCAATACAATCAATGCCACAAGCAGCTGTGCTGTTTGTGTTACAGATCCATAGAAGATCTGAATGTGGTTCCTGTCAGTCAGGCATGACAGCCAGCTAGGCTGAAATCCAGGTGATGCGGGCCCAGCCACTCTCTCTGAGTCACCTTGTGCCCAAGACCTAATCTATCCACGACCTTCACATCTTATTTTTTCTCCAGCAGTGCACTTCATAAATACAGGGCTTTGATGGTCTTAAACGTTATACCCAGCAGGGCTTGAAAATGAAAGTGCTGACTTGAAGCTATGGATGCAAATGAGAAACATGCACTCAGTTAACATCTACTAATAAGGGGTGCATTGAGGTGCAAGGCATATAGAAACCTTTAATTAAAGGTTTTTAATAAGAGAGTGGGAAAAAAATGGATCAGGAATCTGGAAGACTTTGGCTAGAAAGGGTGAAGATATCACCAAGTTTTTGCAAAATATTAGGCTCCTGGAGCACACTTGCAGAAGTGACATATCTCAAAGGTGGACAGGTGAAGCCGATGCAGAAGAGACCTGGATCCTCTTTAGAGCAGCAGTAAAGGATTTTATAATTATCTGATTTTGGATAGGTGGGATAGGGCTCCCTGTTCTCAGCTTGACCCCTGTATTCAGTACAGAGTGTCTTTGTTAACAAAGTGTCTTAAATACAACTACAGCTCCTCCTTCTCTCCACCCCCTAGAAAGGTTCCTGAAATGTTTCTTAGAGAGGGGAAGAAATCCCCCCTTTGTCTGAGCACACAGAACCCACCGTGCAGAAACCCAATCCTCCAGGTTAGAATTCAAGGCACTTTGCAGAGCAACTGTTGCTTACACGCTCCCCTCGCTGACGCAGAGGAAGACAAGAACATGTTTTTAATTGCAGAGTCAAATGGTTATGCATGGGTCCTGTCATGCTTGTGAGAACTTGCTCTTCCCCAGCCCCTCCTTCTCCTCCCTGCTGAGACAGCCTTGCCAAAACCCGGCTTAAGAGTGGTCACAGGGAAAACATGAAGCCTTGCAGGGATTTGGGGAGTAGACACCAATCTGTCAGAGGTGTCACCAGAACTGGATATATCTGCTGATCTGTTACCACTTGCTAATTATGGATTCGGCAGCTAATTGTCATAAATCTTGGTAAGAGATGTGGAATGAGGCAGAGTTTTAAAGCAGCATGGCCTGGGTTGGTTTGCATGGGCAGGAATGATCACCCCCGTGCCAGAGCTCTGCTGCTGTGTGATACCTCAGTGAATACCTGTATTGTTGCAAGTGCCAATTTGCTCCCAAAAGCATTTCTGACATTCCTCTGCAAGAATGGTGAGTGTCCAGGACTGTAATACACTGACTTGTTGAAGGATTTTGTTTAATAACCCCAGAGATACCGGCAGTCACAGCCAAACAGATGTTTTACAGGATGAAATCTTGCACCCTTCATCAGGCTGAACTTCTGGTCCACCCTTCAGAAAGAAAAGCAAAACTGTGCCAAGCAGGATTGAGGTCTCATGCCTTGACTGTGCAAACCCACAAATTGGGCACTTGCCTCAGTGAGGGTTAACACTCTTTGCATGTGATTCAGCCASTCAGAGTCTGAACTTGGAAAGAAAGGGATTTAACAAGTTAGATTCAGCTTTAGGTATCCTTTCCAACATTTCAGCCATGTCTAGCGAGCTACCATCTTACTTCACCTGATTTCAATGCTTCTCTGAGCCTTGAAAGCTACAGWTCAGGGTGGAAAGGGTAAAGCCAAGCCTTCAACATCTCAAAGGTGTTGAATTTACTTAAATGCTGAGCAACTTCTCAGGAAATCAAGTCCCTTCAGGGTATGTGCAATTGAATATCCAAAAATAACTACTTGAAACTTTTTGTGGGTCTAAGGATCATGTGTACCAATCTTCAGATAAAAGATCAGAACTAAATTTCTGTTATTGTTTGACTGGCTTTTCCTTTGGAGAGAGTAGAGTCCAGGTTGCATGCAGAAGAAATATCTTCACAAGTAACTCTTGGTTTTCAGAAATTTTTGTTCTGCTTTTTATTTCCTAGTCCTTTTCCTGTTTTCAGCCAGTTTTTGTAATGTTTTCATCAAGTCCAAGTTTTTATCTAGACTGAGATTACCAACCGCTCTTGGAAATAAAGACTAATATCTGTCACATATTCCACTGAAATCTGCCAAATTTTCCAGGTAGAAAGACACAACAATCTATTTTAAGACTGGTTTTCACCAAAGCTGGCTGAAAACTCCACAGTGTAATGTTTGTTGATTTTCCCAGATGAAAAAGCTGATTCATAGTAATTCAAACATTTTGCTGAGATGGTTCAGTTTTGATTCAGGTGTGACAAACTTCAAGCAGGGCACTTCTAATGAGTGGATTCCTGATGGGAATTAGACTTGTAAGGTGCTGTGGCCAGTTGGGAACCATCTCCTCTGGAGCCTGTCAGCACATCAGGATAGTGGCCACCAGGGAATGAGAAACCTGAAAATGTTTAAATGATTCATGTTTAAAAGTTGTGATGTTTTCTGCTTGATGGAAAAGGAGACGGATGGAGGCCAGAACAGCATTACTCAGTTCTTCCCTGAGCTACCATGTCTGTCCATCTATCTGTCTAAAAATCAGGGTCAATTGCTTTGTCAGGATAAAGTAAAAATAGGAGGTTTATTCTGAATGAGAAAGCAATTTAATATTAAAATATTGAAACCTGATCTACAGAGAATGATTTTGCTATACAAATTCTAGGGCTCTTAACAATCCATGGCCATTAAGGTGCATTAATTGATTAATTAGAAAAAAGGGTTAATCCCTCTCCGGGAAATGTAAAATTACATCTTGGGTATGAGGGAGAAAAATTTGCTCTGTATATTACTAAGCACACAGATGAAGGTCTTTCTGACTGAGTTCTGCAACCCACACTTTTTATTTCTGAAGGCAAAAGCTTTTATGTATTGAAAACAACCATTTGTCTTGCAGAAAGCAGAGATGCACATCAGCAGACACCAAAAAACAAGCAACAAAAAATTAGCCTCCCACAAACCCAAACTTAAAAAAAAAGGTAAATGAAAAAAAAAAATTGGTTGCAAAACACCTGTTTTGAAATTTGTGCCACTGTGATTTTTCCAAAAAAATTTGAAAAGAACGTGAAATACGTTCTTTGCTTTAGAGTGAGATAATTTTTAGTTCTAATTTCGTCTAATACCTCATAGGAAATGTTTTTGGCTTGASATAATGCAAGTCAAGTATCCTCAGCCATAATTCCCCTTGTTTTTTGGTCGTGTACGCAGTCTATGCCAATCCTGGAATATCAGGATTGATGCAAAATGGCGATGCACTGGATCACCAGTAATTTTCCACAATGGAATGACTCTTGTGTAAAAGACTTAGAAGTAATCTCAGAATCTGGGCTAAAGTACCAGAAAATTTAGTTTTATTGGTGCATTAATCCTCCATTTAGTGCTGAACTCCCACCTGAATGAGGAAAACACCAGGAAACACATCGTGGCCCAAAGAACTTAAATCTCTTGCTTTGCTCTCCCTGCTGCTCTGGGGAGGCCAAGTGAAGAGCACCAAACCATTCCCTGCTGCAGGTGGTTTCCTTCCAGCATGGTCTCATCCCCTCTCCTGAGCCCGTGTGTGTCTGGTGTGACAGCACGTGCAGGTGGCTGCGCGCTCCTGCAATTCACATCACCCACTTGCTGGCACCTTCCAGTCCCTCTGGAGCTGGCTGGGCCCCAGCTGTGCTCCAACAAGCAGAAATGTGTCCCAAAAACCAGAGCTGGTTCTTGTAGCTTCCATGCCTGGCAATCCTTTTCCTTCCTTCTAGCCGGATCCACACCCGGCCTCCGCCGGTGATGACAAATGCAGCAGCCAGGGTGAGACCAGTGGTTCAGTTAATGATGATTTAACACTTTGCAGGCTGCTGTCCCAGGTGATTATACATTCTCTGGGCTTGTTTGGCTGGAAATATGGAAAATTAATTAGTAGCAGAAGGGTATAACTTTGCCAGCCATTAACTGAATTATAAGTGTTTTCTTTGTCTGGCAATATCTTACCTTGTCCTTGTGCCAAAAATATCTCATAACTTGGTATTATGTTCTCTGAAGACAACCTTTTCAATGACTTTATGAGTGAAATACTGTAATACCAGTAGGAGAGGATTTTTTTTTTCTCTTTTATTTTTTTTTCGTGTTGATGAAAGGGGACATAACTACATTTCTCAAGGTCAGGTGTTTGGAACCAAAAGCTGCTTTCTTATTTCATTTTTCTTTTTAATTGTCAATGAAAAATTAGAAAAAATATCCCAGCTAACAAGGAAAAAGCTCAAGAAAACAAGAAAAAGAGAATATTTTCTAACTCTAAAAACTGTTGTTTACATTTTCTGATGGAAAGTAAAATTCTGTGGATATCTGGGAAGGAAGAGAGAACCAGATTTGTCATCTGCCTGCAATCTTCATTTTATAGTAAGCAGTGTTGCAGCTGAGGTGTTTTCAATCTGCATAGAACAAAGATTGGTGTAGCCTGATATGTGTTGCAGTATTAAAAAAAAAAAAAAGTGAAAGACGAAAGAAGAAAACCCTCATGCCTTACTCTATACATGTTTTTGGAATGCTGTTATAAAGCGTACAGCTCCTAATTTGCCTGATGTCCATTCATCAACAGAACTGCAATCACTTGTCTTTCCTCCACTTGGGCCCTAATATTTGGTCAAGGCTTCTCCCTTCCATCATTTCTGGAGGTCTGTAAGCCCAGTCTGCTTTGGTGGGAGTTGAGGGTATCTTCTGCTGACTCTCCCATTTCTCTGCAGCAGGTATTTCCTGGCTGCAGGATGTTAAGCTGCTCATGCTTCTGGTCACAGGTGTAAAGTGCAACTCATGGGAACCAGGGGTGGATTTTCAGCATGACAAACGTGGGCCAGGCAGAGCCTGGATGCATTTCCATTGTCTCACAGAGCTAGGGAATGGTCTGAGAGGATGTCTGGGATGTTTCTTGCTCCCCTTGCATGCAGAGGCACACACTGCTCATCCGGCTCTCTGCTGCAAATCGCCCACGACTACCTGCCTGCTTTCAGAATTAATCAGTCTTGACTTTGGAAGCACTTTCATCTGCATAAACTTTCTTTCCCCCACCCCCTTTACCTTCCTCGTGCTGAGACAAGCTGCCATGGGTGCTGCAAGTGCAGTGGAGGTGCTGTCTAGACACCCAGAGCATATCTATGAGCATGAGACTCGCCGTGCACAACTGGCGTTGGCACACGAGGCTGTTGGCAGGCTCATCTCCCACTCCCTTGGCCRAGGCTCCAGCCACAAAAGCCATGTCTAGTCAGTTGAAAATGCTTTCAAATGTCAACATTTGGACTGATTAGCAAGTACAAGAAAAGATCTTGACTGTGGCAAAACCCAGAAGTGTCAAAGAGACAATGTGCAATGGGTTTTAGCAAGTTGGTCTGTGTAGAGTTTGCCGAGTTTTCTTGCATTGAAACACAGTGATCCAAATTCCTCATTGCTAGTGGATCTTTGTGGTGTCCATGGAGGAGCTGTTTGGAGGGGATTTCTGGAGGTCAGCAGCCCAGCCTCTGTCCTGGAGATGACACATTTCCAGCACCAAAGTAGGCCAGCCATGGATTTATCTAGATGAGTCTTGACAACCTCCAAGGATGGAGATTTCMCAGCCTTGCTGGGCTGTGACCTGCTGGTCACACTCCTCCTAATGCAACCCAGCAAAAAGTTTGTTATATTCACTGTTGTCTCACATTCTGTTTGGTGTCCTCTTTGAAGCTGGGCTGCTATTTAGCCAGTTTCACTGCCTCTACTGGTTCACAGGTTTATTCCAACCCAGGTGCAGAAATTATACCATATTTTTGTACTTCATGAAGTCTCTGCTGCCCTGGTCTTCAAGTCTTTAAAAATCTKCCTGGCTTGAAGATCTATTCTTCAGGTTATCAGCTACTTGTAATATGCTCTTTACCAGGTGTTAAATGGACACTGGGCTGCATTTGACCACCATTTGTAATCAGTATCAGGCCAATTTTCTACTTGTTTTGTAGTTTATTCCTTCTCCAGYTTCCTAATGATAATGCAGTGGTTGACAAAATCCTTATATATTAAAGATTTGTAGTATCTGCTGGTCCTCCCTGGCACCTACAGCCAGTCAATTAATTACAGAGGCAATCAGGTTGGTTAACAATGATTTGCCCTAGACAAATCCTTGTAGACTGTTTATGATTGCTTCTTGTCTTTCAGTAGAGTGGGAGTGGACACCAAGACATAAAGTGGACACCAAGATGTGCTCTCAGACCCTTCCAGGGCCAAATACACTTCCCAAATAAAGGCCTCTGTTTATTTGCATTCTCATGGAATGTTTTTTCTGCCTTTAAGTGGTTTTAAGTCCAGCAGAGCTTTGGCCTTCCTGGCATTATCAAGACTGAAGTATTAACTCTATCCTGATATGAGGAAGAACATATTTCTTGAGACCTTTGCCTGTGGATGGTGAACTCTTGCAGCTCATCCTGAAGACACAAGAAGACCCACCAGCCCTTACAAGTTGACACAGAAGCTTTTCAAGAGGTTTGTTTTATGGTTGACGTGTGAAGCCATACAGTTCCTTCCCCTGTGTGTGTTCTGTGTGTTGGAAAGCCACCTCCCCTTGGTAYGGTGCTCACAGAAATTGTGTCTGCTTGAGGGGGAAGTGGGCTTGCAAACCCTCTTTTGTGCAAGGCACAAAGGAAAAGGGGGGCCTTGTAGTCTGCAGCAAAACGAGAGGAGGCTCTCTGCTCTCTTCAAAGGGCTTCCTCTTCCCCTTCTCTCTCTATTGTGAATTCTTTAAAAAGACCACCCTTCCCTTCTGCAGAGTGAAAACATCAAAGGGAATGGTGTGGTGGGGTATTTCCTTGTGAACACTGACTTACCTTACAAAGGTGAGGAGTTCACAGGAGGTTCTCTCTTGTGAAGCGTGTTCTGGCTGCCTGGCTTTGAATGCTGAGCTCACTGGGAAATGTTCTTACATCTTCAGGCAAGCAGCTTTGCTGCAAAGCCAAATCTCTTCCTCTCCCTCCCACTTTCTACTTACCCAGAAATATTATTTTATTTTATTTTATTTTATTTTATTTTATTTTATTTTATTTTATTTTATTTTATTTTATTTTATTTTATTTTATTTTTTATTTTATTTATTTCCGCTTAGTTTTTTGCTTTATAATCTTGTACTAATTTATTTCATCTTTCATTTAATTTAACTTCATATTTATTTTGTTTTGGAAAACACTAAAACTTTCTAGGTCTTGAGAGTTTTGTGAATTTTTATTTTTACACGAAGATAGTCACAAAAACTGAAGTGCAACAGAAAATTAAGATTTCCCAAAAAAATTTGATTTCCAAAGATTTACCTAATTTATTAGGATACATTTACATGTGAGGATGTGTATCTATCCCATCCCAGGATATGTGGAAGAGATAARTTTGCTCATGCTTGTTTTAGTATAAGATTTTGATTGTTTTATTGGYTAATAAGCTTAGCAAGAACAGTCAGCAACCAACCAGCTGTATGAAATTCTTCAGCGAGCTGGAGTTTATGTTTGATATCATTAGAATAGCTCCAAAACCCTCAATTTCCTCTGGTTTAGGGCAAACTTGGCAATTAAAACTGTAAAATGTTTTTTTTTCCCTTTTGCATTTTTATTCTTAGTGTAGAGCTGTCATCCAAAATCAGAGGCTAAAACCTGTCTGTAGTCAAGGGCAAGTCAGGAAGACATTCTTTAGCCCATCACTCCACATATTTTAATGCTTCCTCTATGGTATAAGAATTTATAGATAATAAAAAATATATAAAATATGTATTGTGTATATATATATATATATATATATATATATATATGAAGTGTGAAGACAGACAATGAATAAAGACACTCTTCTTGAGGATGAGTCTCCATGAAGCAAATATATTAATTCTTACATCCCATGCATTTTTGGATGTTCCCAGTCCTGCTGCAAGGATCATTCACCTCCTCAGGATGCCACTGCCTCAGCACTGCATCATGTTGGAAGGCAAACTCAGGCTGATTTTCACAGTGGCAAAGTTTTGAAGAAGGGAAAAAGAGTCTGGGAACTGCTGGGAATTGCTAATCATCTRTAAGATTTACCAAAACCACCCTCGATTTCAGCTCAAGGTCAAGATATCCTGGAGCAGGCAAATGGGGATGTCAGCTTCAATACCTCATGTCCCTGAGTCTCAGCACCGAAGTGACATTTGGAATTTGGGTACTAGCCCTAAAAAAAAAAGAGCATTTCTCCTTTACTAACCCTCACCACTCCTACATATCACAATATCTATCTTATTCACAATCCAGTGTTAGGTCAGTGGTTGGACTCCAAGACCTGAGAGCACTTTTCTAACCTTAATTATTCTTTGATTCTATAATTCCAAACATGAGCTTCATCCAAGAGGCCTCAGAGTCCAGAGGTGTGTTTCGTGCTAAATCCCAGCTGTGACTCACAGTCTCACAGCAGAATTGATATAAATGTGTGGATGGCRCTGGAAGAGAGTTGTGCAATAGCAAGGGGGGAAAAGCTAAGGACAAATCCTCTCTGTTCAGGTGCCAGTCATGAACCTTACCAGTCCATTAGGGTAAAGRGCAGAGGAAATCCTTAATCAGGAGCTAAATGCAAAGGATCTGATTTTAACCCACGTTATGCATGTTGGCTGGAGCGTGTGAGCATTTCTGAAGTCAGAGGTGCTGAATGGAGAAACAGTTTCTGCTCTTGTCAGCACTTTGGTCTGTGTGTGGTTTCTCCACTGCCATTAGCTCCAGGCATTTTGGAAATYGTATTCCTCCTGCAAGGCAGAGTGGGAAGGGCTGTCAGGGTGGGTTAAAATATTGAATAATGAGGATAATTAATCAAGGGTCTTCTACAGAATTTCTGTTTGGTGTTGGGTTTTTTTTTGGTCTCATGGCAATGAGCAGCCTCCAGCAGGCCCCCGGCAGCAACGTGGGTGCTCACAGGTTTTCAGGTCAGAGTACTTGACCTCAGGACTGCTGTCTCTTCAGGCTGGATTGCTTCAATTTGAGAAGGTTGTTAATTGGGAGGCAATCTGAAGGTTGCCTTGTGCTAAGGTTGTTGCCAGTAAGGGGTGGGAGATGGTTCCTGGCTGAACAGATGTGTAGAGTAAGAGGACGAGTAGCAGGAGGTGAGGAGTAAAGGTTACACAGCCTTTTAGTCCTCAACACCCCTGAGTCTCTACCTGGAGCAAACTCAAGGCTTCCTAGAAAAAAGGACAAAAAATATTTTTGTGGCTGTCCAGCTGTCCTAAAGCCATCCAGCTCATCCTGAGGCAGTCCTCACCAGTGACTTCATCCTGTACCTGCTGCAAGATGCTGAGCCCTCCTGGTRCATTTGAGGGGCTGAAGACAGTGACTGTTTCTTTGGCATGCAAGGACTAAGCACACAGCAGCTGCTCACTTTTAATTTTAAAGGAGAATCACAGAATGATTTGGTTTGGAAGGGACTGTAAAAATCATCCAGCTCCAACTTCCCTGCTGCGGCAGGGACATCTTCCTCCAGAAAAGAGAGAAATCATCAAAATGGCATGGACAAATAAAACACTCTGAGGAGCAGAATACAACCTTCCTCTTCCCCTGATGTTGTTTAGTGACTTGAGGTTTCATTTTGGGCTGCTGTTCAGGAAATTCAACTAACCCTGGTAGGAAAAATGATGAAGCGTAGCTGCAAGATAAATAAATTATTCAAGGACCAACCACTCCTTCAGGCATTTTACCCCTTGGGGCTCAAAACACTTGAACAAGTCTCATGTCACTTGCATATGATATTACTGCTTTTCCCAAAACACTTTTCTTTCCTCAGAGAAAACAATTTTAATTAATTCTCAAAAAAMCATTTCTGCCAGGTCTAACTGTTTGAGTGTGTACACCAAATTCCTGCAGCACTCAGCCTGTGTCCTATAAAACTTGTCATGACTGATTTTTACTTTTTTTCACTGGTTGTAAAGAGATGGATTCAAAGGCATTCCTTCTCATGCAGGTCCAGATTGAAGCACTTTAGTATTTCGTGTCCCTGCGCAACACTGCAACAAAGCACATGTTTAACAAAAGGACCATAGAGATGTATTTTGCTGAATTGGGACCTTTTATAGGACAGATGAATCGAGCCCGTTTCTGTCATTCTGTTTTTGAGTAAACATTTCTGCAGTGTAACATTAATTATGGATTCTCCACCTTGATTCAGGATYGCGTTTAGGCTGCTATTCCCTGTTAAATCATCTTCCTTGACATGTGAAATTCAGGCTGCCTTTGTTAGATTAAAGTCTTTTTATCTGACCTGCCTTTAAGCTTCATCTACTTAGTCATATCACTGGGTAGGTAACAGAAAATTGCCAATATGTCACCCAGTGGGTAAATCAATTCATGAAAGGAGGCCTAGTGCTTTTAGATTGACTGCAGAATGGCTCTTTTCTTTTTTTCCAAGCATATCTTCCTCAGCACACCTGGGTATTCCTCCTGAGGGCTCAGGAAAAAAGTTTGAATTGCCTTGTTCTTTATTAGCTACATCCCATCTCCTTTATATTACAGGTGAACGTGATTTGCTCCACAGTGCAGTGTATTCCTGAGAGAGGGGCTGAAAGGAAAAGGGCAAATTATCCTCACAGTGATGTGGAAAGCAGGAAAAAAAGCTGGCAGGCAAATTATCACCAGTAAAAATCTGGGATGTTCTCTGCATGTGTTTGAGAGGTAGCATCATCCTGAGTGGGGTGAGCTTGAGGCACGGGTGAACTCTTGTTGGAGAAATGAGACCAAAAGTCTCTTAAGTGATAAGATTTCTTGGGTGCTGATTCCAGAAGTTTTTAGGGAAAAAAAAAGCTCTTATTTTCAGAAAGCCCCTAAAACCATCTATCCAGGGATATGAATTGGTTAGTGAAGTGCTGGAAAAAAGAGGAACATTTTTTATCTGTCCAATGCAAAGTGCACCCAAAACCTCTAAGGGCTCCATGGGAAGAGACTTGAGAGAGCTGGGTGGAATTGGATGTTTTTATTGGACAGCAGGTTTTGCATGAGAATATTTGGGGAAACTGAGGCAAGAAAGTGCATCTACTGTCTTGCTCTTTTGTTTCAATCTAGGTGCTTTTTTATACCTTACAAAATAGAAGGATTATGGAATCACAGAATGCTTTGGGTCAGAAGAGACCTTAAAGATCATCTGATTCCAGCCCTCCTGCCATGGGCAGGGACACCTTCCACTAGACCAGGCTGCTCAAAGACCTGTTCAACCAGGCCTTGRACACTCCCAGGGATGWAGCATCCACAGCTTCCTTGGGCACCCATGCCAGGACCTCACCACCCTCACAGTGAAGAATTTCTTYCTAATATCTGATCTAAACCTGACCTCTGCCAGTTTAACGAAGCAGAGACTTTTTGAGACTCCTTCCTGTGATTGGTGTKGATTGCTGATTTCACCTCCACTGAACAAGGAGCTGTCAAATGTTGGTGTTCTTGGCTTCATCTTCTCAAGATGACACTAAATCATGGGACACCTGAACAGAAGGGTTTTGGTTCACACTGCCAGGGCTGCAAACTGCAAACTTGTTGTACTGAGAGCAGGAGGCATAAATCCAAGGTTGTCCAAAGTGCAAGAGGCACAACAAATCCTCCTGGAGAGTTTTACAATGGAGAACAAGCTTTACCAGAACCACACACGTGTATTTTAGTGTGATGTGATGGGTAGARGGAAAAAGAAGAAGAGATAAGAGTTGTGATCTCCCTGGTCCCTCCAATCTGCCACAATACAGTCTGTGTAACAAAACACTGGGAGGCTCAGTTTTCCCAGGCTACATCTGGACACTGGAAACAGAAAGAAACAGAAATCCTGAGCCAGTGGAGATATTTCTGCCAAAAGATGTTTAGCAGTAGCAAATYGAATTCTCATTTTCAGAAGACTTTAATTTTTCTTTGCACAATTTAAAAATAACATCTCACTATGTACTTGGATTTCATTTTTAATTTTTAAGGAAAAAGAGGTCTTCCCCTACCTTAGAATTTTAAAAATTTGCTAGAAAGCAGACAAAATAACTTTTTTGCTAAAACTCAAAATTTTTGAATAATTATCTCTGATTCTGATCTAATGCTTCTTGCAAATGCTTTGAAAATGTCAAGCAGTGTATTCCCTGTGCTGTGATCTATATGTCTGTCATGAACAACACATATAAAATTTTTAAAATTCTTCTTCTGAAAGATTTTTGGCCACTGTGACCCTTCTTGTTCTCTCCCTAAAGTGGAAATGATGAACAGCTCATTCAAATCTATGTATTTTTTCTGTGTAAGTGAAAGGAAAATCAAACTGCATGTATCTGATATACATTAACTTACAGTCTGCTATTAAACCACAAGTCGTGAAAGACTATGGGAAATCTGAACCCCTGATGATTTTTTGCTAATTCTATAAAGAGTCTATTTAATTTCCTCAGGAAAACAAGGCAAATCTTCCCTTGAGGGCATATACATTTTTGAATGGGCTACAAGTGAGTCCCCAAGGGCTCAGTTTTCACTGATCACAGTTTGGTCTGTTGGATATTGCTAAGGGAAATTTAGTGTGATTGTCTGTGATCACTGGCATGTGCTCATACCCATTAGGAGACCTATTCAGCCCACTGACATTTGGTTCCTAGGAGAATAGGGTAGCTGCTCTCAAAACATTTTGAGTTTGCTGTATTTTTTTTTTTGTTCCTTTCCCTTCACACTCCTTGCCCCCCTCTCTCCCTGTGGGTTTTTTCAGGCAGAGGAGCAGATGTTCAAGATCAGAAAGGAGCTTGCACAGGGAGCTGCCACACTGGGCAAGCCRTGCTGTATTCTAAGAAAATGCAACATAACAAAACCACTCCTCTTCCAGTTTGGTTAATTTTCTCTATTACGCTTTTCTAGGCAGTTGCAGGGGTGACATAGGAAAGCAATAATATCATCTCCATCTCTTGTGCAGAGAAGTGAGTTTAGGGACTTCCAGGGGGTCACTGGTCTGGCCCCAAAACCACCAGTGGCTTCAGGACTGGTGTGCAGTGCTGCCCTCATCACTAGAACTTGCCTTTATAGGCCATTCCCAAAAATTTCTGTCTCCCTCCTGGAGATTTGCAGTCTCAAGGACTGGTCTCACTGACACCATAGATTAGATCCAATGTAGACATGCAATGGGAGCTAGTAGTGGCATTTGTGTAGCTSGTGACAGGAAATATAGAACAAGGGATAGATGTGTGAGAGGTGAAATACAGATATTTCACTGTTAGAGCGCTCAGTCCTTTGGATGCAAGTAGGAGACAAGGGCTGGCGTTCTACAGTCTCCTGAATGACAGGCTACATATTCACAGAGGTGTCTGCTGGGYATAAAATAGAAAATTTGCTTTCTTATCTGCAGAATTTGGACCTAGGTCTCACTGCAACATCCTTTTCTCTGGGGTTTAATGAAGYTCAGCTCTCATAGTTGCTTTTTTGTCAGGTTGTGTTGAACTACAGSATAGGGCTGGGGCAAACATCTTCTAATAAACCCAGTGTAAATTTCCAAGGCTTATAGAGCATCAGAAAAAAGGGGGAAAAAAAAGGAAAACCCAGCAATTTAACGTTTGGCAAAACCACCAAACCCATCAAACCAATTCTTCATTCTTTGTTTAACCTTACTGTTCTGACTTAGTGTTAGATTCACAGAGACCCATATTGTTTTTTCCACTCCTACTTCACCAGTTTTTTTTTTCAATAAAAGAGAGCAAGAAGCCAAAACCAATGTGGCTAATCCTTGCTTGTGTGTTTGCCTCTTGTAGATTTGCCAGATCCCAGTGCTTTGCCTAAAGACTTTCTCCGTTAGGACAGACTGCAAAGCTGCTTGTTTTCTTCTTGCATGTGCGTCAGCGAGAAGTTTAGGGCTGGTCTCCAGAATGGGTGGGGAAACAATCCAGGTGTGAAAATGCATGCATGTAGATGCTTGCAATTAAACTGTAACCACAGTTGCAGACAGCTTTTTTTTTTTTTTYTTTCCTTCCAGCTGTAGCTTTGCCATTAGGTGGTTTCAATCCTGCATTTGAGCGCTGCTGAATTTCCAGCATTTATTTAGGTGCTGTTTTTCTGAGCGTTTGCTCCAGTAAGCAAAGAAACACAACTGTTTCTCATCCATATGCAGCTGGACCTTTGCTTTGGTCTCTGCTCCTTGCAGCGGCCATGGCAGCCTGACACTATTCATCCATCCATCCATCCATCCATCCATCCATCCATCCATCCATCCATCCATCCATCCCCTAGAATCTGGCATGATTTGGTTTTGTTTCTGAAAAATTTAGATCACATTTGATGCTGATGCTTTTCTTTTACATATATGCTTCCCCTTGTCCCTCCCCATCGTCTTTTTCTAATCCTGTGCTTGAGAAAGATGGGGTAATACAGCTGAAATGGAAGAATAAGCTGGAAAAAAGCCCAAAACAGAACTTTAACCATTAAATGGTTTGGTGGATTAAGGAGGAATCAGCTGTTACCTGAATGAAAGACTTGCTAAAGATTTGCAGYTGTAGTAAAGTCCAACTCCAGAGATTTAGGTCTTTAGCAATGGCCAAAACTACTGATGCAAGGGAATAAAATGCAAATGGAGAACTGCTTGATCTACTCTACCATTCTGGGAAAATGTTTCACAACCTTTGGGAATTATAGGAAGACACAGGGCTTGGCTCTTGCAAGTGATGTAGCTTGGCTTACCATGGTTTAACATAAACCCAAGACAGATGGGAGAAAGTGACTATGCCATTAAAGTCCAGTGACAAAGTGCTGTGGAGGAGGATGAGGAGAAACATCTAGGGAAAAGCCCAGGATATTTCTGCAGCAGCTTTCTCTTTATCCTCAGCATCCTGAGGAGCACCCATCTCATGTTCAAGATAAATATGTGATCACAACTTCCGCATGGTTCTTTGATATATTATGAAACATTCTGAAGTTTAATTTGTGAGAGCTGACTTTGTAGGTCATTGGGAGAAAGCTCCTGTCTGCAAAAATTGTCTATTTGGAAGAAAACACCACTGCAAGAACAGAGAGACATTCCTTAAACATACTGTGGTTTTCAGTGGAATCGCTTCTCATCTTCAGAGTATCACCTGTTGCATAAATACATTGCTACAAAGGTAACAACTAGGAATATTTTTTTTTAAATCCTTAAGTTCCCAAAGGCAAAATAGTTCTGTGGTGTGAAGATACGACTCTTACCTGACACAGTGCCATTAGTTCAGCTGGAGAGAATTGCCTGTGGGCAAACATCAAACCGTGATGGATTAGGTTATGGTTTTTTCCACACAGGTGTCTCTGAGTAACTTTTTGTAAATCTTTGGAGATGAAAAATCAGGGAATAACTTAATCATGTTGTGTTATTAAAAAGATTTACTGAGCAGCACCCAGTGGATGAATTGGGTGGTCCTTAAAGATCCTAAATTTTGGGGGGTTGCTGTAGCTATAAAACCTCTCCTTGCGTGGTGGTTTTACACTGAGGGCTTTTTTTTCCCTTCTCCCTCTATTCCACCAGTGTGGGAGTGATAACATTGCAAAGAAGAATATATTGTTGGTGACTTATCATAATTTTAAATTGCTAGTAACTGTCACATACTACATACTACTACAAACGAAGCTGATCTATGCAGTGTGTTGGATAATGAAATGGTGCTAATTAGGAGACAATGAGAATTCTAACAACCCCTATGACTGTCACAAGCAAACCCATGGAGCAGCCCAGGGAATGGTTATAAAAAGAGTATCACAGTCTCAACATTGCCTGAAGGGGAAGGCTCATAAAGCTTCACTATAAAATTTATCTGACAGATTTCCAGGCAGTAATTATACCTCTGATTTATATGTGCTTAATATCACTTATGCTATATTAATTTTTTTTTCCTCAAAAGAGTCTGGGAAGCTTTTTGTTGTACTGTCATTCTTTCTTTCTTGAAAATGGAGCCAGGTAGCTGTGGTGTCACATCACTTTCTCAGCTTTCACAAAACCCCAAGGTTTTGCGTTTGCTGTGTATTTTTTTTTTTAATTTTCAAAGCAGGTTGCAAATCATCTTCAAGCAACAGCTCTCCAGTTTCCTTGTCCAATGTGCACTAGAACAGGTTGATAAGGGAAGTGGTTGAGTCACCATCCCTGGAGGTATTTAAAAGGCATGAAGATGTGGCACTTRAGGACATGGTTTACTGGYGGGCTTGGCAGTGCTGGAACRGCTGGATTTGATGTTCTCAGAGATATTTAAATACAAGATATTTAAACACTTCTTTGTTGTAGTGAGACCTATAAAGAGTCATCAATTTAACAGCACTCAGAAGGATATCTGTGAAAAATCACCCAGTGCAGTTAGCCCAGATCTCTTGAGCTTTGAATATCAGGTCATGCTGAACACCGAGACTGCCAGGCCATGAAAGATGGGAGGGATGTGCARTTCAGCAGTCTGCCTTCCAACAGGGCTCAGTTTGGGATCCCAATCATCTTCCAAGTGTGGGTTAGCATTCTGGTGTTCTTGCAAGCCCCTGGGCATGTGCAGCTGGGCTGGCCATTGACTGTCTCAGCACGCAGAGCTCTAGGGCAGGAGAGGAGATGCAATCTGGGGATGCAAATGAGTGACTGGCAAACCCTGGGAATGAGGTGGGAGCACCTCAGCGATTCTCAAGTGGCACAGGCTTGCAAATGCCACTCACRGGGGTAAGGTGAGGGCTGTGGAGGGAGGGAGGCTCTGTGAGAGTGCATCTTCCTGTGGCGTGTGAAGCAGCAGCAGCACATAAATGCCATTGACTAACTCACCTTGCAGGAACACAGAGTCCTGAATGCTGAGCTAGGATGTCTCCAGGACTTCTAAGAAACAGAACTGGCTGATTACCAAGACTCAAAGAGCYGCAGTCACCAGATTTGACATTCATGAGCCTTAAAGAGTTTCGAAGGGGGTTTAGACACAAGAGGGGAACAGAGATCTCTCCACACTGCAGCCAGCTCTGTTTGCTATCAGACATTTGGCTTCACATAGGGCTTCTGGATTCCTGGGCTTTTTTTGGTGAGAACCAGAGTTCCAGACAGTAATGTGAAGTTTTGGACTTCCAGGGAAAGGTTCACAGATTACTCCTCTCTTTCCAAGAGAATGCTGACAATTTTTTGGCAAAATGAGAAAATTGTTGTGTGTGGACCTAAGAATGAAGCTGAGTAAGGTTGCTATMATTTGTGATTAATGTTAATCTTGGTGGAGGTAGCACTGATGACCAAATCCCTGACATTATTTTAAGGTTTTTGAAGTAGCTTGCAAGGCAGAAGTGCTCCTTGGAGTGCTTTATTTTTCTCAGATAAAGATGAGACTTTATTAGCTTTCTACTATAATTTTGATGATTATTAGCCTACATCCCTCCAAATCAAAATGGGAAATCGCAATTGTCTCCATCAACAAACACTGACTTGAAAAGAGACACAGAAGAACTTTTCCAGGCCAAAGAATCTCATGTTAAACCAAATTTAATCATATTTCTGTCCATGCAATAGGAAATTTCCTGGTAAAGATGGATGGAATTTGTACATTAAAAATATCCTCAGAAACTCCATCTAATGCTAAATAAACTTCTGCTGCTTTCAGCTTTTGGAGAGGTCAGTCTGGTAARTGGAAGGATGCTCAAACATCTCAGTTCTGTTTGGTATTCTCATTTGCACTGAGGTCAGGCTCCATGGAAGTATCAGAGATATGACTCTCACCCACACATGGCAGCTGCCTGAAACTGTATAGCTGAGGTCAGTATTGTTTTCATACCCCCCCACTCTTCCCCATTTTATGGATTTAAAGTCTAAATAGTTTGTGAAGCACCTCCTGAAAAGTACACCGTTAGGCCCAATGGAGGCCATAATAAAAATTTGTTAATCAGCCTGGTCTATTAAAATACACTTAAATTGTACATTTCAATGTTGGAATGCATGCTTCAGTTGCTCATACTCYGCTTCAGACTCTCCTGCTGAGGAGCAGCAATCTTGGAAGAGGGACAGTGCGGAGAGAGGGGAATTTCAGAAATTCTCCAGCTAATTTTAATCTACRCTGCAGGAGAGTCAGAGCTCATGTAACTTTGAGGCCAGGCTGTTGCAGCTGAGCTGAGCCTCTGTCTCAATGGTTTTGCATTCATGTTGCCAGCAGACTTTATTCTGCACTGGCGAAACACCAGGACTTTCCGTAGTAAAACCACCCCGTGACATTGCTTCTGGAAGACAACCACAAAACCTAATCCCTTAATCCCACTTGAGAAAGCTGTTTTAAATGGGAAGCAGAGTTGTGTTCACTTCCATGCTCACATGACAGATTCTGATCTCAGTTCTGCCAGCACAAATTGAAACACACACTCTAACATGGCAAAATTTGCTCTCGATCTGGCCCAGATACTGTAATTCCCATCTGTGCATAAGATGTCTCCATGCTGCCCTGATAGATGCATCAAAGGCATGAGAGACAATCTGTATCCTATTATTGGCAAAAGCATGAACTTCTTTGGGAGTCATAATTTAAAAAAAAATATTTTTTTCTTTTTTTT
>JACDOX010000064.1:3624016-3639191 GCA_014549065.1 Cardinalis cardinalis | reverse complement strand
TTATTTTCCCCCAAAACCAGAGACAGGTGAGGCCATGTATCTGAGGTATTACAGCCTCATCTACAGGATCATAGCTGAAGCTGAAAGAGAGCAGCTAGAGATTGAATATTAGAAATAATTTTTTTTTTGTGAGGGTGGTGAGGCCCTGGYACAGGTTGCCCAGAGGAGCTGTGGCTGCCCCATCCCTRGAAGTATCCAAGGCCAGGCTGGATGGGGCTTGGAGCAAGCTGGGATAGTGGAAGGTGTTCCTGCYTGTAGCAGGGGGTTGGAATGGGATGATCATTAAGGTTCCTTCCAACCAAGCCATTCTGTGATTCTTTGATCATGTCTGCTTGCTTTGGAACAAATTCTTAGATTTTTATCACATGGCTTAATTTGTAAACCATTCTCAGATGGATATTTTCTAACTATATTTTTTTCCCTAATCAATACTCTATAGTGTACAAACTTTATGATAAAAGCAGTGATGTAGAGATCAAAAACCAATGATTCTTTTACAAGTTGTGCAAAGTGTCCCCAAACAGTTTACCCTGCACATTGAATGAGCAGTTATGCAATCAAGAMCATCATCTGTTCATGAAAAAGACTTTGGAGGTCTGGATCATGTGCCAGGGTTGTAAAGGAAAAAAGCTGATATCTGAAAATTAAAGGCAAGAAAAGGATAATCAAAAATCCCACTGTCTTTGGTGTCAGGAATAAATAAAACCTTTGTGCTCCATCTCACCACCTTGGAATATATGTCATTCATGGAGTAGATTTCCCTCCTTTTCCCTGTGCTTTTTCCATCTTGTGCTGCTTGCTGTGTGTGTTAGGTATCAYGGGAAGGCAGAGAAAACGAGAGAGTCTCCAGGGAGAGTCAGGAAATGTCTGCTGTGGTTCATAATGGCTTCACCAAATCAGTGATGACATTTAAATAGTGTTTATAAAGTGTATTTAAGTCCTCGGGTGAAGTGAAAAGACATTATCATTAATATATTAATATCCTGTGGCTTCTTGTGAGGCTATGTTTTTTTAATCTTGAATAGAAGTGGCTTATAATTGTTTTTCCAGAAATATTCCTTTTTCTTCTTTTTTCTCCTCCACCTGTGGGACTGACACTTTTTCTAAACAGCCTTCAGCTGTTGTTGTTGTGACTTGGTGCTGACACTGCCAGGGACATAGCAGGGCTCCAAGAAAGTGAATTCTTCATTTCAGGAAGGAAATAAAAGCTAACACCTTACTTCCAGCAATRTGTGCTTGCTTTTTTATATTTAATGCTCCAATTCCATTGTGTTGGATTAATTTCACCTTGTTCTGTCCATCAAAATTGACAAAATACTCATCTCCTGATAGCAACTAGAAATTGTTTTCACCCAGTTTGAAGCTATATCTTAGATGAGGAGGAATCCTTTCCTTTCAAAGCACCATTTTAARGCAGATAGATTCAGACCTAACAGTTTTAGAGAGAGGTTATTATTTGGATTAGCGATGCAAAATGGTTTCATAACCGATTTCCACAAGGCAAAACAGGCAATGTGATGGAAAATAGCACTCATTAACACTAAGGGCCAGATCCRATCAGAGGGCAGGGGAATGCTGTGACTAAACTGGAAGAGATCCCAACACTTGGCGATGAAACCCAGCACAGAATCAGACTGCTAGAAATGGGATGAAAATCACTGCTTCACTCTGCCTCCTTGACAGWACTAGGGTTTTTCCTTGGGAAATTATGTTTTACCTTCTTTATATGTGCTAAAATGCACTGAAATTCATGACTGCTTTTGTCAGACTYTTTACAGACAAAGTGATTTCAATATGGAGAAAGGGTTGCTAACACAGGTCTGCTCCAGGACACCAAATGTGGAGCTTTTCCTCCTCAGTAATCCCTCATTTTGTCCAGAGCTTGCTGCAAGATGAAGCAATAGTCCAGAGATTTATATCTGCACTATTTATTCCTAATGACATTATTATCAGCACAGAATCACATGCTGAGACTTGCAGATTCACTTATAAATCTTGCTGTCCACAGATGGTCATTTTAGTTACATTAATTATCCCAAATCYRTGCTGGGATTGTTGGGTTCTGTTCCATCCTATCCTATCCTATCCTATCCTATCCTATCCTATCCTATCCTATCCTATCCTATCCTATCCTATCCTATCCTATCCTATCCTATCCTATCCTATCCTAATCCCATGCAACAGGGAACTCCTGAAATTTTGTTACTAGGCTGTTCTTTATGTCTAGCAGATATCTGAAACTTCTTACTCTGCTTTTGTCAAGAAATGACATGGTGAAAATTAGAAGYTATCAAAATTAACCCTTTGCAATAATTTTCCTTACTAATAATTTTCAAATCATGTCAAATATGATATTGGAATCTTATGACTGGGCAAGAGCAGATTGTGGGGGGAGAAAAAAAGTGGGAAAAAATTAGGGCAATTTTTTTCCCTTAATAAATGAATTTATAAAATCAGGAAAGATATTGTTAAAAATTTTTAGTACTCATACGTTTTATTTTCATATTTTTGCATGATTATATCAGGAGTCAGTCCTAAACAGCTTTTGTTTTAATTATTATTTTGTACTTGTTTTCTTGATGTTTGACMTTTTATGACACAAAAGCTTATTTTCTGTTAGTAAATTATCAATTTATATTTTTCAGTTTTTATTACAGGTCCTATACCRTATTGATTAAAACATCCAAATTAAATTTAAAAACTGAAGCTAAAACTTCTCTTAATTCTGCAGATTGGTATACATGCTATCTTCTCTAAAAAATTTACTTTGCTCCACATTTTCCTGATTTTATTTTTGGAAATCATTTAACCTGGCCTATAAAATATGGTGGAATGAAACAAATAGTCTCTCAACCTAGCATAAAAAGTAGAAAAAACGTGTGCTTACAGTGTATGCACAAACCTGCCATTTGTTGTCACATTAAATATTGAAAATTTGAATTTTTTTATAAGGATAAATGTAATAATACAGATATATGTCCATACTCTGTTCAGTAATTTCCCAAGATTTCTAAGTGTGAGAACTGAAGATGTAGATTAATAAATGTGTATTTAAATATTTAAACACAAGAGTTCTTTTCAAAAGTGCTGAGAATATTACATTTCCCAGGTATGATTGTGCTCACTCCTAACTTTGGTAAACCAAGTCCCTCATTAACACAATTAAAGTATGTAAGGCCAAGTTTTAGTTGCTTTTTTGTCCATAAATTGGCATTACAGCTCATGTCAACACTTTGAATGACCATCTCCTTCAAACAAAATTAAACTAATGGGCTCAGAACCTGACTATTGTCATGGGAAAACGATATAAAAACCCAATTTTCCATGCTTTTATCACCACTGTCATTAACTACTGGCTTGTGTAAGAGCACAGAAAGCACAGTAGTCACTGACTTCTCTGTGTTCCATGATCACCTGAGGAGGAAAACCCCAAAARCTGCTTCTACCTCCACATTGCCCTGAGTCCCTGGACTGCTGGGTGTTGGTGCTCAGTCAGACCCTGCATCAGCTTCCCCGCTGAGGAAAGATGCCATTTAAAGAAATCAGCCTTATTATGTCCCAATGACAAGCATAATTAAGAATGTCTGYCTGTGCAAGGCACAAGAATGGAGGGAAAGCTTTTGTTCACCTGAACACACTACCATCCTTGACCCATCCAGGTAATTCAAGCCCTGGTTGAATTGGACAAGGACAGGTGTAATTGGGCCCCAGTCTAGGCTGCTTCCAGCCTTGCAATTACCCTAATGAGGTTGTCTGTGGAGGGGTCAGTCGCTAGCGGCCACTTTGGCTGGAGCCTTCTCAGGCTGTCAGCAGAGGGAGAACAAGGAGTCCATTGGGTCAGAGCACGAGACGAAATGAATGCTGGTAATTGATCTAGTGACAGCAGCGTCTGTCCTGAGATGAGGGAAATGCCCAGCTGCAGTGAAAAGATGCCAAAAAGCCTACCCAAAGATAAAAAAAACCCCAAAAACTCCACAAAGGACTCGTATGTTTCTGAAGATGCGAATTTAGACAAATTTTAAAGGGCACCCCRCCATGTGGCCATTAAAATTGAGTATTTCACTCAGCTACATAAAACCATGTTGCCATCTCTGTGAACTGAATAAAATGGGCCTTTCCATGAGCTTTTTTAAGTCTCCCCTCTCAACCCACTCCCTGCCAAAATTCCCAAACACATGTGCAGCCCATAGGTAAGGATCCATAGGCAATGTTGACAGATATGCTGGTATGTTCTCTGGTTCTGAATGTGCCCTTGAAAATGCATTCACAATTAGTGGAGTGATTCAGCACGTATATTTTCAGCTTCACTATTTCAGGTGGGGTGAAATGTAATTTTAACCCATCCTTCCATCGTGCTGGTCTTGTGAGGGTTTTTAATTAAAGAGTCTTTAATCAATTAAGTGGCAGCTGCAAGTAATGTGCTAGTGCTCTGAATATTTTTTTAGAAATATCCAAACTTGCAGAAAATGCAAGTTCAAATAGCAGCAGGGAAGAGATTGAATTTCATCCTTCCTTTGAATTCCACAAAATTTCCTGTCTGGGACTACTCATCAATATCTTGCCAAGACATAAGACAGAGCCTTTCAAAAACAATTCATCCCTCCTCCCTTTTCTATMTGTGTGGTAATTCAGGATAATAGAAATAATAGTAATAATAAATATTGAAGCTGGAGTTAGAAATGGCAGCTCCAATGCTTGAAAATCCATGTTTATTGCTGTTCAGAACCTATATGTTTGGAAAGGGCATTGTTGATAAATGCCCTTTCATTGCTTATCATCACTTTGACTTCAGGGCTAGCATAAAACTTACCTGTCCCTAAGCATAATTAAGCTTAAGATTACTTTTAATAATGATAACAATAACAGTAATTGTTATTACTYGTTGTAGTTGAGGTTGGAGACTAATTTCTGTCACCTTTTTACGARAATATAACTAATTATCTACACTGACCTTAGTCAAACATTTGAAATATGGCATCTCTATACAAGGAAACAAGCCCAGAATCTCCTTACATATATTTTTTTGTGAATTGAACAGTCCTTGTACCTGTGAGAAATGAGAACAGAGACACCAGTAGGTTGTGACTGGAGTTGCCAAAAGAAGGTGGAGGTGCTCACCCCAGCTGTTCTCTTTAGTCACTAGAGAGAAGTAGGTGACAGCAGCAGCAAGTGATTCAGCCTTCAGGGAGCTGGCTAAGAATAAAATTAATTGAGTTTAATTCCTCCTGGAGGAAACTCCTATTCCCTATCCTACAAAGGGAATCTAGGGTGAGCAGCTCAGTTGTAGAGGSTGAATGTTGAAGGAGTAAGATAAGTTGGCACAATCCTGTCTGTGACTCGTATGTGTTCAAACTTGGAGTCTGTGGCGTGGTCAAAACCAAGTTTGATTTCTTTAATACACAGTTATGAAAGAACCTAAAGCTAAGTGTCTTTGCTAGAGCAGATGAGAGCTTGCTAGAAGGAACAGGGAATGAGATCCCAATCTACTTCCTATTTCATACCTTTTGCCGCTGTGCTCCCCATGGAGGTTCACAGCCCCAAGGATGCTGAGGTTTGACACCCCTTCTCACACACGCATTTCCAGCAGGGTGGCAAATTTCAATAACAGAGTGTGAGCRCCCAATTAAAATCATGAGCTGAACAACCACATGGAGTCTCTGTGAGTTTAATGGCAGTGATGGCTACCTGCCTGGTAACAGGTACCTCCCTGCAGGTCACAGGGAGACCACTGTGCTAGACATCAACTGGGGGAACTGGGCAGGCTTGCTCTGGGAGCATGTCATGGCTCCACAGACGCTCTAGCCACCACCCCTCTGCAGAAGGGAGCGCGTAATGATAGCAATAATGAAAAATAAATGYCATCTTGCAGTATTTTTCTGTTTCTCATCCTTATGCTATGATGCCAAGGAAGCTATGGACAATGCTGGGTAGCAGAATGATGGATTTATGACTATTGCTAACGCCATTTTTCCTATTGTGAATCAGAAGTTTTAAAAAGCAGGCGTGTGTCTCCTGTCCAAATAGCCTGTGTTAACAGAGCACATCAGGATCTTATGTGCATGTTGAGGCCCATGCTGAGCTCAGTTCAGAAACCAAGCACTTGTCTGCTAGTATAAAGCCTCATGCACTAGTCAGACATCAGCATCCCTTCTGTACAATAGGCATACTGAATACAGTCTCCTTTCCCTATCAAACACATATAGGAGTTGAAAAAGGAAACACTTTTGGGGACTCAGTGTCTTCCTATATTTTGTTTTCATTCTTTCCAGGTTTTACTTGATGCAATTCCACTCAGATGCTCTTTTTTTTCCCTCCTAAAGCATTATTTTCTTTAGGGGTACAGACCTTATTTGGAGCTGAATCATATTTTGAGGTAACACATTTGACTTAATCTATCTGGTACAACAAATTAATCAAATGAAGCTTWCTGAACATCAAAAATATATTTGCAGCACTGTACTGATTTGGCTGTGATAGAGTCARTTTTCTTCACAGTMGTTGATATTGGGCTGTGATTTGGATTTGTGCTGGAAATAGTGTTGATAATACAAGGATATTTTCATTACTGCTGGGCAGAGTCAAGGTCTTTTCTGCTCCGCACCCCACCCCACCGGCAGGAATTCTAGGGGTGCACAAGGAGGGTCACAGCTGGGACAGCTGACCCTGACTGACCCAAGAGATATTCCAGACTATACGAAGTCATGGTTGATACATAAATCTGGGGGAAAAAGAAGTAAGAGTGRAACATTTGATGGTGTTTGTCATCCCAAACCTCTCTTACATTTGATGGGGCTTTTTWTTCCTGGGGATTGCTGAACACCTGCCCACCCATAGGGAGCGGGGAATGAATTCCTTGTTTTGCTTTGCTTCTGCACATGGCTCTTGCTTTACSTGTCTTTATTTCAGCCSATGAGTTTTCTCATTTTTTAGRCATGGATTTTCCCACTTTTTAGTCATAAATTTGGGTTAAACCCTGACACTGGTTTAATCAGGTAGATCATAGACTGAGATATACAAACTGGTCTGTGAAACTGAGCACTCACATAAACCTCACCCCAAGTTTTGTTCTTTTATTGATGTTATTTGGAAATGAAGTGAACTTACCCATAAGGTTTTCCATCCACATGTTTAGAGGGATTTCAAAAATGTAACACAATATCTTGAAGCCCACACTTTAGTGATGAAAAATGTTTGCAAAAATTCAAGAACAGTAAAAGCTTTCCTATAGCAATGTCACCTTGTTAATTAAAACCCAAGTAGAGGGAAGAAAAAAATCTGAAATAATAGCAGTGGATAACAACACTTAGCCAAAAGTATCACAAAATTGGAAAACCAAAAAAGGAATTAACAGAAACTAAAGAATGCAGAAGAAACCTAATACAGATTTAGAAATAGGTATTGAAGCCAAAATAYATGGACATTGAAATGGATTGTTTTTCACTCCTCAGGAACATGCAGACAATATCCCAAAGCAGCCATGGTAATGAACACTCTTCCAGCAAACTGCAGCTCCTGGGCAGCCAAACCATGGGCAATGGCAGCTAGGAGCTAGGTCCAGTTTTAACTTTTTGTTTTCTCTGCATCTCACTTTCCCCACTGGATATCAAACTGTTTTCTTCCACTTTTTGTGAACTTTTCTCATTAGTTGAGAAGTCTTCAGAGAAAGAAATATTCTGTTACATGCTTCATCTGTGCCCAAGGCAAAGGGACCCCCATACTTTGGTCAAAGGTTTTTCRGTTGCTGTAAGAACAGTGTAGTTGAATCCCACATGGAATTCAGTTCCTGCACAAATTAATTTTACTGTTGTGACACACTTGAATGACAGTGTATATACAACAATAAGAAATGGCCATGATCACCTAGTTTTATGTTCAGATTTGTCCAAAAAAAAAATCTGGTCTATACAACCACAAATGGACAAGAAGGAATGATTTTAATGGACTGACATCTAAACTGCTTTTCCTTAGTTTTTGTAGTGGAAGATGTCTGAAGGAGCTATTCAAGGGAGATTAAAAAATCAGATTGATTGTCCTCATAATAACACATCAATAGCAATCTTACTTTGTATCCACTACTCATTCAAGCTAAACTTGCATAATTTGCATGAGGGAACATTATTTATTCTTTGGGGAAAACTAAAAATAGAAACTTGAGCTGAGTGACTATAATAACCAAAATTGCATGACTGAAGACTTCAGCTTGGCATTTACACTGTTCTCAGAAAAATTATTGTGTCTCAACAGGAGATAGGTCAAATATACTGTACCTACCATAAAAACACAACCCTGTCTCAGCCTTTCACATGAGGTTAATTATTTTTTGACTGGTGAATCAATACCTTGATAATTGCACTGCAGGCAGATGTAGTTCAGGCTTCAGGATTTAAAAATTCTGATATTACTTATGAGTCCACCTAAAAATACAGCTAAAGAACAATTTAAACCTGGCTCTGGATTTGTATAACCTACACCAGCTCTTGACCACAGCTTAGTCATCCTCATAGCACTCTGTGTACCAGTTCTGGTTGCCCTGGAGTGGTACCAGTGGAAATTTGCTCACCTACACATATTCTCATTAAACTCCTCTCAGTTTCCACACCCTAATTTGTACATGTACCSTACTCAAAACGTCTTGTTCTTGTTCAGATTTCAGATTGTCTGGGTCTCACTCCCTGAACATCTACTCAAATTGTGTTTAATCCTCTTTGTACAGTGGGTGATCCTCTCCACCATTATTTAATGTCCATTGATGACAGAATGATTGGTTTCCTCCAGGGCATTTCCATGATTCTCACAGTTAAATGTTACTGGAAATATCCAGCAAAATAGTATCTTTTTTTCCTAGGACTCTTTTGACTTTTCAGCATTTAGAGAGTTTAGGTAGGATCCTTCTCATCTACTTTTGAGAGGGTAGGATTCAGCTYATAGATTGAGACATCTGTTTCTTGGTTTTGGTATGCAGGTGTCTCCAGGAAAGCTGAGTATCTGAGCACTGGGGATCCACAATGCACAACCAGGCTGATAGAACATGTAGGTACCTTCTCCTTGCTCTTTCTGGTCTAACTGGGGACACTGCAGGATAACAGGGAGCCTATGAGCTCCTCCTAAAACCACCAAACTCCCTGACCTGCCAGTTCAGCTCAGGCTGAGCCACAGTAATGACTCCTGCTCATTTGAGTGTACTGGATTAAAATAAATAGTCTCCACCAACCTAAAGCATGTAACTGCTTAATAATGCCTTAGTAAGTCCTCCTGGCCTACAAAGCTGAAATTTGAAAATTGCAGATAATTACAAACAGCACAAAAGGAGTCTTATAACAGGAAGTGCTGGACAGTATTAATAACAGGTTTCATTAGCAGATCCACCTATACTGTATATGACAGCAGCAATAGAAAAAAAAAATATCCCACAGAGGATTAGACACTCAGCATAACAGGTATTAGGTAAATAAGTAAGCAAATTGTCCATAAAACCATATAAGAACCTTTCAGCTTTATAAAACCCATATTTTTAAGCTGTAAATGATGGACTTGGGGAAAAGTCACATGCATGCTAATAGTTACGAAGGGACATTGTTACAAAAGTCTGTAAGGCAAAACAGAAAGCTGTAGAATCATAGAATAGTTTGGGTTGGAAAAGACCTTTAAGGTCGTCTCGTTCCATCCCCGCCCTGCTGTGGACAGGCACACCTTCCTCTACACCAGGCTGCTCCAAGTCCCATCCAGCCTGACCTTGGACATGTCCACCCATGAATATTTCCAAAGCTTCTTTGGRTAACTTGTGCCGCGGCCTCATCACCCTCACAATAAAGAATTTCTTCCTAATATCCAATCTAACCCTGCCCTCCTTCATCTTAAAGCCATTTCCCTGTGTCCTATCCCTCCATRTCCTTGTCAAAAGTTCCTCCCCAGTCCTCTTGTAGCTCCCTTTAGGTACTGGAAGAGGGTCTGARGTTGTCCTGGAGACTTTTCTCCTCCAAGCTGAGCAGATCCAACCATCTCTTTGCCTTCAGAGCAGAGGTGCTCCAGCCCTCCATGTTGAGAAATATGTCAGAGCTCTACACAAGGCAGATAAATTATATTGCTGTACAATGTCTTGTAGACTCCAGGAAAGAATGGATACCTAAGTAAAGACTGTAGCAAGCAGAGTGCTTTCCTTAAAAAGAATAAGCTTTCCGATCACACCAAATCCATCMAAAACACAGTTTGGTCAATTTGGATGTACAAAATGCACAGAATTGGAGTTTCTCTGGTTCTTTCTTTGCTTAGAAGCACTGGCTGTACCCATTTCTATTAGATAGAAAATACATGAGGCCCATGTGTTTGTCAAAAGGCTTGGTGAAGCACCAAGCTSTGATCTTGTGCACTTTTTGCAAATAGTTCCCCAAGACTCAGAATTCCACTCAGGCATGCTTTAGCTCCTCAGCAACTTCTGCTTCCTCTGTAAAAACTAGTAATGGGAAGAAAATGTTTCGGGACGTGGGTTATCTCACTTGATAAGTGTACAGCTGCCAGCAGACTGGAGCCTTCATTTTACACACTCCAMTGCTTTTATTCTGGCATGTTCTCCTTTACTCCCCTGTGGTTTCACGGGTCAGGGACTAGGTGGAGGTGCCCTATGTTTTCAATTTGCTGAATGAAATAACAGTGGAGAAGAAAGACTCTGTCTGCCATATCTRGTGGATAGAGCATGAACAGAGAACACCCAGTGGGAGCACCGTGGGTGTGTTGGATTTTGCTGCACATGTAGTTTATGGCTCACTTGAGGCTCTGCAGCTYGTTAGTTTTGGGTGGGTCTCTCCCACCAGTACAAGCAGCCTTCATTTCATGGATGTTTTTGTGTATCCAATTTAATTCTGAGTGGATGCAACAAGACTGATGACAGGGGAAGGTCCATAGGCAAACCTGACAGGATTATTCAGGTAATACAAGAGGGCTGCTAGCGTGCTCTCTTACTCTTCATTAGTTTCAGAGAAGAACTGTTGAAATTTGAATTTTTGAAAGTTTTTGACTTCCAGAGAGGCTTGGGGCAGGACTCAAAGGTTTGGAAAATTTCTGCTTGAGCTGCTCTATTTCAATCCTGAAGAAAAAAAACAAAAGCAAATGCAGACATGATATAAAGAAGCAACAAAAAAATGAAGAACCAACAACACCAGAACATAAAGAAAAGTATGGAGTATTTGTAACTGGAAGCACTGAAATTATCACTCTCCCAGTTGTCTTTTTGGCTTTGTTTTTCAGAGTTCTGAGGTTGTTACCCACAGATGGTACAGCCATGAGTGGCTAAGGCTACTCACACCTTGTCCTRACCTTCAGGTATTGCTTGGGGCAGTTAACCACTGTGAAAATGTATAAATTGACCCGTGTTTAATCTGCATCAATGTAAAGGCTCAAAGTTGCTCTGATGAGAATAAAGTTAACAATTTCCACAACAAAATATGGAGCACCCATTGAGTGCACACCACAGGAGTGCTAAAGGGGATCACAGCTGGGGAGAAAGGAGCCATAACTCTTGGGTAGCTCTTGAGTGTCCAGGGTGCATCACAGGCTGTGAGGTTTTTAATCCGTGGGTGTGTATCCTTTATGGGTATGATTCTCCCCTTCAGGTATGAGCCCTTTGTTCACATCTTGGTCACGTTCACACCTTGGTCAGTCATCAGAATGATGAAATGTTGAAGTGTGGACTTGCACTGGCACGAAGGACGCCRTGAACTCAATCTGTATTTTTATCGAAGAGAAGGTTGAGCAGTGATTTCAGCTTGTATACACCTACATGACAAAGATATTTTTCTTTGCCTGGAAGTCCAAGAACATCCAATAAACAAAAACAGGAGACAGAAAAATTCAGATGGAGAAGAAGTAGGGTTTAACCATGAAYCCAGCAAACAACTGAAATAGCAAACTGATGCTTTGAAAAAAAATTTCACTATTGTTGGGCATGTAAAATTAAAGACTGAATATTTTTCCCCTAAAGGACATGTTTACCTTCRAAGTGGGCTTTAGAATATGGCCTGGCCTATGTGGTAAGTTAGACATCCTTCTCTAGCTACTCAAAAAACCTCAAGCAACTTTCTACTCTGAGGGGGGTGCCTCTTAATCTTGAGATCTGTGTGATAAAAGACAAATTTAACAGCTTTCATTTTTCTTTCCCTCTTTCTATAGCGAGACATAGTGAATAGTACGAAAAATTCCTGAATCCTGTCCTTCACCTTCTTCAATTATGCCTTTTGCCAAAGGCTGTAATGAAGTCATGGGATCAGGGAGAATAGTTTGAGTAAACTTCAGGCAGTGTTCCTTCTCCCTCAGGAACAATTATTCCTGAAAACCCTAATCTTGACCAGTATCTGGGTTGGTCTGAAAACCAGACTATGCAGATGGAGGTGACTGAACAGAATTGTCTACGGTTACATTACAAAAGACAGACTTTTTAAATTTATATGTGTAGAAATACATCTATATATATTAAATTTTAATTGCCCRTTGCTTGCCAGATCCAGATTGGATCTCTTTGTTCCCAGTTTTAGTCTCATTGCACATGTTAGACCAACCCCTTCACCTGGGTGTTCTGCCATGCAGGTGGTTGCTGGCACACCTGTAGGAGGGATATGCACAAGGCTGGAGGTGGCAGGAGCAGAAATGCCCTCAGCCTGGTGAGGGTCTATAGTGAATATTTTCATCCCTGATGAAGGAGGAAAGGCAAGGAGGACTCTATCTTATCAGAAGGCTGATTAATTACTTTATTATACTATATTATTCTCTACTATGTTGCATTACATCTAAACTGAATCTGCCAAGCACTCAACTCTGCATGCRCTGCACAGAATCTYGTGACTGTCAGTGACAGTCCTGACACACACACACACACCTGGCCCTGACAGGCCAAGRAAACAAAGMACCATCACTKTGGGTAAACAATCTCAATATTGCATTCTACTTTTGCACAAACACAGMAAATGATAAGAATTGTTYTTCCTTTCTCTGAGGTTCAGAGAATGTGAATCTCAGAAATAYTCTTGGGAAGTCATGCCTTGCTTTTCTCTGTGAAGAGAAATGTGGCTRCAGGGGTCAGGGTAATTACTCACTGAGCCACCCCCTGCAGCCTGCTTCAGTTACCGGAGGTCTCTGCCGTGAATCTGTTGAATGATCAWAAAGGCAGTATCTCTCTGTGTCTCACATCCCCAAGGGTTCCATGGGGATTGCAATATTTYCTTATGGATGATCTATGGATGATGTGAGCATGTACAACCCCCAGAGCAGAAGGTAATGATGACAGGGTTAAAATTCTGACTTTATGAAAAGGAACATGTGGATGTCCCAGGAAGAAGATGACTTGAGGGCTGCTTTCTCCTCAGAATGATGCAGCCTGGAATCCCTGCAAGGCTTTCCCATTCACAGCAGAACAGTGTGAATGGCTTAGGAGAGCATGCACTGAGTTACAGCCTCCTCCTCCTCCAGGAACTCTGAGTTCCCTTTGGAAGAAGCTGTTCCTTTTGCTGCTGAGCTAACATGATTAAACAAGACAGGTCTGGCAGGGCTCTTCCACATTGTCAAATCTTGAACAAAAGGCGTAATTTTCCCATTTCTTACAACTCCRAACAGCCTGCTTATAGAGATGACAATTACTCACAGACAGTGAAACTCAAGACTTTTCCAGTGTTTATATCTCCACATGATCCATACATTTACATGGCAACGGCATGGGACAAGACATGTCTTTTCATTTTCCCATCATAATTCATAGCAGGACCCTGCCAAGAAAACATTGGAGCTGATTACCAAGTGTGACTACGATTGGATCATTTAGCAATTTGAGTTTCCACACCTTTTGTGTGAGGCTGGGCTTTGTTTTACTTAAAGCAATAATTGCATTCTAATTTCATAATATAGGTCGTGGTTGCTTCATCTCTCTGTGCCTTCAAGGAAAAGAAAAGCTGCACAGAACACAACAAACATTTTTTAATTAATTTTTTTAAATGAGCTAATAAATGTTTACCTGCTTCACAGGTGTGCTTGCTGCAAAGTGACTTAATTATCATTCCCACAGTCCCTGTATGAAGGATCATAAAGGGATTAGACATTGGTGTTATCCCCAGTAATAATGAATTACTCTTTTATGAGGAACAGAGTTCAAAGGAACATTTTTAAGAGTAAAAGTTTCTCAAATAAAATGCATTAAAGAAGGTGTTAAGGCCTAATAGATTTTTAAACCAGGAAGAATTTCAAAACAGAGGAGAAACGGATGATTACAAACAGTCTTGGACTCCATCCTTCACAATGCTCAAACCTGTCTTCAAGGTTCCCCCCAATGGACAGTGGGCACTTCTCACATCCATGTGAGATTGATCCAGAGCTTTCTGAAGACCTTTTCCTTTCTTCTGCTCCAGAGCATGAYGCTCCATGTTTCAGCTGGAGTTGTAGGGTCACTCAGTTTGTCAGGTCAATAACACATGGCAGGTCATGGCGTGTCCCAGCTGGTCTGGTTTTCATTGGATTACTCACCCTCATCCCCAGCACAGCAGAATGGGTTCCCACAGGTCTTCAGACCCAGGTGCTGCATGACAGATCCAGTCAATCCTCTCCTTCCTTCATCCCTAAGCACAGCCTGGGGGTGTTAGAAGGGTGATGGTGGAACCAAGAGACTACTGTGTGTCTAATATTTAATATATGTTTAATGTTTAATRTTTGATCCATCCATTTCCATGGGCTTCAGGCTGGGTTTGGTATTGAGTCCTTTCCTAGAGTGCACAGGAAATCAAACTGCCTGAAAATAAAGTACAGATAGCTCTCATTTAAAACAAGGAGAGCCGTATCAAAACTTGATCATGTGCCTGTTTAAAGGTAGTGACACTTTTCTCTCTTTTAGGAAACCATGGTTTGCATCTCAATTTTGCCATCTCTGAAGGCACCAAACAGCACTGATTTCTCTATACTGGTCTCCATCACAGCCCTCATCTGAGTGAGTCTGTGAGCATTTTCCCCAAACAGACATAGCCATACTCCTCTGGGTATACCCCTATTGTCCAGAATGTCTGAAAATCAGGTAAAACCACTCCTCATCCTGTTCCCAGCTGACCTTTCTTTTTTTCTTTTTCTTTTTCTTTTTCTTTTTCTTTTTCTTTTTCTTTTTCTTTTTCTTTTTCTTTTTCTTTTTCTTTTTCTTTTTCTTTTTCTTTTT
>JACDOX010000064.1:3463825-3623925 GCA_014549065.1 Cardinalis cardinalis | reverse complement strand
TTTTCCTTTTCTTTTTTTTTTAACTTCTTTTTAACAAAAAAAGATTTAGATACAGAAGGAAGGATCCTATTATTGTTTTGGAGTCACAACCATAGAAACACAGAATAACAGAATGGACTTTAGAACTCATCTAGTCCCAACTCTGCCRTGGGTAGGGACACTTTCCAGTAGAGCCATCCTTGTCTGCACTCAGAGATGTAAGCCAGGTGCCTGCCATCCTCAGCTGGGCAGAAGTTCCTTGARTTTCCCCTCACACAGTGTGGTTTAGTCCCTGCAGGACATTGTGGGCTGATGTTTCTGTACATTTTAGCTTCCTGCAGCCCTTTCTGTGTACATATATGAGTAGAGATCATTTGTGGGGGCTTCACTCAAGGCTGCATAGCTCAAATAATGCTCTCTATAAAGTGTATTAGTGTGACTTAAGACTTAGTAGAAACTTCTTACATGTTTCATGACTRCTTCTTTTACACAACATGCTTTAGCATTTCTATGACTTTTTTTTTTGTATACTTCAAAGGGCTGTTAAGATGCTGTATCCATAATCCTTCCCAGAACCTGACAGAGAAGGTACCTGTGCACAGTCATCTCTTCTTGCCAATTAGCAAGGGGTGYTTATGTGACTTTCCCAGAGCACAGAAGGGGGAGTATCAAATTTAGGATTAGAATTTCAAAACATCTAGGACCTTCTTTTTTTGTGTAGGTTTTTAAAGATCCGTGAAGTATTTKATGTTCCAGACCAGAGAAGGTCCTGCCTGACCACAACCACCTAGCTCACAACCTGTTGGATGTAAAGAATGTTCTTGTGCCCCTCTGTAGGCAAAGAGGAGTGAAAKGATTCTTCAGAGCATTATTCAAACWTGCCACAGACCCCTTGTTTGAATCACTCCCTTGTCTTTCTCTTGTCTGCACGGTTTGCAGAGCTGAGCTTTCTAGTGTAGCAGTGTAAGCACAGGTAGTATAAATACCCCTCACTAGTGCTGCGTGACGGAGTGCAGCCCCTTGCCTTCACCCATTGCACAACCCACACGCTCAGCTGCCTGTGTAGAATAGGTTCTAATTCCAAATAATTGCTGGRCTTTGGTTTTGACATACTGACTAGGATTCATTTGCATAAGCACATATATTTTGGACATGTATCTGTGAGGTGTTGCRCTGTCACCTGCTGCTGCAGATGCAGGGTAGAACAGGTTTACCCCAAATCCTTCATCATGTCATGGAGCTCCCTGGACTTCCCCAGGATGCCCCAAGAGTCCATACACCTATGTTTAAGCAACCAAGATCCCTCTGTTTGTAAACAGACTCTTTGGTGTCATCCAAGGGCATCAACTTCTCTTCTTGGAAGATGGATGTTTTTATTTCTTCATCACTTTTCCACATGCCAATAGCTCAAACAATGAGAATGAGCTTGGCTCTTATTTGCCAAATCCTCCAAGCAACTTCATGTGGCTTCACGGTCTGTCAGTAATTACACTGTGAAAATTCACAAAATAATAGAAATTTGTCCCTGCTTTTAAATTCACCATGGAATTGAACTCAATTTTCCTTCCTTTTAATAATTTGAATAATATTTTTTTGTCATTGCTTTTTTCCTTCTTTTGGGCTTTGACCTTTTTGGGGCCTAAAAAATAACTAAATGAGAGCATAGGTTTGTGTTTGCCTTGCACTCTTTTGAGTAAAATGYTTTATGATTTGAAGAGAGTTAGCAGAAAATTAGCACTGATCAGGGAGGAAGAAAGTCTGTGGATATCTCAATGGCATTTTTCTTTCTGAAAGAAAGCTAAACCAGCCCTAGAATTGTCTCTTTTTGGGTAAATCTACTTCCTATAGCAATTACTGCCCTATTTAGCTGTAGTCAGCATTTTTGCAGTTGTTGTCAGCTATGACCTTGGAAAGAGGGGAAAAGAGGCCAGACTGAACAGAGCATGGCCACGTTGTGGACTGGCTACTTTGGGAATGCCCTTCAGCTCTCACTTTGCCTCCTGATAAATCTTTATCTGATGTGTCGTTACTTCCTGATGTACCACAAGACAAGCAAACAAATGAAAGATGAAGAAAGGGGAAAGGGCATATCATTACTTTATTTACTTTAATTGTCTAAATAGCCATTCAGTGCCATCTAAGCTAACTCAGGCTTCTGCTAGAGATCCCTGAGATAGAGGCACTTCCAGGGGCTTTTTGTCCTTTTGCCTCAGGCMCATACTCAGTGCCCTAAATGGCTGACAAGGCTACTTAGGGATGGCTATAAAATAAGAAAGATGAATCCTGCCCTTCGTGACCTGCCAAGCAGAGACAGCAAGCACTCCTTAACCAGAGCAWCCCAAAACCTGAATTCCACATCCATTTTATCACTGCTGTCCTCCAGATGAAGTCAGAGTTGTTAGATGAATAAATGGTGAACCCGCCTAATTGTTGGCCTGCAAGGAATAATTATTGGGGTGGCAAGAAATCTCATTTCTCCTTCTTGCTCTCTGCTTCTGTGCATTGGYACAACTCGTTTCTCCACAGCTTCACTTAGTTTTAACTTTTGGAAACACAACAGGTAGTTTTCTCCCTGTGTGATCCTGGGCATTCAGTTTGGTTGCTGCTATGTCATAGGGCACCTGAAACATCTACACAAGACTTCATACAAAATCCAAGGGAGAACCACAGATTTCTGGAGAAGCAACAAAAAGACAGAGAGATGATCCCGAGTCATTGAGGTTGGGAGCAGATGTTAGGCAATGGAAAGGGYAGGTATGCTGCTAATTACAGGTTAAGACACCTCCATTTAGGTAATTTAGATGATTTAGGTGTCCAAGATCTCCTTATAAATAATATACATCTAGTGCTTAATTGAGATGTCTAAGAGTAGCTTCAATTCTATCATTAATTTGATATTATGCACCTCAGTTTGAAAAAGCTTTGCATTATCACCCTGCAAAAGAATAGAACTGTTAACAGTATTGAGATATTTTCCATGGCAAGGTGGACCAGGCAAACAGTTTTGATGTTGCTCTCCAGTTAAAGCAGGAATCTGTTCAGGAACATCTGTGCCTGGGTGGTTTTTAAGTGTCTCTAGGGAGTTGATCACAATGACCCTTTTTTGCCCATATAAAGAATCACAGAATCATTTGGGTTGGGAGAGACCTTTAAGATCACTGATCCCAGCTGTCATACCAGCCCTGTTGAGTCCATCACTAAACCATGACCCTAAGCACCACGTCTACACAAATTTTAAACCCCTCCAGTTTTGGTGAATTTACCACTTCYCTGGGCAGCCTGTGCCAATGCTTGACAACCCTTTCAGTACAGAAATTTTTCCCAACATCCAATCTAAAATCCTCCCCTCCTGCRATTGATAAATGTATCTGTTCCATCACTGGGCTAAAAATTTTACAACRCAGACAGACAGAGAGACAGAGCCAGGAGAAAAAAAAAAAAGAAGAAAAATTTACATCTCAAGTGCATTGCATAACCAGCAATCATTGTAATAGAATTACTGACATTATGGGCTGCTAAAGGAACAGTTAGGAGCTTGTCTCACTTGTCTGTAATTTACTCTGTGTCTATTTAGCCTTGATGTACAGCCGAGGTCAATTGTTGTGCCGCTTTCCTATCTCCCTACTTGGGAGTTATAGAGAGTAATGTGTGCCTCCTGACTATCTCTCCTGGTCAAGCTTGTCTGTCCTGTCGTTCAGCAGTGCCACGTGTTAATAGATAGTGCTGAACAGTTAATATCACCAGCTAATTGGCAAAGCACGTGTGAAGCAGATGTATTTAAATATAGWGTGTGGAGGCTGAAGGAGTAGCTGAAATGCATGTGTGATAAGGATTTATTATTAGAGCAGATTAATGAGCCCACCTTTTTCTCCTCCCCCCCTTCATCTCTCATCCTCTTCCCTGACCAAGTGTATTTTTAATTCTTCCATTTAGTAAAGGTTTTATTCCACTGTTGAGAGAATTCTGATGGAGAATTTTGTGTTGGCTGTGTGGCAGCACCCAGAAGGTCAGACCCATTTTGCTGTGTACTGAGTATTTGTCAAGACTCAGATCTGTAGTAAAACAGAAACAACTGATTTATAAAGTGTAGGTGAATAAGGGGTATGTGAAAAAGGGACAGACAGAGGGAGACGTGTATTTTTCTAATGCAGATCTGTTGTCTAAAAGATGTAAAATATTAAACAGGWATCACCTTTTCCCTTTAAAAGACTTTTGGCTGAAGTCTCAGCCCTCTGCCAGGCTTTGTCTACTCAAAGRCAGCTTTCCACTGCCCTTGATGTGAGGGGTCTCAGTGCTTCAAGCCACTCTCCTGCCTGAATCTAACCTGCAAAGGGAATGGAGATAGGTTTTGAAATATCCTCACTGCCACATTTAGGTCCTATGTAAACTTCCATCCCAGCTGCAACTGTGCCCCCAGAATTGAAGATCAGCTTTTGGAGTTTTATCAAGTTGTACATCCCTAAGTTTGCCCTCAGATGGGAGAGGTTTGAGGTTTGCCTCTTTTCTGTGGAGGTTGCTTTTCACTCTGAGACACCTGGATCCCTTTGTAAGCACCCCTTGAAGCCATTGTGTGTGAATTTGTGTTCTCTGCTTTGCAGCTGGTGAAACTGAGATCCAGAGATGATCCTGATGATGATTYGGATGATCTTGATGATCCTGATGATGAAAGTCTAAGCTAGAAGTTAAATATTGATCTTGAACGAAATTAAAATGAAACAGAAGAATTCATAAGGAAAGACGGATTTACTCCATTCTACTCTCCCCAGCCAAAAATTGTCTTCCCCAATGTTTTACCAAGTAGCAGTAGGCAAAACAGAGTGACCCATCACACAAAGTTAGTCATGCACATGAGCATGCCCATGGTTTCATTTATTCCTGGCTTTATGTTTTCTGTCATGAGTTTGTGATTGAACAGCTATTGGGTTCACTGGCAAAACAAATTTTCTTAAATTCAGCTTACAGCCAGGTAAATGGAATTTGCTTGCTCTTGGACTGGATAGTTTACAGTTAACTCACTTCTCATTATCAGGTTTTCAATTCCAAATAGGTGAATTTATTATTTTATTTATTAATTAAATAAATATGGTTGATTTTTACTACATTTTAAGTGGAAATATGGCTCTTTAAGCTTTTTCTGATCTGGCAGACCCAAGGATGCTTTAGCTGTGATGTGATGCTGAACAGACACAAGTCCCAATCAAACATGAGTCCCTTCACCCCCAAAGTTTCCATGTGAAGGAAGACTGTGTACATGGATTAAATAGGAAGGTGTAACACACTCCTATCCATCTTTTATCAGGACAGGAAGGGACTTGGGCACCTTGGTATCCATTGCCTGCTGTACACRCAGCCTCAGCAGATTTCACCAGCCTTATGAAATAGAGGCCATACTAAAATAATAATTATTTTTAAAAAATCTGCAACATTTTCTCAAAAAAAACCCCAACCATGTTATATTAACTTTTCAGATAAGTATCTCTGTCTGCATAGAAAACAACAGAAGGATCCAAATCATCCTCAGTTTTTACCCATGAGACTGCATGAAAATAAAATAAGGGCAGGATTTTCCCAGCAAACAGAAGTTTCTTTGGGTTTATCCCATACTTTACAACTTCYCATGGTTCAGTGACATGATTTGGATTGTTATCCATCACAGGGTTTGCTTAAGTGAACTTGGGTTTTGGCACACCAAAGCTYCCCTAAGCTGCAGCTTTTGTTTTTATTGTTTAAGTTCTGTTGGGAAGATATTTGCAGTTATTCTAACATTACCCTTCACAAACRTTTAACATTGCAAATTGCACGAGGGGGAAGTGGTGAAAAATTTTGGGCAGGATTAAGGTAATCCTAAAACAAGCTAATAAAAAACACATATAAGTGTTCTATTTTTAAAAGGAGACAAGATGAGACACATAATCTCTTTCAATAAGTTTTCTGGAGCAGTAAACCTTTAAATCCAATATACAATATAGATGTGTGTTTGTGTGTGTGCCTGTGTACATGGGTATTTTCTTAAACTTTCCTTTGCCAAGATACAAAGCCCAGCTTGTCAGAGTTACATCATGTTTATAAATCTCCTCTTCAGTGCAATTTGTCTGACATCAACCTTCAGCTCATGCAAGCATAAGTCTTTTTTGGCAGATGAGTGTTTGGGTTTTTATGCATTTTTTTTTCTCAGAATCTATTTATTAAATTATTATAATTTTATTGACTTTTTAATAAAGGTAGTAGAAGGGACACGCCAGAGAAAAGAATTTAATGTTYATATTAACTTTAAATCTTGCCCTCTTGCTGTCTGTATCCACATCATCAGTAAACAAAGGCYAGATTATTTAGTAAATCAGATGCTATGGTCTTAATAATTTTTTTTGTCTTTTGAAACATGTGGTTTCTCCTATTATTTGATTAAGAGCTGAAWGTTATCCTTGATGTTGTGAGTGGCAAAAGCCCTGCTGGCTCAAATCAAATGGAAAGAAATGTTTGATGCATATGGTTGCAAGCACCACCTGTGTTTCTAAATCAAGGGGCAGATCTTTTACAGATTAAAAAAAATGCCATTGCTATATGGGGCAATTTATCCTGCCCCTAGGGCAGCGTTGTCATAACTCCATGGTGCAAATTGTTGCAGCTTGAAAGTGGAATTGCTACAGCCCTATCTTGTAATGAAGGCAATTTATATTGGCTAAAAACCTACCCCAGTGATTTAGATCCTGATCTTGCTTACACCAGGGCTCATGGCAAAAGTGCTGGTGGATTCAAATGAAAACTGAAGTGAGATACCCCTGGAGCCTCCAGGACTGCTACAATTGACTTGAAAGGCAACCAAAGAGTGGGTGCTTGTGTGAATTCACTGTCATGGAAATGACTTGAAGGAGGCAGCTCTGCCTGAGATATCCCCCTATGACATCAGGTGGCCAGGCAATTTTCCCTGTRGGATCCAGCTGGATCTAAGACAAGATCAGATTCTCTGCTCTTTTCACCTCCCTGCYTCTTTCTATCTGGCAGCACAATTTGTGTCATGTGTGAGGAGTTTCACCACAAGCACTCTTAAATATTTTGGTCTTTTTAATTATGCCTTCCTATTTTTAACTGCCACCTTTTTAATCCTGAAAAGATAATAGACTGATCTCAAATCCTGCTTCAGGGTTGCAGCTAATTGCATRTTTGGCCAACTACTGGACTTCCTTTCTTATAATGTTTCTCTCAAGTGCTCAACAAAAGCAATTTGTGGTGCATTTTACTAGCCAAATGTATATAATATTACATATTATTAGAATGTTATTAAAGCAAAGACTTTTGTTGTTCTTCTGCCAGACACAAAGAACTCTTTTCCCTTGTATAAAGAAGTTTCAAAGCTAAAACTTCCTGCCTCTTCAGGCTTCCAGTGGTGTCCTGACCTCAGTCTACTGGGAAAGGCTATTTTTCTCATTCCAGGAAGAAGCTGTAGATATTTTCCATTCTTGTGACTTAGGGCAGGACAAGGTGTGACTGCACCATGTGTGAATACCTCTGAGCTAATTCCCACTGACTTGTTKGGTTAGTGCATGCAGGAGAATGCAGAGAAAAGCCCAAACTGCAAAGCCTGACTGAGGAGCATGGTTGTAACTGCTCAACTCCCGGCTGCCAGCAATGCCTGAGGAAGCTACTTTAAAGCTAAACTTATTAGAGACACAGCTTAACCTTGTCTGAGCTCTTCTCTTACCTTTTCACTCTCTTTCAGCTCACTTTCTAGATGTGGTCTCTGATTCTTGCTTTTCCTGAGAACCTTGTGTCAATGTGGAACAGCAGAAGCAGGTGCTCATTCAAGACTCAAAATAATGTGGAAAATTAATTCAGTTTCCAGAACAAGAACTGAAGCACACAGACTTTCTTACCCAAAAGCTGATCTCAGGGGGCAGAGAACAGGAGCTGTGTAGAGGGACTGCAGGTTTGCAAATGACATTTCCATGTATGGGGGTTTGGGAATAGGACTAAGCTCTGGCAAATGCATCATTATTTGCAGTGCAACCTGCTGTATGCCCTGTATTGCAGGATTCTTTGCTTTTCTGGCCTGGCCAAGGACCAGGTCAGGACTATCAGGACCAGGTCTCATTGCCTGACTCTATTCCTCTTCCTAACCCAGCCTTTCCTTCAAATAAGCACTGCAGCAACTGCTTCCAGCCATTCCTCTCTTCCAGTGGAATTAAAGTGATGCCCATTGGATACAGGGAAGAAAGAGACTGGATAGTATTCTTGCTTCAAATGAAATCCATACCCACACCAGTTTTTGCATCAGAAACTTCAGATCCTGCTGAGGAGATGCCAATGGTTTCAAGTTTGCATTAGTGAAGAACTCCCCAGAGCTCTGCTATTAACCCTATATTTAGTGTAGAAAGTGACACAGGATTTCCAGAGTTCTGGGTTCTTCATACAACAAAGACATCAGGGGGCTGGAGAGTGTCCAGAGAAGRGCAATGGAGCTGGGAAAGGATCTGGAGCACAAGTCTGAAGAGGAGCATCTGAGGGAGCTGGGGATGTTCAGACTGGAGAAAAGGAGGCTCAGGAGTGACTTCTTCACTCCCAACAACTCTCTGACAGGAGGGTGCAGCCATCTGGGGCTCAGTCTTTTTTCTCTGGTAACAGGTGACAGGACGAGAACAAATGGCCTCAAATCCAAGTGCCAGGGGAGGTTTGGATTAGATATTATGAAATATTTCTTCCTTCTAAGTATGCCCAGGTATTGGAACAGGCTACCCAGGGCAGGGGTGGAATCCCCATCCCTGAAAGCATTCAAAAACCACGTAGATGTGGTGTTTGGGAACATGTTTTAGTGGTGCATGTGAAAGTCGTGGGTTAATAATTGGGCTCAATGATCTTAGAGGTTTTTTCAAACCTTTCTAATTCTATGATTCTATGGTGATGCCAGCAGGCTGGAGACGCTGGAATTGTGTTGGAAAGGAGTCATCCAAATCTGGTATGACCTTAACCCATGGAGTTTATAGACAGCAGCCCCTGGAGTGAGCTCTGCTGAGGCTTTTCCCAGGGGAGCTGTGAGTTTGATGACACAGACATGTACTCCTGGTGTCTACACTTTGCCTTTCAACAGCACTAATGGGTCTGTGTCACTTCCAGCCTAGGGCTGGCTGCTCTCCAAGTTGGGAAATGCCTGGACAGCACGAGCCTGGGTTCAGAGAGAAATGCAGTCCCTGTTTGCTCACCTCCCACATCAGGGCTCCCTCACATGCCACAAGATAGGCGTTGCTGAGTCCTGTTTTGTTTTGGATTTTGTTGTAGATAACTAACAGGAGAAAGGCTCACAAACCCATCTTTCTCTTCAATCTGTACAAGACTTAAGTGGAAATATGATGTATCTCGCTCATCACTCAGGCTTTTAAACTAGTGTAAAATGATGATTTGGAAACATTATCTTTTTTTTCCTACCACTTTGCCTTGACCTGAATTTAGGGAACCGACAGATCCTTTCCACCCTTCCTTTTCCCTGCAAGAAAAAATGAAGGTTAGGATTTCAGCAATTCTGATGTTATTGTACTTAAAAGATCCAGTTGGAAATGCAGTGAATGACTTGTTGATGACATTCCAGTGACAACTGAAGTTAATACTGGTCATAAAAAGTAATTTACTTCAATTGGCTTATTGCAAATGCACRAGGGCTGTTAGCTTCATTAATGTAAAAAAGTAGGAAAAAACCCACTCTGTTTCCTTTCTTCCTTTCTTTTTGATGTTTCAAGTATGTTACAAATAARCTGCTAAATAGATTTAATATTTGACATAAAGGACCTCTTTCCCAGATGTCTGACATAGTTTATAAATTATTACGCTTATAGAAATTGTGTTATTGCTATACCTTATTTTTTTTTAATGAATGGATATTATTTCTTGAGCAACAAGGAAGAAAATAAGTCATCAATAACTAGGTAAAGTCCTGTAAAACACAGGTGTCAGGATAGATTCTATTTGTATTCAAATTCTATTCATATTTGAGCAGTGCAAGGCTCAAAGAGGCTCAGTTATCCATAGAAAAAATTAGTGTGACCATTTTAAGAGTCTGTCTTCAAATRTTTTTAAGCCTATTCCTTAATTTTGTTAATGTTTCAGAATTGTGTTTTTTGAGGAAGAGGGCAAATCAGGTGCCTCCATGTTACCTCTTCTCTGAAGAGAGCAAACTTTATTGTTGCACTAAGTCAGTCACAAGGATGAGAAATGATGTCTTTAATGCCAAAGATTTCATCCATGACAATGAGGATTCCTTTTTCCAGTGACTGCATTTTAACCTTCAAATCCCAAAGGTCACAGAGAGGTAATGTTTTCATTAAAACATACCTGCTAAGGTGACCTAAGCCTTAACATAAACAAAGTCTTTTAAATGCAGACACCTGAAATACCTTGGTTTTCAATCCTGGCTCCAGTGTTTGAATCTCAAAGGTGAAGAAGGCATACCAAATTCCTTTGAAGCCTGGTTTTCTAACCCTAAACTACTTACTAGAGGTAGATTTCCACTTGAAAACAATTAATCACGCGTGCGGAAATCACATTTTTAGGAAATTTWAAATGTGTGGTATTGCACATGTATATGTGCCTTTCCAATTTGCAAAGATACATATTTTTTAAGTAAAAATATCCCAATTTTGTCTTTTTATGAATGTAGTTTATGTTTTTATAAGAAGAGGTAATATAAATTTTCTATCAATTAAGGTAAAGGAGGGGAATCCCAAGAAGCAACATTTTAATATAACAGATAATCTTTTACTGGCTACCAACTGATTGTGTCAGAGTTTSGGGGGCACAAATCATCATAAAACTATGTGTGCAATTTACATAAATTAAGAATCTCAACCCCAGGTCTTCCTGATTTCTGTAAGGGTGAATCAGCAGCTTTTCCAGGACCTCTGCAATTTAATAATATCAAAACCTCTACATTCAGCAGAGGTATCATCTCTGCTCGTGGGTGACCTGCAGTCTGTACCATGCTTCCTCCAAGCCCCTCTGGGAGACAGGTGCCAGATTTATGTTTCTTCTGTTTGGATAAGGAAGCAGGATAGGTCTAACCTTAAGGATTTTCTGTTCCAACATCCTCACTCACCTCCCCTCCAGCAATTTCTATTTSTCCTTTAATTATTCTGCTCTTGCGCTATAAAGTATAAATTCTCTGTATGAATTTCCTGTCCTCTTGTCTGCACAGGACATTCAAAATCCACAGTTGTTGATAAATGGTGAAAACAAACAGCAGAAGAGGGTAGGGTTCAAAGTTCTTTCTGAGATTTTCACAGAATATGTTAAAAATTTCTAAATAATCATGGTTTTCAAGGGAAATRTTTACAGCTGCAGCACAATTTGCTCACACTTTGCTAATAAATGAATAATGTTTCACTTTTGTTTAGTCAAGGCTGAATCCTCCAGAGAAGCAAAACTTTTTAATAGCAATAACTAGATAATTATACATTAAATATTAAAACTAAAACTGGCCATATCACTGAACTGAAGTGCCATGTAAAATATRGAGGCTGGTAAAATATTTATTATACAGTTAAMCAGTTTAATGGTTTAAGGGAATAAYAAGGCTAAAAGAAAAAAACTGAATTGTGCCMGTGTCCTGAAAAGTGTTTAGCTCTCCTCACCTGTATGTTTGTTCTGTAGAATAAAAAGGTAGTGCCCACATATTTAATGTCTGCAACGTTTCATGTYAGCAAAGTCATGCATAAGTTGGATCTACTCAAGGGAGGAAAATCAAGCAAAAAATTAATTCCAGTGTAAGAAACGCAACAATTCAAGCCTGTATGTATTAAAACAGCAACTTAGGAAAAGACTGAATGAATGCACGTGTGAGAAAAATGCCAATAACTGGTCACAGGAGTGTGAAACAGCCTTGGCTCTTGTTTCAAAGTTAGTGGCAGCCTGTGGACKCCAGTGGGATTTTGCACCAGGTCCTCAAAGATCCCTCTGAGTAATCCCAACACTCATGGAAAGGGCCCAAATTAATTCAATGGGCAGCACAGCTGTGGCTGGTTTTCCTTTTGAGAGATGACCACTAACTATGCTCATCCATGGGGCTGTGGGTGGTTGTCCATGGGTCAATCCCACCATCAGCAGATCCACCTGGGTCCCAGTTATGAATTTCTAATGGATTTGTTTTCTTGGATGAGGCTGGAAAGAATCAGTATCTGCACTGGGATGCTCAGTCCTCACTTTTCATTTCTACTTCCTCAGAGGAGGAGAGAAGGAGAGGGCAAATAAAGTGAGCAATCTTAATCACTGCAGGTAATCCCCCACCATGTCATGCTTAGATATGTCAGTGGCACAGAAACATCATACACAACAGCTGAGTTTAATTTTGTGCAGCTCAAGAAGGAGGTGCTGAGCTGGGATTTCCTCAAGAAGGGGCTTTGAGAAGTGCTGTGAAGGAGCTCAGGTTTGAAAACTGAGGGCCACTTATATTCCACATRAATTATTGGCTTTAAAAAGGAACTTTGGTTCATAAAACGGTTTTCCATATTTATTTTGATTTGATTTTTTWATAGCTTTTCATGTTCTGAGAAGGGGGATGGGACTCTTTGCTGGGGTCTTTTCTTTTGTATTTCCTACATGTCATGCCTGCAGTCTCAAAAGCTCTGAAAACAGATGCCTTGCTTTCAAAGCAGCTTTCACTTTTTTGGCAATGCCAGATATTTAACAGTAGAAAATATAAAACAAAACCAAAGCCAGCAACTTTTAATATCTGCTGTTTCCTTATCACCCTTTTTTATGCTTGTTAATCATGGTGACTGGGAGTATTTTAATCACTTATAATGTATAAATTTCTCCCCCTTCCCCAAACWTCTGTTTATTTTACAACAACATGAACCTTGGGGAAGAAAATTGTAGCTGCTATTATATATATTTTTTTTCAAAGAGAAGAAATAAACATTCAGATTTCACATTTGCTACATCAAACAGATGCTATTTATTTAGTCGCTTGAGGCAGGAAGACTGATGAGAAGAGCATTTATTTTATGGCCTAAGGTGSTAAACTATTTTTAATAAGAACAATGCTTAAGGAAAAGAAAATTCCTAGAAAACCTCTTCAATCAGTTGGAGAGGACAGAAGAGAAATCCCCTTTTGTGGTAAGGAAAGGTAAAGAGCTCCATGACACATCCAGCTTGGGCTGCCTTAACCTTCCTCTGTTGGATGAGGGAGATGTCACCAGACATCGTCTCATCTGGGAGTAAAAGTGAAAATACATCAAAAATATCACACACTAAGTCACAAACTTGCCAAAAAGTTTCTTCCTTGTGTACAAGCAGAGGTGAGGACAACCAGGTGAATGTTCTGGAGACATCACTCAGCAGGTGATATCCAACCACTCATTCTTTTCCACCAATTTCTGCTTCTTTTTCTTAATAGGGTATGCCTAAACATCCAGATTCTCCAGAGAAAATAAGAAACGCTAAAAATTATAAATGGGGAATTGTTAGCAAGTGAAATGGCCCAAAGCAGAGGTGTTGTCTGGGTGAAAATCATCCAGGAACCAGCTCAAGCTTTAAACCCAAGACTTACTCAGTTTATAAGTACAGACATGTCCCAAGACCTTCCATTTTTAAATTATYTGCCAACATCTAAGCTAGAAACTAGAATCAGCAGTTCAAGATACTGAACCCATTATCAAGAACCATAAGATTTACAATAAAAAGAATACTTTTTTTTATTTCTGTATTTTATTTCTCTATTTTCAAGCGTAAGTCTTGACACAATGATACATTTGTCACTTAGTTTCTATCTTCAATRTGAGTAATTAATTATGAGTGCAAACCCAGGACAGATTGATTTGGCACAGCCAAACTCAAACAGACAATTTGTTACACCATGAAAATATTGTAAGAATGTCATAGAATGAGAAAGTTAAAAAATTCTTTTATAAATGGATAATAGAAAACATTCTGGAAACTATAAACTGAATTGTTAAATAATAAAAATTTTGGAGTTTACTCTTTAGACTTAGGATTCCAGTGTATTTCAAATGGTTTTTTTAACCACAATGAAAACTTTATCTTGCAACCACATTTACCGTAAATTATTTTGGTTTTCTTCTGCATACAGACCTCTCCAAACAAACAGATACAGTCTGCTGTGCAACACATCCCCTTGGTGAGAAAATGCAGTCTTGTTGCCCTGACTAACAAATAATAACCAACRTGTTAATGGGAAAAGATAAAACAAGACCCTGAAATGCTCATTTGTGTCAAAATTAGTTTATTTCCCAGGGCATAGGGAATCCCAGYTGAATTGGTTGCTGCAGTGATATAAGAAACATGCAAACTGTACCCTTGATTAGAATCTGGGAGAGAGAGATAAAAGGTTTATCTGTRTGACAAGAGCTGTTTGATGGACAATTAGATGACACTTTTTTATGTTTGCTAAAATCTCACAGCTTTTGTTGATGCTTTGTCACTAAACTCATTCCCAGCCCCAAATTAACAATCTTACCTTCCAGAGGAGGCTTTCTGGCAAACAAAAGTGATGAGAGCAAATATGTAAATGTCATGAATATTTTGCTTCTAAAATACATGTGGACATGTGTGTGTGTGTGTAAATATTTAGGCACCATTATGCACTGTAACACATCCGTCTGTCCATGTGGGTCTGTGTATGTGTGTTTGTGTTTCACTCACCCGTTAACAGGTCAAGATTTTCAAATGCTTATGTGCTTGTGAGTTGGCCAATATTATATAAACCATATATAATTACAACGTATTATATGTTATCAATACATATATATATATATATATGTTATATAAATGCATTATTATAATACCTATCATTTTGAATACCAAAATACATATTCTCAATATACACTATCATATATGATATTATGGAATCATAGAATTCCAGAATGGTTTGGCTTGGAAGGGACCTTAAAGATCATCCAGGGATCTGTGATCATCTCATTCCAACCCCCTGCCATGGGCAGGGACACCTTCCACTAACCCAGGGTGCTCCAAGCCCCCTCCAACCTGGCCWTGAACACTTCCAGGGATGGGGCAGCCACAGCTTCTCTGGGCAAAGATACCCAAGATATAATATAAAAAAATACATATTTTATATACTATACTGTACACGCCTATCAGTACACATATATCGTGTGCATATGCAAAAAATAGATGAAAACCTAAGCTTAGGTAAAGTTTGAKGTATTTTAATTTCTATTTAATGTTTTTCCTTGGACAAGAGGCTCCAGTGMGACCCTGTGGTTTTGGTATGAACTGAGGGTGGTCATAGTCACACAGGGGCAGACTGAATGAATCAGGTAAATGGTTGTGAGTGAGAGACAGCAAATAGAGGAGCAGATTTTGAGAAGTGTGATGGGGATCAGGAGAGCAGAGGTCCTTAATCAGATTTCCCAGATTACTGCATCATATTTATGGGTTTAGTGCAGCTAWTTGTTGCTGCCTCTTTTGACATTTTTTTTAGCTACTTCCTACAGCACATGGCTATAACTCACTCCCACTCACTCCAAAGTTAGATGTGGAAAAGCCTGCAGGGAAAGACCTTTTCTTCAGAGGGCTTCATAAATTCTGTAAGAAGAAAACAACCCTCCCCAAGACTAATYCATCCTTTGTTTCACATTAAAAACACAAAATCAGGGGAATTTCCCACACAAAGAAATGCTGTCAGGGCTGAAGTGGTGCATGGTCGTGCCCTGTGTACTGCACCCCTAAGAGTTTATCAAAGCAGAATGAACACTGCCAGCAGCTCTGAGGCATGTGCCTTTTGCAAAATATCATCACCAAATGTGCCTACAGGCTTCTTCCCTCCACCTGTTCTTCCCTGAGCTGGAGTTCACATCCTGCTTTTCCAGATCATGTACAAGTACGTGACCCAGAGGTGCACTTAGCACCTTTCACTGCTGACTTTCTTGGGCTTTAGTGGTTGCATCACACTGGGCCAAGGACATGACACCTGATCAGAGAGGTGGTCTGAGATGACTTTCCACCTGTCATTCTTCAGCAGGCTAGGAATCACAGTGGATTCCCTACATAGCTTGCAGCAACTCAAAAGCTGCTCTAGATCCCATCAAGAGCACTTTTATCTCCTAAATGAGGCTATGACTCACAGTCCTTTTGGATTTTGATAAGACTGATGACATTGCTTCTGTCATCGTTCCCTCTCCTCTGCCTCACCTGTTGTCTTCCACAGAGGCAACCAACCTCCCTGTTTGTTCTGCTGTTTCATGGCCTGAAGTCAGAGGGATTTGAATTCCCAGATAGGGCWACCAGGCTGTGGCATCCAAAGATCTAATCCTCTCTTGCTCCTGTCTCAGAGGGTTAATCATCAGCTGTGGAGCCTGGAGGACAAATGGGCATGGGGTGGCTCCAGCTGAATGGGAATCAGATGGGAGCTACTGAGAAGGTATCTGTGTTCACCATACCCATCAGTAGCCAAAAATCTGTGTCTGAGCTGTATTTCCTTTGTGACTGGTGGAGGAAAAGAGCTACTTTTAGGACAAAGTTCACGTTATCATAAAATAAACATGTACTAAAGGCTGCAGGAATCACATCTCTTGATTAGAAAGGGATCCCAGGAAGATTAGGTGGAATGTTGACATCTAAAAATAAAGAAAGTTAACTTACTCCCATAGTAAGTTGGAATATTAGGGTGGTTACTTGGTCATAGCAGTAGAGCTGATGACCCTAACATGATCATCAGCTGTGTTAATTGATATAATGTGTTTATTTACAAGAATTCATCTGGGTTAGACTGTAAATTTGTCTTCCATTCTCCAAGCAATATTTTGCATTTGGTTTCTAGAAGCATCAAGGACAAATAACTGTGTGTATATATGTATTTTTACATATATATATATATATATATATATATATATATATATATATATATATATGTGTATATATGTACATGTTGAAGAGCCAAAAAATAATCTAAAATAAAAATATACCAGAAATGAATGAAAAGAAGTTACTCTACATAGAGCAAATTTGTTCTCCATGTCTACCTTAATCCATACACTTCAATTTAATCCACTTCTCTGCACTTAAGTCTATTCACTACATTAAAGCCAACCCACTAAAAGTACTTATTTCACAGTAATCCAGCTATTAATTGGCATTTTCCTCCCTGTTCCCATCCCAGCCATCTTATTGTCTTCCTAGAATGATTCATCACGAATGGTGAAAATTCCCATGGCTTGTTCTAGTGCAGAGTAGCTGGAAGATGGGAATGGTGTTTGGAAGGACTCATTGCCTGATTTACATTATGCCAAAAATAAGCACTTCTACTCAGGCTCAGCCTTGTTAACAAATTTCTTCATCAGCAGGCAAAGCAGTCACTGCTGCCAAATTATGCAGTAATGCAGACTCAGCATGATTAGTTCTTCTTTGGGCCAAAACATCACTTATTTTATTTTATTTTATTTTATTTTATTTTATTTTATTTTATTTTATTTTATTTTATTTTATTTTATTTTTTATTTTTATTTTTTTAATTTTATTTTTTTATACATAGTCTTGATTTATATCTCAGGATGAACAAGGTCTTATGACCACCAGAAAGGTTGCTTTGGATTTGTACTGCTGAGTGAGCACCAAGCTTCCCCTTCCAGGAAAAACCCACCTGAGCCATAGAAGATATTAAAATATAGTGGATATTAAAATGACAAACATTGATTTCCTCTTTCATTCAACTGGAACCTAAGGAGATATAAAAAGGGGTTTAAAAATATTGATTTTAATGTTAAAAGGTGGTTGATCTCATAGGGAGAAAATAACTGCAATGATAAGGAAATGCATTATGGAGTCAAAAATTTAAAACATCTGTGGCTTAAAAAAATTATTTTGTAAGCCATCTTATTAAATATTATTATTATTCTCAAAATATTTGCAGTGTCATTGTTAAAAAGTAGAGAGACTACTTACTTGCTAGGAGTGAATATTAGAACACTTAGAGCACGTGAATATTGCAGAGTGTGGCGTCACATGGCAAAGAAAATGGAAAGAACCTTGGAATAAGAGGTTGGAAAATGCAGGGATTGCCATGGGAGTGGAATCTGTGTAACAGGAGGAGAATGGTTCTGCACTGAATTTCCATGTCATTTCTACAACTTCCATTGCAACTGCACTTGCAGAGGCCTTGAGTGGAACACTGTGATCAAAGCTGTCCTGTGCTCGCAGTTTCTGCTCTCACAGGARTTCCAGCATTTGGAAATTAGTCCTTGCTGTGAATCACAACAAAGCGGTTTTTCCTCTCAGATTTTTCCAGGAACTGAAATGAAATAATGATAAAAAGAATTGGATCAATCAAACAATTGAATTTCAGTTTAATTTTTTTTTCTTTTTTTCCTTCAAGATACTTATTGTGTCAAATTCATTTAAAAGTTACTTTCACACCAATTGAAAATATTACAGAACGATGCAACTGATTTTTCAAACAATTGCATTTCAGTTTAATACTTTTTYTACTTCAAAATATTTATTATGTCAAATTCATTTCAAAGTTACTTTCAAACCAACTGAAAATATTACAGAGCAATACAACTGTTTGGGGTTTTTTTTTGTGGAAATAGCTGCAACTCTATATAATTGTATTCAAAGCTTCTATTTTGATTACAGTATTTTGTGATAGGGCAAGAAGATGGCAGAGTGGAAGAGTTTTAAGCTGACTWCAGCTTTGCCTGGGGAAAGTAGAGACTTGTGGGTCTCTGCAGGAGAGTAGATCCTAAAACATGTGTTTAATCTGGATTTATTCCCTTTGAAACTTCATGAAAAGACATGATGAAATTACCTTTTTTAAAATGTTCAGGAGAAGTCACTGCTTTTGAATAGTTGCTTCATTGCTTTTGTCAAGGATCTATTTTCTAACAATGTATTTGTCTTTATTTTGCAGYGCTCTAATGGTTTCACAGCTTTTATTTATTAATTGGGAAAAACAAGAGTTGTTTGTACAGTTTCAACTTTACAAGCCAAAGGGCAGAGCCAGTTCCTGTACAGAACTTTGCYACCAGCTCCAGCAAAGTAAATTCAGAGAGATTGTCCTGTTAGAGTTGAGTCATCCTGGTGTAAAAGGAAAAGCAACATCCTCTGAAGGGTGGTATTGCAACATTGGCACAAATCTGCCTGTCCTCATGTGGATAAACAGCAAAGCAACACCAAACAACCCAAATACCTCTTGGTAAGACACAAACACTGCTAAATATTAGTTGGATCTCTTGGTTTGTTTTGCTTTGAAGAAATGAGGTACTTTTGGAAATTGTGTCCAGGATGTAGTTGGAGCTGGTTGTTTATCCGTCAGTTAGGATTTTAATTAATGCTTTTTGGGGCTGGATTTCACTGCAGTGAAGTCATAATATGGGCAGCTTTTATGGAGGAAAATTAAAAAAAAATTCACAGTCAAAAGATCTCAGGTCTGAGCCGGAAAAAGAAAGCATTCAACTTTCAGTGGGGCTTATTTTGTGAAAGTCAGATATTCTGAAGGAAACAAAAAACATAAATTTCAGCCTAAAATTTATTTGGAATCATTATTCATAACCAATGTCATTGGTGACAGAGTCAGGAGAAAGCCTGCTTATGGCAAGGGGCATTCAAATCCAGGGGCTGGATTTTGATGATCCTAGTGGGTGCCTTCCAACTCCAGAYATTCTGTGATTCTAAATGCCCAAAGAAAGAATCATTCCAACCCCTGAAGCTCTCACAAGCTCAGCAGGTGGTTTGTAAAGGCAACATCATTTCCTTCTGTTCATGGAAGAAGATGAATTTACCCAGAAAACTTGCTTAGGAGGCACWGGTGGAATTAAATCTTCTGAACAACCTCTTAGTACAGATATAGGAAGAGCCCTTTGCCTTCTGTTTAAGATTAGCAGAAGTTTTGCTGAATTGGGATCCAGGACTCCTCACCCAGAAATTCTGACTTGCCCCATACCTCAATTTCCCTATCTGCAGGATGAGTAATATCCTATTTACATCAGATTCTTATTTACATCAAGTTAGTCATTAAATGCTGCAGAATTTTACAGCACTCATTAAAATGCTGTAAAAGAACAAGATTAATCAACTACCCATTACTCAGTGTGTAGAATTACTCACAGGGCAGGTTTCTTCCTGATCAGATGCCCACCACCCTTTTCACCAAAACAATATGACTAACAGAAATCAATGCAATGTTGAGAATGAATGAAAAATAATTTTATTCTGTGTTTTCTTCTACATATGGTTATAGACATGAGCGGATGAAAAACAGCCTTTCTGCAAAACCTTCCTGTGAACTGAAGCCACTCCTTGCAAATAGGCACGAGCAGAGAATTAAAAACACTCCCCAGATTTTGATCTCAGTTCAGCAAGTTTTGCTTGGGCACAAGTCCATTGGCTTCTTCACCCAAGCAAGTGAGACACAAATCAGGATGACATATTCATGCATGTCAGATAGAAGTGTGCAGGGTTATGTCCATATTAGTCATGAGATAACAGGACAGATGCATGTGAGGGTGGAACAGCGTTAGCAAATTATCTCACAAAAGGCTATTTGTCTTCCTTGGGACGTGTGCCACCACTTCAACAAGTCTGAATAAATCTGCATTCCTGACTTCCTGTCATGGAGACTTAATCCAGCTCGGTCAGTGAGGAGATGCAGGTTGAAATAAATTAGTTGGAGAAGGAAAAGCTTTCAGAAGGTTTTGCATTTGCCCTTCTGTGTTACATTTCTGCACTCCCACTCACCAAACTACCCAGCAGCACACTGGGGGAAAATTGAAAGAAGGAACRCATGGAAATGCCTGCAACCCAGCTAGGATGTGGCTGGCTGGATTCCCTTCACAACCTCTGGCCAGATGTTGAAACAGCAGTGATGTGTTTTATCTTCCACAGAAGTTAAGGCCCCAAAGAGATCAGCTACTTCAGAGTTAACTTGGAAAGGAGCTGAGGGGGACCTGCTTGTGTAGACTGTGCTGGTCTATTTGGATGCAGATAAATTTCACTTGAATTGTGAGTCAGAGCTCCCCACAMCCGGCAACCTTCAGCAATGGCAAAGAGTAAAACTGCTTCATTTTACCTTTTTCTGTACTAAAGAGTAGTGACATGATGGCAAGTCTGAGCCCTCTGTGCCTCAGGTCTTCTCTCTGTGACAGTAAGAGCAGCATCAGCAGAGAAACAGCTGGAATTTAAGCTCCCAGATGGATTTGCTTAAACCACGACTATTTTGCCCTGAAGTGCACTTAGGAGCACTCACTCTGTCTTTCAGCAGCAGCCACAGAAGCCTGCACCAAAAACTTGGAGCAAGCAGTAACTTCTTTAACAACTTCAGAAAAATATGCAAAGCTGGCCTGCCTACATCTTAGATTAATTGGGCACTGACTCAAGGAGAGGAATGAGTATAGAAAGAGAGAGAATTAGACCTGTTTTCCTCTCCCCAAAACTCAGTCCAGTCASAGAGGTGACCTGTGTCACGTCTGCCTGTGCTCCCCACCTCTGCCTGCTTTTGGCTCATGAGCTCTTTTGTAACCTGCCTCTGACGCAGAGGTATTTACAAAACAAATTCCTGATCACAGGATCCTGCTGTCAGCAAACAAATTCTATTTGCTACACTGACTCCAGGAGAGCCATAGGCTGAGGAAAAAAGCTCTGGTCAACTCCTAACCCTGCTTAGCAGAGCAGGACCTAAATTGTGAAGTTCACATATTGTTTAATGTTGTGACCTCTGTGCACTTGCTAATCCCTCATCCASTGCTCTGCAGCTTCTTTCTTTTCCACAGCCTCCAGACTAATACCCAGAAAGATGCTTGGATTTCCAAAACTGCAAACCATGCAGCTGTCACATTCATAGGGGATGTTATGTTGAGTCAGCACGCTGCCCCAGCATGGCCACAGCTATAGGATCTCTCCTTCCTATGGATAATCACATCTTTGCCTGCATCAGGCACCTTCCTGCTGCAGCAGGATTTTGATACCAGCAGCAAGATTGCTTCTGCTCTCAGGGCAAGCTGAAATTAGACCATAGAAAAGATTTTGGAGTCTGTTGTCCTTGCAAATGTAATGTTTCAAAAATCAATGTTCGAATCACTAGTTTTCCCCCATTGTGATAATTTATAAAATACTATCTGATTTTTTTACTGGTCTACTGATATTTTAAATTTTTTATGAACTCAYGAATATTTTGTTTTATCCAGGAATATCCAGTGCTTCACTGGGGTAGAATCAGAGTCCAGGCTCACAGAGAGGAACAGACATAAATCCARTGTGTATCATCCCTCTGACATGTCCATGTCTTTCTGCACACACGAGGAATCTCATCACTCTTAAAATTAGTTTAGTTGCTCCACATTTTTTTTGTTGTTTGCATGGCAGGCAGTGCTCAGGGTGCAGCTGATGTGTGGAAAGTTCACACCCCAGCAGATCTTAGTCATTACTTGTATAAATAATTGACATCACCTGACTCTGGAGCAGGCTGCCCAGAGAAGCTGTGGATGCCCCATCCCTGAAAGAGTTTGTGCCTGGTCTAGTGKAAGGTGTCTCTGCCCTTGAGCAGGATGCTGGAACTAGATGAGCTTTAAGGTCTCTTCCAACCCAAACCATTCCAAGATTCTATGATAAATGTACTCTAAAAATCACTGTGATGAAGATGATGGAGCTGCACTAGTGTATTGGCAGTAGGGCACCAGAATAAGGTGACGCTTCCTTCCCTGTAAAGTTTTTGTTTCAGATGGGGCAACACTTGGAATAACACTTCAGCAAATCTGAAATGAAATTTCAGACTTCTCCACGTGGGTTGAACAGGATATTCACTGACAGAGAAATGARACTGAGCAGATATACAGACCCTGTGTTAAAGTAGCCCAATACACAGCCCAGATGTATGTGCCCAAAATAAATGTGACAACCTTTCAGTGCTGTCATGCAAAGTTTCACTGAGAAACACAGCATTAGGAGTGCAGTACTGTGCTTAAGAATAATTTTWAAAAAATCTAATTTTTAAGAAATAGTTAAAAATTTTTACTGCGTAGTCTCAAWAGGAAAGAATTTGTTTGCTCCAAGATAATGCCTTTTGTCCTTCCATCTTAGAAAATCTTTTCTATGCTCTAAGAAACAGAATCTTTCCTCCAGGTAATTCTGCTTTTTAAGCCTCATTTTTCCTCAAATGCAGAAAAATACTGCACACCCCAACAAAACCCCACAACCTAATTTGAACACTCTGAAACAGCAGTTCAAAAAGAAATGTTTCATTTATAAGTATCTTATTTAAAATCAAACAATTCTTAACATAAATAACTTTTCAATAAAAAAAGGGTCAGGCTCATACCTTTCCTGATAAGAAGAGATTAATTTTATTTAGGTAGATAACTGCCCTTTAAGATGTATTTTTAAAATTTAATTTTAGTTTTAGTACAGGGKACAGGGTGAAATTGCTGTTCAGACCATGAATGAGTCTGATAGAAAATAACTGAGGGCAAATAACACTGAAAAGGAAGGAGAGGTTTTGAAATTGGATTGTGTAAGATGTCACTAAGAAGTATTAAGCAAAGGCCTTCCCTGAAACACAACCATACTAATATTCAAATTAAATACCTATTAAATATAAGATGCACGCTTCACAATATGGATTCTCCCAGGGCTTTGATTAWGAGGTGGCAGGAAGAAGCCTATAATTAATATTATATGGTGATTCTTTTCAAAGCAGCTTGTTCCAAGAGCTGTAATCGCTACTACTTAAGTTGTCCTTCAATAGCTAAAAATAAATTAGGACCCAGAGCAAAGGTAAACATGCAATCCTGTTTAATTTTTGGCAATATTTTTTGGAAAAATTGAAATTATTATATTTCTGAACAATTTTAGCAGTTACAGGTTAGATCTTGCCTTGAATCTAGATACTTTTTGTATACCAGGTCAGTATTTGTTCTGTATAATGGAACAGAAACATTTTTAAAGAAATGATCCCTTCAAACATTTTTGCTCAGTACCTTTGGCCTGAGGCATCCTCCTTGGAGACCAAACCATTTGGAGAAAAGAAATAGCCTCTAAATGGAGCTGTGAAAATTGCAATAACATCTGGCATGATGAAACAGAAATTAGCAATTATCATCTCCCAGCAGAGCAATGGGAACCAGATATTCTCTGTTCATCAAGAGGAAAATAATTAATGCTTAAAAAGAGAACCATATTAAGTTTACCTAATCAAATGCTCTGATACAGGGAAATTTGTCTGGATCTCCATTTAACTAGTGGTTATACAAATAGGTGTGTAGTACTTAACATGGATCTGAGATACTTGCTCCCCTTACATCCCATGGCAACACATTCCATAAGTTAATTAYATGCTTTCTTAAAAAAAATAAAAAGGCATTTAATCCTTTTCACGGTGGCTGTGTTGCTCATCAAATGTCTAGAACAGTTAATGTCTTGGTAAGACTATCAGCTCAGCAATTTTCAAACCCAAAAGGGCTTATTTTGTCATCTTCTTTGACCTATCAGCTGCTAAAGGCAAAGGGACTTCTCTGAAGTTATTCTTGCTTTAATCTTTACTAGATTCTGGCTTTGCAGCACAGATCAGTCCAGATTTGCAAGTGGCTSGTGGCAAAATTTGTTGTTCCAATATTTAATTACACTCATTTGTTCCAGTCAATGTTTGTTTTATTTTCCACTTCTACCTTTCAGACCTTTTTATACCCATTTTTGGYAGAATAATTATCCCCCTCCTTGTCCATCATCTGGTTTTGGGTGAAGTGTGACATCCTGCTTGCTCAGGTCCCTGTCAGATGATTCATTTAATAATTTGCTCTTTTTCATTTTTCACTTCTCTTGTACTCTTTSTACCATCACTTTATTTTTATCAGCACTGACTTAAAGGTTTCTTGGAAGTGTGATGTCAAATAATCATCTCAGGCCCACAGTGCTTATAAATGATGCTTTTTAGTGATTAAACTGCTCCAGTCACCTCTGCACAGCAGACCAGGGGCTTCTGCACCGTGCCTCATTACACTTCTCCTCTCCAAAGCCAAGACATGGAGTGTTCCAGATACCACATCTCTTCCCCAGCCACATTATTTCTGGACAAATAACACTGGTCTAGCCCAGATATCTAAAATTTACAATCCTTAGCAGTGTTCTGTTTACCTTGCCCTCTTGTTTGGACTGTTGAATCTCCCCTGAAAAAGAAATGCTGCTGCTGTCCAGAGACAGTGAGTCCGTCAGTGCTGGCAGAGGTATTTCCTGAAGATCAGCTGTCTGCTCCTTCTGGGGGTATTGCATGACTGAATTCATCTTCATCAAGCCAGAAGAATACCTTTTGTCTGGAAACTTTGACCTCCTGTGTGAACTGGACCTGGAATGATTTCCTGTTCCATCTGGGGAATGTCCATTCCACCAGAAAAGGGTCCTAAGGAGGAACTGCTTAATGCAAGAAAGGGAAACAAAGGGGATGTTTATCTGAGCTGCAGGGTTTTGAGGACATCATTTGGATTTCATGTGGTCAGAGCTCTTGCAACAAAAGCTATCTGTGTATTCCTCAGTATGTCAGGAGCAGTATGCCCACGGTGTTTCAAGGTCCAAGACATGGGACACCACTGTCAGRGAGGTCCCAGGTTGCTCTCTGAAGAGTTTTCAGGGAGTAGATGGGACCAGTTTTGGGTCAGCTGGGTTATAGGACCAGGTCCTTGATGGCTCATTGCAGATAGGGGCTGGAATGAACTCCAAAACCTGAGATCCTCCCAGTGTACAAAAATTCACATCTGACCATCAGAGTTTTTTCAAGTGAAATGAAATGTAGAATGTAGCACCAAAGAYAAAGAGCTGTTGTGCAAAATAAAACACTTTTCCCATTTGTGTCCATGGTTTCCTTTTAAATTATTTTTTGCTTTTTTTTGTCTCACCTATACTATAAGGAAATTCAAACAAACCTGCAAGACACATGTTTAAAATCCCCAACAAACTATGAATAGGTTGTTTAAAAGAAGGACTGCCTCAACAGAAGCCAATGTGTATCATTGATGTGTAACTTTATTCTAGGGCAAAAACCCACCGTGGTTTCTCTGAGCTGGCAGGACAAATGGAAAGATAGCAGTTGTGACCAGAGTTTTATGAAAGCACATTAAACCTGTTTTCATTCCTTCATCATATGACAGAGAAGTGGTCAAGTAAACTCTTCAGCAGTTCAATTTGACTAAATCTTTTAAAAGTCACTGTGATCTGCAGCATAGCTGGAATAAAACCACTCTAAACCCCAGCACCTGCTGGTTAACTCAAAACAGCTGACCTGCCAATGATGCTCCTTATTTCTCCATTCTTCACCATGCTTCAAGATACTAAAAACCCATCCAGCTTTTCCTACCTTTTTCTGTCCATGCCAGGGGTCCCACACGTGGTGCCAAAAGGTCTTTTCTCTGTGGGTTTTGGATGGAGAAGGTCACTTTGCTCTTCTACAAGAGGCACACRAAGRTTGTCCCGACTCGGAGCAAAGGCAYGATGAGGCTGGGTGCTCACAGMGCATTCGTCCTGCTCCAAATGGGATAGGAGACATCCTGAACCTTCTTCTGCCTGTCTGTGCACTGGGGTGTGTGCCAGATGAGAGTGAGCTCCACACTGCTCTCCTGCATCCTTGGCAGCAGGAAAATCCACCCATCTCTGCCAGGCTCTGCTCTCTCTCTCTCTCCGGAGCAGTGGCTGCACTGGACAGAAGGGTTGATCCAAACARGAATTTTTTCCCACTGGAATTATACAAGTGGGTTGACTGGAATGTTTTGTGGATTTATGCTGATCAAAGAGATTTGTTTCAATTGAGAGGAGGAAAAAAAAAGAAAAAAAAAGCAGTAGGAAAACGGGAAAGGGATTTTGGAAAAAATGTAAATGTTTTTTATTTGGATGCTTTCAAAGTAATTTGAGGTGATGTTTCATGTAAAAATATACTTCAGTTTTATTTAGAGTAGAATAAACATCCTTTCCAAGGGTTCAGAGCTGTAATATTTCATTTCAGCCTGAGAAAAAYAGACTTGAAATAAAACTGCCTTTGCTCCTGTTCAGCTTGCTGTCACCTGTCATTTTTATGTTATTTAAAAAAAAAAATCAGAAATAGTACAAAAAGCATTAACTGTGAAAWCCAGAAATGGTGGCACCCAAAAAAGCCTTTCTGTGTTTGACATATCTTTCCACATCTTCTTTATTTAAGTAGAAAAACATTTGGCTTCTTAACATTTCTTGGTTATCTGACTGTACTCATGTCTGTGTAGAAGTGCATGAAGTTACAGGAACTATATTCTACTAAAATGACAGTGATACTTCCAGGTCATGGGTAGACATTAAGCAATTTCTTCTTCTGATGGTGATAGGTGGAAATCTGTAAACCAGCCCAGGCTCCTCTGTGAAGGGATGGATAATGTAATTTTTTYTTTTTTCAGAGACCCATGAAACTCATTTCCAGTAGCTTTCCTCTTTTCTTTTCCTGGCTTGACTTAAGAACTGGAGGTCAGGTCAAACTTCTAGCTGGTATAATAGCTAATTACACCCCCTATTTGGCCTAGGATGTGGGGTGAGGCATAAATTAGGACCTGATAGCTCAGCTGGTGCCATGGTGGKTTATTAGATGTGTGTCAGCGAGCAAAGTTGTGATCAAAGCTCACAGTGAGGCAGCCAGAGGTCGTGAAGCATGGCTGGGGACTAATTGCTGGGCTGTGTGCTGAAAGGAAGTTTGCAATGAAAGGCCATTAAGATTCAGGTTTTCCAATCCGTGGAGCAAAGCTATGGAGAAATGTGGGTTTTTGAGGAAAAAAAAAAAAAAAAAAAAAAAAAAGTGGATTTTTGAGCAGGAAGATGAGGGGATCCAGTGTGAGTCCCGCTCTGGGTGATGGTGATGGCTTGCCTCATTTCTAAAGTGTTTTCCTAAGGAAGGGCAGGATCTGCTCCTAAACATCAGTCCAGACAAAGGCTAATTAACCYATATCTTCATTTAAATGGGTTGGTCAAAAGAAAAGATACTATTTAAAGAGCTTGCACTGACAGAGAAATTCAGTTGTAAAAAGAGCTGGCAGAAACAAAACTCTGCTTGTAGAGCAGAGACTGGCGCTTGAAAACCACACCAAGATCTATGAATGACAGCTCTTTCAAGAAAAAAATTCAGAGGGATAAAATGATTATTGCTTTTTATTCTCAAAGGTTTTCTACACACCCTGCACAGCACACCAGATATATTTTCCCTATTTTGCAAATGGGGAAACTGAAGCAAAAAGAAATAAATTTCACTTTTTAATTTATAACACCCAGATTCCCACAGGTCAGATATCCTGGACTCCAAATGACATAATTAGGCTGATTTGAAGAAGAATGTACTACTGTTTCCCTATTTTTTTTTTGCTACTGTTGTAGAAATTAATTACTTTTGATCTATCAGTCACTTTTTCAGTCTTGTTTCCCTTTGTGTCTTTTTCAGAACTCTGAAAATTTCCCAGTTAAATCTTTTTCAAGGATGGTATCTATCTCAATTTATCTGTCCTCCTCCTTCAAAATTTTGAATGAAATAAAATAAAATGAAATACAATAAAATAGCAAAAAACAATAAAATATTTCATAGCAGTTTGTATATTCAGCATAGATGAGGGCRAACACTTTCATTTTCTAAGTATTAGTATAATTTTTATGTGTATGAGCAGTTTAAATGAAGTATTTAAGTTATAACATGATGCAAAACTTAAATAACAGAGACCAAATGTTTTCATGCCTGTTTGGAAAGGYCATCTTTAACATAAACAATGTTAAATAGCTAAGGAAAGTCTGTCGACTCTGGCCAAATATAGATTGTCAGAACCAAAGCTGGAATTTCCACACAGTGAAATTCCCACTCTGTCAACATATATTTGCAGTCATTTTGAGACAAAATATCATATTTTGGGGAAAGAAAAAGAATCCCATRAGTGCTTTGGTAAAAATGCTGAAAGGTATTTGTGTCATTTTGGCTTTCAGTTACTCCCAGCTATCAAAATCAAAGGACTTGTCCAACATTTCTTCAGGAGTTTTTGGCCACAAGCACATTTCTCATGAACCCACGTGTCCCAGCTCAAGGATCAGTTTCTTGGTCCCTGAGCCAACATCCAACCTGTTGGCCTGTGCCACCTGATCTGAAATGAGAACAGCAGGAGGGACAAATACTGTTGCAGCTTGAGCTTAGGAAAAAAAACCCAACAAAACCTTGCACAACCTCCTACCTGCTGGGAATCACATTCCACCTCTCTCTCTTTGCTCTTACACCTGGCTCACACCTTCCTTTTTCTCTCCCCCACCTGTTCTTGGGAAAGGATGTGCAAGTGTCTCTGGCAATGGTAATTATTGACTGGAATCATGCAATTACCAAGGCATATTACCAGCCTGCCAATAAACTCACACCTTTTAAAGGTACAGATATTATTTAAAGGCATAAAATGAACCTTAAATAAACTGTGGCTGTAGTTTTCATTTTTTTATCAAAGGAATTTTAGTTCCAYGTAAATTAATTAATTCAGGGAAAAAACACCGAAGTAAAGATTAAAATCTCTGTGGTATTTCACAGGTGAAATACAAGAACAACATTTAATAGCTTTCCTGGCTGCTTCCAAYGTATTTTCTTTTACAGAAAATCACTCTGTGTGAAAGCAAAAAGGGAAAGAAAAAATGTGTTATTGTTGGATTTGTCTTTTTCTTTACCTTAGTATTGAAGAAAATGAGAAGAGAAATCTGTTTCATGTCTCTTTATGTGCTTTTCATACAACTTAACTAGATTATTAGAAATTTTCAGTAATAATCTGTAGATGAAAGGAACGTTAACTCTTGAGTCTTTATTATGATTAAGGCTTGAAGTCATTTGAAAATTGTATGTGGAACATGATCTATTACATCTTATGGCAAATAGGAGCTCATATATTTAGGCTACAGCTAAAGAGTAACATCTGCCTATGTCTTGAAGAACTAATTGCTAGCAAAAGAGAAATGAATRTGTTTGTGACTTTTATGGTAAACTCAGCAGTAAAGGGAATAAGGTCCTGATGTGGAAAATTGGAAAGTCAGTTCTTCTTCAGAAACAAACCATTCTTCTGTGGGGAGTAATGGAAGAGGTTTTTTTCTTTTTACATCCTGAGACAAAAGGCAAGCTCAGGATGATATGATTTTGAGTTGAACTTTCAAACCCATAGCTGATAAGTTGGTTTCCATTCTTGTGGTAACACCGGCAACAGCAAAGGTGCTTTGGCAACAAATATGCTCCTGCTGAAGTCAAAGGTCAAATTCTTTAACCCATAATATCCATCTTGAAATTAGCCAAACCCTCAGATTTAAAAGTGGCATGTGAACTTCCCTAARTTCAGGCTTAACTTGTTACTAGGCTTTAGGTTATGCTTGCTGGGGAGCCAGACTGATGACATTTGAAAATTTCAGATCTGGATCCAGTTTTTGATTTAAYACACTCTCAACACTTCAGCTTGTTCAGTTCCAAGATTTTAGTTCWCGTCTTTCTATTCTCAGTTTTATAACGTTGTACATGCAATTGTTTGAAGTCTCTAAAATGATTAATGAGCATGCAACTCTATGAAAACATTCTTTGGTCTTTCTCCAATTTGCAGTTTCATATATGAGAATAAGAAGCAATGAAGAAATATTATCCTTTCCYTGCACTGCAGCAAGTACCACTAGTCATGTAAATATTACCCCAAACACAGCAAAAATTACTCAGCTCTATTCGAATCATTGCTTGTGGAGCTCAGCTTCATTTTACTAAAACAGCTGTTGGAATCTTATGTCTTTCAATAAATAATTCACTTGTGTAAGGAAAATAATAACCTGAGTGACTTCTTCAAGTGATGTAAGCTGCTATTGGGAGAATTGCTGGGAGTTTGCAGGTTTATTACCCAGAACATTTTTATGAAGCTTTGGTAATGCACGTGCTTAATCCAATTGAAACATCTCAGAAAAAGGTGTTTAGGTGTAGGAAGAARTCATGGTTAACAGACAGGTAAGAAAATCTCATATATCTGGAATTGAGTTCCATTGATATGAGGTTCAATAGATGTTTAGGTGCACAGTGCATCCACCAATATATGCATAATAAACACAGTCCATARGCATTCTGGAAAATTGTGGTTTAGAAAAGACTTCAAACTCAAATGAAGATTATTTTCTGCATGAGACTATTTTTTTTTTCTGCAAAAGTTCCTAAAGTGCAGGATACAATCCAACYATGATGGTAGGTGATGCTTTTCAGATATGTGACACCACTAAGGCTGATACTGAAATAATATGTGACTTTCTGGTATTCATAATTAAACCAGGCTATAGACAAATTAGAAAATGGTGTTGACTYCAGAGTAATTTGAATTCAAGGTCCAAACCAAAAATTTCCACTCACTGGTTAAGTTCTTTAGACTCTCTGCAGAAAACACTCAAGGTGATTATAGCAATCTCTTCAGTGATTATTTTTTTTTAATATACAGCTGCTGTTGATCATTTAGTCTGATATTTTTTCTTCTAGTACAGATATATGAGGACAATYTTTCCAGACAATCTTCTTCTAAAATCTGCAAGAATTTTTCATTCCCCTCCTGTTCTGAACCTCAGCCCAGAAAGTCTTCATGTAATTCCTGATCCCACTTAGATGGAGACAGAAAAGAGGTTTGACAAGCCCATTAACTCACTGACATTTCCCAAAGCCATGGTTTATCCCTAACCCTGCCAATATACCCCAGAGATGTTGATTATGTGCTCAGGTCTGAACAAGGTCTGTTGGGAGTGGAGGTGTATATAATATAATGTAATGTAATGTAATGTAATATAATATAATATAATATAATATAATATAATATAATATAATATAATATAATATAATATATCATATAATTATCACACCATATCACATCATAATATGGCTTGGGTTAGAAGGGACCTGAAGGACCATTAGGTCCAACCCCCTGCCGTGGACCTTGATTTCCAGGCTGAAGTTGGATTTTGCATGTCTACCCTAGAATAAAACAATGACTGAACTTTATCATACAGGCACGTGTGAGCAGCAGGTGAGCTGTGTGGATGGGCAAATGATTTCCCAGTCTGCACAAGAAGTGGTGCAACACTCAGATGGAGGACATGGAAAAGTTGCAAATTTATGAGGAGCTCATCCTAGTCAAACAGTATTCAAAGTTATAGATGAGTCTGCAAAAAAAGTAAATCACCATGGAGTGACATCTGCAGCCAGGGCAAATCCTGGACTATACCCAGGTAAGACTGCCTGGAGCCAAAGATATTTCCAAACCTCCAATACAATCAGCAATTYCTGATCCCACTCTGCTCAAGCTCTTCTATCCACAAAAGAAAGAGCAAATCAATACCTAGTTAGTTTATGCATTTATGCACAAATCTCTAATGTCAGGCAATAGACACACTTGTGGCAAAGCATTAACATTGACATGGACTCCACTAAAATATTAGTGAAGTGCTAGAGGTATTGAGGACATTCRAATTACAGAAATCCGACTATAAAAAAGATCAATAATTTTAAGTGGACTCCAAATATTAGCACAATGGAGAGAAAGCGGAACAGACTTTTTGGCAGAGCCTCTAGCGATAGGACAAGGAATAATGGGTTTAAAGTAAAAGAGGTTCAATTTAGATTAGATATGAGGAAGAATTTTTAAAATGTTTTTACAGTGAGGGGTGAGACACAGGTTGTCCAGAGAGGYGGTGGGTGACCCATCCATGCAAGCATTCAAATCCAGGCTGGATGAGGCTCTGAGTAATCTGATCTAATGGAAGATGTTCCTGCTTTTTGCAGGGTGGGGGAAATAGATGACTTTTAAAAGTCTCTTGCAACTCAAAGTATTTGTGTGAGTCCAAGTCATGTAAGGCTTTATTTGCTTCAGCACTTCTCTCCTGTGCCTAAGTGATGGACAGCTTTTTGTTCTRTGTGCTCTGGGCTTAACCCACTGTTGATAAGCTATTAGTTTGAGCAACTTAGTTGGACAGAGTAATTTTAATTTTCTGTTCAATGTGTGTCATGTCTCTTCCCCAAGAGAAGTTATAAATCTGRATTAAAATCCTGTTGAATGCACTGYTAGGGTGCCATTCTGGACTTACATTACTTGAAAGGAGAATGACACTCAGTGTTAAGCTACTGGGGGRAACAACAGATCTTTATTTCATGTGAACAAAATTCTGGCAAAATATGTGAGGAATAACCCATGTTATGTGTCCCCTTTCCATTTCATCCCTCCCTCCCCACCCAGAAATTCAGCTCCCTGGTTKGAAATTTCCATTCTCCCAAAGCACCTGCCCTGCAGGGCTGCRCTGGTTTGAAGCATATCTAACACAGCAATTGAGAGGTTTGTTGGGTTCACACGCACTGGAGAGAGCAATTTTATTTTCATACTTGATGTTCTTGTGCACATCTGACCAGGGTAACCGAGTGCACAGGTTGTAATCTTTCCAAAGGCAGTAGGTTGATATCAAAGACTTTGCAGCGAAGCAAGGAATTGTGGCAGTACTTCAAGGAACAGGTTTGCAATTAACTGTTAAATACAGATTGAAGGAATGCCCTGCTTGGTTGCTGCAGGCTTTCCTTGCACGCCTGCAATGACTGAATCTGAAGCACARAGCATGGCAAGATGATAACCTGTTAGCAGGGGGAGGAAAACGRGAGAGAATTATTGAGCAGTTGATAACATGCAGGCTGTTTAATGGTTTCAGAATATTGTACAGAAATAACAGATCAGCCCCTCTGAATTACAATTGTGTTTACAAAAAAAACCCACCCAGAAACTATAAAAAGAAAAGGGAAGGAAAATAACCAACTTGTATGGTGTTCATGTGAGATTCCTTTTGAAAAGCAAAACAAGCTACAAACTGCTCAGCCTACAAGCTCATTCAGCCATTGAAGGATGTTGCAGATGACAGTGCACACAACTTGGAAAACAAAAGGAAACAATACACTTAGCTGCCAGAAAAAAACAAAAACAAAACCAAAAAATCTAAACAAAAAAAAGCCAAACAAACAAACAAAAAAACCCAACCCAACCCCAGCTCCCAAAACCTGAGACTGCTTTTATATTTTGAAATGTGGTCTGGGTCTAGTGCACTCAGTGGTTCTAGTTCTAGGATGAGACAAATGGACAAAAGATTTTTATTCTGTTTTCTGTCCCATTCTTTAATTATTAGATTTTTCTGAGGGTCTCAGAGCCTCACAGTGTGAGCAAATATTACATTTGTCTGGAAAGGAAACCTTTGGGTGCGTTTGCCCAGGGAGGTTGTGAAATCTGCTTCTCTGGAGATATTCAACAGCCATCAGGACACAATTCTGAGTAACAGCTCTAGGGCAGCACTCCTGCTTGAACAGGGAATTTGAAGTAGATGWCCTCCAGTGGTCCCTTCAAACCTTACTAATTCTGTGATTTTGTGTGATTAAGAATCACAGAGAAATAGGAGCTGAAATAAGAGTGGGCTAGGGATTTGTAAAGGATCTTCATAACCAATTAGCATCAGCAGAATTCGTAAGGAATTCCTCCACACGTGTCAAGTTTTGGCACCAAATTTTTATGTCATTTGCTTAAGCAAATATTTTTCCTGTGCAATTCATGATTTGGCATGAACCTGAGGATCGGTGAAGAAAAAATAGGAAAGTTTATAGTGAAATGGTTTAGTGATTTGTCTACTTTCAGAACTTGGAAATTATACAGATAAAGGAGGGTCATAGCTGGCCCTGCTCCCTACTTCAACCAGCACGTTGGACTAGATCATTGCCAGTTGAATTATCCTGTAACCATACAAAAAGCTACATATAGGACTGTCTTGTTTTGCCACTGGCTGAGATAATGGCCTGAGCATCRCCTGAAAAATGAGGCCAAGTTTGAACCACATCCTTCAAAAATCAAACCCCACTCCTTTGACATTCATACTCCAGGAATTTTTCTGACATTTTTTCAGGAAASTCTGCTTTGAGTCAGGAATCACCCAAAGTTGTAACTGTTGGACTGGTTTTATCTAAGTTCTACTACAGACAGTGTCTTGCAAAGATCAGGGTTTTATTTCTTATTTTCATCCCCTTTTGTCTCTCTTCCATCCCCCCAAGATCTTAACCCAAGCAGAATGTGCCAATGTCAGTAAGTTGCATCCACACTCAAGGATGACCCCTATTCAAAACTAGCTATTTCCTGCATGTCTAAAGGTCAATAAATGCTGCTATTTGGAATAGGGACCTCTGGAAAGAAAGCAAGTTCTGAAGCGAAAGGCTCTGTTTAGATTATACTTTGTAGCCTTGATCTTCATAGAAATAATTGTATTGTAAATGAGTTTTCAGTAACTTTTGTTTGAAACCTTTAACTTTGTTTTATTGGCATCAGAATAAGTGTTGAAGGGCATATTTATCATTTACCTTTTATGTTTTAAATGTACTATTTGCATTTTATATTAGAGGAATTTAAAATGTTGTTCTAGCTTTAGAGAAGTTTATTTTGTTTAATCAGAGAAGGCAGCTGATTCAAGCCAGGGAATTGATTGCAAATTGCTAACAGCTAAATTCAAGTTGAATTTGAGGGGAGGGTTTGGACTACACCTCTTCTGTCTATCAGATCAGACAGTCAACTGCTCTTAAAGGTTCAAACTTCAAAACTGCTTTACATATTTGAATGGAAAAATACAAATATCCCATGTGGAGCTAAGGTCTGCCCATGAAGGAAATGATTAGCACAAGGCTTTCATTTTAATTTTTATCAAGAAGCTCTGCTGGATTAGCTCCTCTCCCGTGCAAATAGGAATAACAACCTGGCACTGGTTAGAACAGCCCTTGGGCTATCCTGCCAAGACATGGGAAAATGAAAGGAGGAAGAAGGTGGAGAAAGAAAACCCAGGGATGGTATGGAGAGACAACCTATGGGCCAGAAAAAATGAAAAGAGATCTTTAATATGACATCAATGTCCTTCTCCATTTGATTGAAATTACTATGTTCTGGGTCATGCACCAAAATAATTTTGCCAGGTTTTCTGTGTGTAAATGTACATGTGGAAGAAGTTTTATGATTCAAAATAAGCTTTATTTCCTGAATTCTTTATATTTATTTMTCTTTTTAAAGTTATTGATTTTACCATCAAAAGAACCCAAACCAAATACAACTCCTGGTAGATTTCTGTGAAAGATATGATAGTAAATGAACTGATGTTTCATTCTTAGAAACTACTGGTCCATAGCATTTTCCCATTCAAAATTATATCTGTCCTTCCTTAGTTAACCCTGGAGGAAATTGATTCTTCACTCTTTTTTTACATGGAGGTAAAGTAAGGTAGCAACAACTCTTAAATCTTGGGTGAACTGCAGGTATGGAGGAGTCTTATAAACACAGCCCAATCTGTAAGCCCTAAAATTTTCACCCTGACCACTGCTGAAAATGCAGCTTGAGAAGCAGTGACTTATTTAAAGGCTGGTGAACAAGAAGATGAAGTGGTTTGGCTGCAGGATCCCATGGTCTCACCTCCTGCTCAGGTGCAGCCTCAGCAGGGATGTGCCAGGAGCATTCACAATTTGGAGTAAAACCTTCATGGGGGATGCTGAGAGGCACTTGACCCTYTCCTTTCTTGTGCCAGCAGTTTCATCTTTGCTCATCAGATGACAAAAAACATAAAATGTTTTACTACACCTGTGTTAACTTTCCCAAAGGATCTTTTCCAACCAGGGAAAATTTAGATTGGAGATTAGAAACAATTTCTTCACTGGAAGGGTGGTCAAGCACTAGAGTAGGTGGGCCAGGGAGGTGTTGGAATCACCATCCCTTGAAATGTTCATGAAACATCAGGATGTGGTGTTTAGGGGACATGGTTTAGTGGTGAACTTGGCAGTGCTGAGTTCATGATTGGATTGGTGATTTTCAGGTTTTTTCCAGCCTAAGCAACTCTATGATTCTCTACTTCTGTGAAGCCATCATGGCCACACAACCAATTTTTATCAGAGTGGGCTTGGGTGAAAGCAAAGTCACCAGAAACTCCAAACTGTGGTATATGTAGCTAAATTGACACAAGACTATAGATTAAAACCCATATTTATCTTTTTCTCTACATACACACACACACACACACACACATAGACCAAATGGCCAAAAAATAATTAATTCTATTAATTTCTCTGACCACTTTTCTTTAACTATTCAACTACAAGGTTGTCCAAGGGCTAAAGCCAAGAAATTCCTGCCTAAATGACTGTGCAACATGTCTGCATTTCATAGAGTGTGAAAAGTGTTTTGTCAACACTTAGCCAGAGATGAATGAGAGGCTGGGGTTTTAGATCATGTTCCCAATCACTTGCTAACTGCAGCCAGTCACTGAATTGTCATGTCCAGGAGATTGCTTTCACATTCTTGTGAATTAGTGTAGCATGTGTCAGCATTYCTGAATAGACCTTCAGCCAGTTATGAGCTCTGTCCTCCTCTGAGCAGGAGTTCAGCAGATGCAATYCCACTTCTTTGAGGGAGAGAGTCATCAATCATAATCATGCCTTAGTCTCTCACCAGCAGAAACAGCAAGAGGGGTATCTTGACTAGGTGTCCTAGGAGAAAATGAGAAAATACATCTAAAGATTAGAAATTACATCAGAGTACAAAGTTTGATCTCTTCTTGAATCCAATTTTTCCTCAGTTCAGAGGTACCTCAGTTGATTGCCTTGGGTCGTTGCAAATAGTTCTATTAAATAAGGTCCTGCAAAATGTGAAGGGTGAGATGCACCAAGGTTTAAACATCAGTAGTGTTCACATCCACACATGAGCCAGTCTCCCTCAGCTGCCTTTGTTGCCAAGTTGAGAAAATAAAGGAAGCATTTGGGCATAATTTTCACATCCAAAAGTAGCTGCAAAWATAAACCAGTTAACTCTATTGTTTGTCAGTGTAGTTTGAGGAAACTGGCCCAGATGGAGAAGGCTGCATTAAAGATGCCCAAGGTAGTTGWATGTACCACTTTATGCAAGGAAAAAGTCCCCTCCCTTCCTGAAGGGATTCCAGTTATTGTGTGCATCACTTTTTGTGACAAAGTAGCTTCCTATCCTGTGGAGGAAGTGTGGTTAKACTGTGCAGAGAGACGGAGAGGAAAAAAATTGAAATGTTGGAGAAAGGAACTGAAGTAAAGAATAAACYGGGAAGAACCTAAATTTCCAGCACCGTAATTACAGCACTCTGAGAAATAATTGGCACTCCTAATAGCAGCTTCATGCATACTGGAATGTGTTTGGCCTCAAGTAAATGATCATCAGTGCTAAGTGTCATAGGTGATAYTGGAAAGGGACTTTGGAACAGGACCCAGCATGCTTCTCCCAGGTGAATGCCACAAGCCCTGCACTAAGATCAAGACTTTTCTTTCAGCTTGACCTTGCTGTTGCAGGTGTTGCCCAACATCAGGAGGAAGGGCAGAGTACTTCTTTGCCAAATGTCTTCTGGTCTCTGTACTACAGACAAATTTTCTAGGAGACGGAAGTAGCAACATGCTAAATTGGGAAATGAACAATTAAGTTTTCCAGTGCCTAGACACGTGATGTAGCCTAAAGGTTGTGGTATAAATGCCAAGGTGACTCTGCCAGTCACAAAGCAGTAGTCAGCAGAGCTTCTTCCAGGGCTTTGGAGCCTGTTGATTCATGTCAGGAATGCTCTGCTGATGCCTGACAGTCTGGCCTCTCCATGAGACCCAGGAAGAGGAGCAACTCCTCGCAGACTGTGAAGCTGTCTAGACACCAGGCAGGGTGGTTCCACCCTGCCTTGCCAGGAGAAAAGAAGCTCAGTGCACATCCAGCCTTAAGTGCCTGGACAACTCAAACCAAAATAAGCGAGGTGAGGCTTAGTGACTCCTCATGTTAGGAGGATTTTAGGATGGCAGCTTGGGATTTGGGAATACAAATTTTTTCATTCTGTCTGCCTGAGTGACTGCATGGAGATGCACGCCAGTCTCCACACTGCTGTAGGCAATTGAAGTTTCTGATGTCACTGGGAACAAGTGATCTCAAGCCCTGTGACCAGCCAAGGATTATACAGGGTTGGTTTTGCCCACTGTTGTAGCAGAAACAATGATAAATTAGATGATCTATCAGCAAGATACCCCATGTTGGTTTTGAAAATGAACAGGAAATTACACAGAAGCAACACCAATGGACTTCAGTCCAAACACTAGAGACACACATGAATAACACACATAGTTGTATGTTACACATGAATAACACGCATGTTTGTATATTATACATGAATAAYATACATGTTTGTATGTTATATATAAATAACACACATGTTTCTGTGTTATACATGAATAACACDCATGTTTGTATATTATACATGAATAACATACATGTTTGTATGTTATATATAAACAACACACATGTTTCTGTGTTATACATGAATAACATACATGTTTAAATGTTATACATGAATAACATACATGTTTGTTTGAAGCCTCAGTGTCCTCTGCAATTACTCATGGGCAAAGTCTGCAGCTGTTCCTATGGTGGAGCATCAGCTGTAATTTGCAACAGCCTTTGAAGCAGTAACAACCCTTTCCATGCCATTTTTTAGACTCATGGAATCACTAAGGTTAGAAGAGCCCTGCAAGGTCATCAAGTCCAACCATTAACCCAGCAATGCCAAGTGCACCACTAAACCAGGCCTCTAAGCAAAATATCTACATGTTTTTTTTAAAACTTCCAGGGATGGTGACCCCATCACTGTCCTGAGCAGCCTGTTCCAAAGCCTGACTACTCTTTCAGTGAAGTAATTTTGCCTAATATCCAGTCTCTAAACCTGGTGCAGCTTGAGGCTTTTTCCTCTTGTATGCCTCTTGTAGGGAGTGAGCTCTGCTGCTCTTTGAAGTGTATGTTGATTTTTTGGGAAGCAGAAAGGGAAAAAATATCAGTAGAGGGGTTCTGCAGGGGTTAGGGTGGGTGCTAGCTGTCAACAAAACCACTTAAGGTCATGTTGGCCACTTAAAAAAGACATGTTTCACCTTCACCTTAGAACAGTCTCAACCCACCTTTCCAATGAAGAGAAGAAATCCTTATTCCAATGTCACAGTGCCATAAAGGAGTAAATTCAGGGTAAATGGAATTTGTCAAACTCTAGGTTAAAAGTTCCTTTTTATTTCTGGCAAACACCAAGTTGCCTGATTTTTTTTTATTTCCACATATTTCTAGGTGTGGTGTAAGGCTCTGTGACTGAGATCCAAACCTGATGGACTGTGAACAAGACCATGAGTGTCAGGAGAGAGAAGAAAAACTCACAGCAGCTGCAAGGAGAGAGCTGGGGTCTGAGACCTGTTGGGCTTAGATATAAAGGTAATAAGCATGGTTTCTGAGCAAAATCAATTTTTTGCAATAGAGAGAAAAACTTCAGCTCTAAAGAAATGAGGCTTGCATTTTTAAGGTTTGGAAAGGATTTTTAATGCACTGCTGGGTAAGCTGGGCCCTTTGACATACCTGTTTGGCAGTTGGGAAGAGGAGCCTAAGCCTAGACACAAGGGAGATCAGAGTTTGTTCCTCTCCATACCGTGGCTTCAGCATCTTCCACAGAAAGAGAAAGAGCATTTAAAGAGCRGTAACTGAGGAAATCTGCTTCAGAGKGGGCTCCTCTCTCAATGGGTCCACAGCACAGGTTTCCCACAGGGTCACAKCCTCCTTTGGGCACCCACTTGCTCTGAAGTGGGRCTCTTCCATGGGCTGCAGGTGGRTTTCTGAATCCCTGTGCCCTCCTTTTGCTGCAGGGCACAGCTGCCTCACCGTGGGCTGCACCAGGGGCTGCAGGGCAATCTMAGCTCCAGCACCTGGAGCACCTCTTGCCCTTCCTTTTCCACTGACCTCCATGTCTGCAGAGCTGCTCCTCTCACATATTCTTACCTCTGGCTGCAATTACTTCTGTGCAACATTCTATTCCTTTCTAAATATGCTATTACAGCAGTGTGTACCAGCATTTCTGACTGGCCCAGCCTTGGCCAGCCCAGTCTTGGAACTGTTTGGAATTGTTTCTGCTGGACATGGAGGAAACTTTYGCCACCCTTGTAACTTCCCCTCCATCAAAACCTGGCCAGRCAAACCCAGTAAGGACTGGTTGAACATCTCCCCACCAAGGATTTCACTCTCTTCAGCCCAAAGAGATAAACCATGGCCTTCCCTTCTCAGCAGATTGCCTAAACCTCAATGGAATAGCAAAAGTGTCAGGCTGATATTGTTGCTACTCAGGAGGGATGTTGCTGCTCCACTTCTCTGTCAGCACTTAGCCATGCTTGAAGTGAAACATCTAGTCCCAAATTGTCATTTCCCTGAAGGCCACAATGCATGTGTGGAATTAACTATATAATTAGATTATCCACCATGATGGCCCTGGCAGGATGAAATATTTTGAGCATAAGTAAAACAGCTGTATTATGAGTTAAGAGTAAGGTAACATTTTACAGACTTTTACGCTACAACAAAGAAAGATAAGTGTGACATGAAAGTAAAAGTCTTTTATCTGTGTATGTCTTTGAAAACTCAGTCTACACAGACTCAAAGCATCTGTTAATCAGATTATGGGCCATATCCTGCTCCCAAAACAGTTAATAGCAACGCTCTCATTGATTTCCTCAGGACAGAAACATGCCCTAAAGGGGCACTCTACTTCTTCATAGGCCTACTTGTTGGAGAAACATTTGTGCTATTCAGAAAGGCAAAGCAATTTCCTGGAAGCAGAAACTCCTACCTGCACTTGTAGCAACTCAGGCTATTTTAGGAGCTGAAAAAATCCACCCAGCATTAGGATTACATTTTCAAAAATGTTTCCTTCATGTTTCTCATGCTGCTTTATGCCACCCATGAAGGAGGGGGAGCTGCTTTGTGATTCAGAGGAGTCACGCTTTCTTTGGATCTTTTTTCCCCTGTCAGATCTTCTCTTTCCCAGCCTCTCCTACTGATTGCTGGTTCTCAGACCCCAGTTAGATGCATATGGGGAGGTGAAACATTTTTACCCCTCCATAGATGTGATGGGCACTGGAAATGACTGTCCACATCAGACTGTGGGATCACAGCTGATGGTCAGGTTGTTGTGGCATTCTGATAGTGTTAAATGCTTTTACTGTTTTTGTTCCCACAACTATTTCTTCAAGGTCATCATTCATTTTAGTACTTCTGATTAGTTTCCTAAATTCTACATTTCTTCCTATTGTATTTAAATCATCCCCTTCCTTCTGCAGTGATAAAAAAAAGGCAATTGCTGCCTATATATAAGTTGCACAGTTTAAATTACTTGTAAGGTTTTGACCATTGAGTAACAGGAGCATAACATTCATCATCGCTCCATGAAGAAAGCCTAACAGCAGAAATTTGGATATTTCTTTGCAGAATGTATGTTTTAGGGCTCCTTCTTTACTTGMTGTTGTTGCTAAGCCATCGCAAAGRGGAATGATTTGTGTTTAGTCCCCAGAATTTGATAACTGGATGCTTTTGAGACACCTCACTGGTGTGGATATTGAAATATAAGAGAGATGTTGGAAAATTGTGATCACASTGGCTAGCTGCCTGTGACCTATCCTCTTGGAGGCAAAGGATATGATGATACAAAAGAGGGCTGAGATATCTTGGAATGTAAATTGCCTTCCAGCCAAGGGAAAACAGCCTGGTCAGCTGCTGCTTGTAGCACTGCCCATTCTCCTGCCCACTGGGACACAGAGGGACACTTCTCCATCCCACTTGCACGAGGATCTTTGCAGTGACAGGTTTGGACAGCCTCAAAAATATGTCAGTAGTTAAATTTAAATCTATTAATTCCCACACCTCGACAGTGGCAAACAAGTTTTCAAGGGCTTCCTGAGCACAAAATCTGGACCAAAATCTCTAACTATATAATTTCATCAGCAGGAAGTGCCTTTTGCAGACCTCACTGCTGCTCAGATAGAAACCACAGATTCTGCTTCTGTTGATAAACCCCCTACATTAAAGACTTCAGCCTTCAACAATTTTCAATTCCAAGCAAAAACTCTGACAATTTTATTTCCCATGTGCTTCTCATTTTCCAAGAGAAATGCAATGTCCTCTCCTACTGCATATCAGTTTAACTCAGCCCACAACAGCAGGGAAAAATTTTGGAAGCTCATTTTCCAGAATGCTTGTTGCTTTACATTGGCTGGAAACTTCTTCCCCTGCATCTGTCCTGAAGCTGCATCTGCATTTACCCCTCTACAGTGTGAATTCACATTCATGCAGAAGCTTTAAACAAACTGCCTTCAGTCTGCTCTGTTTTCAAAGCAGCAGCTCATTTTTATTTCCACTTGTGTTCAGAGTCTCTGCACTAACATAAATGGGAACCGTAATGGATTTCTAAAGAAATTGGGCTATTTTGTTTTACTGTGTTCTACAGATCCTGTACTAAGTAAAGTTTTATTTATTATATTTATGTAATACCTCCATTCCGCTACTACTTAAACATGTGAGGACTTTTTGAGACTGCATTAAGCTGTTTGACTTCTACAGGCAACATAAAAATTCTGTAGGTGTTTTATGAAGTCCTGCCACAGAATGGGATCTGGGTAGTTGCCTTCACTAAAATATTATGAAACACGAAGTTTTTGCTTTGAATTCTACTGTTTCTAAACCTGAAGATGACTGATTTCTCACCATCCTGTAAGGACCCCAAGTCTGTCCTTGCTTGACAAAGCAGAGGGAGCATCCCCAGTGTTGATGCAGTGGAAGATAAATAAGGGTAAATAAGGTTTACCTAGGATTTAGGAAACAGAGAGTTTTTTTGCTTCCCACTGCCTGGCCTACWCTTGCAGTGGGATGAGCTTGTTCCCTTCCAGTAACTCAGCAGACAAGTCAGACTCCACTGCTCACACCACTTCTAAATGTGTGCTCAGCTCCTGCTGAGGCACAATCCAAGCTTCCATTTCCCTGAGAAAAGTATTAATCATAAAATCATAGAAGCCCAGTGTGGTTTGGGTTGGAAGGGACTTTAAAGATCATCTCATTCCTACCCCCATGCCATGGCCAGGGACACCTTCCACTAGACCAGGTGTCTCAAAGCCCAATTCAAACTGGCCTTTGATGCTTCCAAGTATGGAGCCGCCACAGTTCCTTTGGAAATGCCATTCCAGTGCCTCACCACCCTCAGAAATAAAGAATTTCTTCCTAACATCTAATCTAAATCGCTTTGTCCCTGTAGAGAATTTAAAGTGCTCTGTACTCTCCATATAAACGTGTCTAAAAATAATCTGAGATTCCTTTGAGAAGAAAGACTGAAGGAAAATCCTCTCTTTAATGATTAGGAGCTCAGTTGGATGGGAAGAGTCCTACAGCTCAGTTCCTGGGCTGGAGACTGCTGTCTGCTTATTGTCTACTGACTGCTCCAGAGGGAATATGCACTGGCTTCTAGGCTGCTTTCTGATCACAGACAACCTGTGTAGTTGCTGGGCCCTTAAATCATGCCCTTACGTTGTCACTCAATTAATCTTATGGGTTTTTGTTGGAATTTTGTTTGTTTGTTTGCTTTTTTTTTTTTGCAGATACAGTTTTTACAGAGACATCAATCATCATCTTCTCATTGTTCAGTCCACCAGAAATTAGCCCATAGCTTTCCAAGTAAAATCCTTTATTCCGTGATGTGTGCATCGATGCACAGGTGGGAACAGTGAATTTGGTCTCCCATGTCCAGGACAAATGGTCTGACAAGATTCTCCTCCATTGTGGAAGGCAAATGAGGGGTTTCCTTCCTGTTTTCTTTTCAATAGTTTTTCTTACTTTCCTTTTTGTGCCCAAGTTGGGAATCCTTAAAACATGAGAGTATCCCTTCCTAAACATAAGCAAAAGGTTTGTGTCTCATCCTGGCAGCTGCAGACTGAAATGCTGCAMGCCAGTGTCTCAGAACTTTTCTGCATCTAGATCTTGCAAAACATTTTTAATAACGATTGGACTTGGGGAAATGGTATAAAGCTRCCTTCTTAAAACACTGACTAGCTCTTGAAACCCAAATGTTTGTCTTTCATACACTTTTTGGATGTTTCATCTCAAGATGGTGATAAATTTCATTTGCTTTTCAGTAGCTCATTTACTGAACTTCACAAAAGTAGTTCTCCCTTCCTTTCTTCCTTTCTTCCTTTCTTCCTCTCTTCCTTTCTTCCTTTCTTCCTTTCTTCCTTTCTTCCTTTCTACCTTTCTTCCTTTCTCCCTTTCTCCCTTTCTCTCTTTCTTTTCCTTTTCACAAATGTGTGAATTTACCTAGAAACAGAAATGTCTAAGGGGAGAACAAGAGAAAGTAACTTACTGGAGTAGGTAGATTTTATAYTGAATTGTATTTTTTTATTATTGATGTACTTTAGGAGATCTTAGACCTTCTTAGACTCCTTCCATTGTCAGTCAAGCAAGACTTTTCCCAGGGGAGTTTTGCTTTGCATGTTTCAGGTCACATTTTTGAAGTGCCAGGGTGCATCTCCCACCTATAACCCTTGGTACACTTGAGCTGGCTGCAGGGAAGGTTAAAGGGGCCACATTGCCATCTGTAGGCATTTGACACCCTAAAAAAAAGCAACTTTTCCTATTTTCTCCTGCAACCCACTGAGCAGTGAGGATGGAAATGTTGGGCTTCATCTTTCCTCTGCTCAGATCTATRTTTTTTCCTTATTTCTGTAAATAAAAGGGTTAAAAGAACAACCTCAGAGAGGAATCAGAGATGTAATTTTGATGACTTTTGTGGTCAGTTGTGCCCTGGCAGTGGGAGGGAGTTTGMTCTGGAGTTGAGTTTTTTGGGTGTTCTCACATTTGTGTTGTGATAAGAGTTGAGGTAAATGCGGATGCTAATGTTGCTATATCTGGTGATAATCTTGGTTTTGAGTGATTTGGTTGATAAGAAATGGGTGTCTTTGAGTAACCTTAGAACAAGCTTTGAGTTAAATCTATTTAATATTACATTTGCTGCTCTCTGATGTAGTTCTTTTAAAGAAATACAGAATTGAGTGTTCAGAAGAGCAAATTCACAAATTGAGATAACAAGATGGGATTTGTACTGGTTGGTCTCTGACTTGTCTGAATGCTGGTTGGCAAACACAGTCCAAAATTTAATCTTTTGGTCTGGTGTAGAAAAACATTAATATCAACAGAAGCTGGAAGGATATATTTAGCCTGAAAGATTTAATAGCTGGTCTTAGTGAGTTTGTATTGCTTTCATTATTTTCACTGCTGTAAACGCAAAAAAGYCCACTTTGGAGTCACAGACTCTTTGCTTTACATATTGTGGTTGGGATTTGTATTCTCTCACTTTAGTTGGATAAAGGCAAGGCATCAAAGCTCACTTTATGTTTTATGAAGAGAGATAGGTCTGCAGCTTCAGAAGAAAATCGGTGCTGCCTATTTTAGGACAAGGTAAGTGTCCAGATGATGTCCTGCTTCTTTTCTCTGGTGGACCAGGGGATTCAAATTATCTCAGTGAGAAGACTGCATGTGAGCTAATGTCTCAATTCCTTTTGCAGACCATGGAGAACACAATTATTTTTGACAGGATGCATCCCATCTTTTTGAGACACCTGTTTCAGACCAGCTCAGGTGGAGGCACTGGCTGTAGACTTTGACATTCTTAACTAACTAAACTTTTTCCACTTGAAGATAGGAGAACTCAGCTTGATCTTCTATGTAAATGCAAAGATCACAAAGGTACCCCTAACACGGGAAATATGACAATGCAATGTCAGCCCAAGTGAGGATCATTTTCCAGAACAACCTGAGCACATACTAAAAAATATTATTTAGTCTTTTGGTTAATGAGATAAATTGGCTTGCTAAATTTCTATTATATCAAAACTTTTCTGGGAAAAGAAAAAGACTTTTTGCAAATTATTGTTGAAGTAGCAAAAAATAATTAGTGTCTTATTAGTACACGTAAATTAATTTTACATCAAGTACAGGAAGTACATCACATAATTTTATTGTCAGATAACCTTTTAACAATAAACCCAGCTTCCTTCTAGACTACCTGGTAAAACCAGAAAGATATTCCTTTCTGGTGAGATTGGCTGATAATGCCTGGGGTTAATGTCACCAGTCAAAATTAATTATTTCYTATTGTCTTGTTACAAGAATTGGAAATTATTTTGGCTTTCAAATTTTTTTCCCCATTCTACCAATTAAAAAAAATGTGGTTTTTTTTTTGTGGTGTTTCTTTTTGTTTGTTTGTTTGTTTTTTCTTTGTTTTTTGTTTGTTTTTGGGTTTTTTTGGTCTTTTGGTTTTATCATTGTCATATTTTCTCTGTGTGTGTGAAAACTTTTTAACTGCAAAACTATATTTCCTCTAAGCTAAAATCTTCTTATATGGAAACCTCTGTACAAGTTCTTTGGCTTCTCTCTACCAAGGATATATCTGCTCCTGATTGTACATGAAAAACCTTGTATTTCAGCAACCCTGAGTTGAAGAGTTTTTGCAACACCAGACTCTTTTTTGATCAAGGGAATCATTTACACAGTTTTGGGGAGGCATATGAGCCTCAGCAATAGTGCTGGGTTTTTGGAACAAATCCAACACTTTTCTCCAAGTGCTTGAACATGCACTCACTTCTCTTTTTGTTTCCTGTAATTTTGCTTGTAGATGGGACCTCTTTGCTCCCTTTTGAATGCAGGAATAAAAGGATGTCTCCCCTATGCAAATGAACAGGAAATCTTCCTTCAGAGTAATATGTGTAAATATGACTACTCCATTTGCACCTACACTGCCATATAGCCAAATCACATTGTGGTTTTTTAAACCTTAATGTGATGACTAAAACAGCTTTCTATTTGTTTTCTCAAGTAGTTGCAATTTACCTCCYTCATCTATAACAACCACGCATCACCCTTTAAATTCATAATAGAAAAGGGTGTTGCTTTGGTTGTGTAGAATTAAGGAGATATTGCCTTAAAAATGCACACAGAAGCAAAACCTGTAATATCACTTTCAACACAGTTGTGCTTTGACCCAGATCAGTAAACAGAAATTAAGGATTTTATCTCCCATCCAGGAAATTGCATAAATATACAATGACAATGCTCAACTGAGGTTAGACCCTTTATGATATTCTCTTGTTTCCATGTCTCTGCATTGTTTTTCCTCTAGACATATGTTCATTGGAAGGTTTTAGTAAAGCTTTGCCTTGGCAGAAGTCCCCAGAATAATCTGTCAATGGAAAAGTTAGATTGATGTTACCTTCAAAAAGATAAGAGTGTTACCTCACTTCAGAATTGGAGATATCAAAGTATGGAAATGTCAAGTGACTTATCATGTTGCCTAACAGGAATTTTATAGATTTGTGAAAGATTTTGGAAGACTAGACTTTTATGTCAGCTCTTTGTCCTTGGAGATTTAAGCTGATCTTTTGGGTTACTAAAACTCACATTTGAATGGCCCTGTTCTCTGTATCTATTTAAAATCTGCCGAACACAAAGCCAATATGTAAAGCATCATCTTGGCCTTATGAAAAGAACACACCAAAGCAAACACAGGCTGATGAGTCAGAATTAATATCCAAGGCCATGTGCACAAYATTAAACAGAGTCACTGCAGCTATAACTGGGATAAGAACGACATTATGGGGACATCTAACCAATAATGCTGTTTGACTTTGGGTGAGGAAGCTGCACAGGGGAGCTGTGGCATCCTGACCACAGSAGATCCATCCAGAAGTCTCTTAATGCTAGGGTAATTTTCAGAGCAGAGAACYTCACAGAATGATTTATCTACATTCAAATAGAATTGCAAAATAAGAAGTGTAGTCAGTTGTCRCTGACACCCTCTTGGCCCTCTTGAATTCAACTGTTATTTTACTAATGGTTTCACTGTAGGGAAAAAGTTCACCTCCAGGATGTTTTGGGAAATATGGTCTGGAGGAAAGAAATTAAAGAAAGATTATGGAAACAGGAAGGAGACAAGCCAAATGGGAGCCTAAGTAAAGACCTGTGGAGAAGTAAGTATCCCATCCTTGGTTTAGATAATAATTTCTCATACTCATAGTTGGAAAGAGGAACTTTTGGAGTGCCAGCAGCACTCAAATTCCTCAAACCATCAGGCCAATAACAGAAGACTTCAAATTTTTTACTCCAAATATTTTCATTATTTGTAAGGGGAGTGAAAAAAGGATTTATTCATCACTCTTATGCTTGGATCTGGCAATCATGCTGCAGGGCTTGGGCACAGAATTTGCATTGCAGATGCCTGTTCTCATGGGAAACCTGCTGGGTACTGAACTCATTTCAGAGATCCTCATAGCTTTTGATAATTCATCCAGCATGGCCAGAAACACCACTGGATTCTTTGTAAACCTTCCCTAGGTTTGTGTGTCCTTCAGGATCTTTGTCTCGTGTCATTTTTGTGATCTCTATTTTTAATTTGAAAACTTCAAAACCTGATATCACAGGTTTGGCCAGAACACATAAAGCCTAACATTATCTCATGTAATACTCACCCTGGTAAGGTCTTAATTCTGTACTTTCAGATATGAAAGGCAAATCAGGCAAATTTTTTTCACCTCACTATGTCTCCTCCAGATTTCTGGCAGTGGTTGTGGTTGCCCATTGCACCATGAGGTTCTCTACCTTTCCCTATAACAACTCTGGGTCACACAAAACACACTGTTCATGGTATTCTTTTGTCTGTTTTTTWAWWWTTTTTTAAAAATGGACTATTATTTTATTTTGTCTTTTACCTATTTATTTTCACTGGATATCTCTTTTCTTTGTGGCAGAAACAACCAGATTATCTGTTCTTTTCACCTTGTAGGGTCTACTCCAAAGCCCATTTAAGTCAATAGTTTCTTTCCTCTGACATCAATAAGCTCTGGATGAGACCCAAAATGAACACGGGTTAACTCAGTTTGAGAGGATGGGTATTAACTATACTGATTGCTACTGGAAACAAATRTATGAGCCTCTCACTCTAGGAGCCAACCACAATAATTTTAATTATACAAAAGGAAGTATTTCTCATGTAAAAACATTCCAAATACTTCCATTTCTTTTAAGCTACTTCAAAACTGGGCAGAACTACAAAGTATTACTGAAAACTCAGGATGGGGTGGAGGGGTATTTCCCTTCCTCTGAAATTCCTCCCCCATATATGCATAGGGCTAAACCATCCCTAGCAGGGATTACTTTTATCTCCAGCTCATGAAGAAATTTCTGAAGAGCTGTTTTGCCTTTGTCCTTGGAAATCGCCACAATTGTGCAAAATGGGCTTGTGAATCTCCTTCTGGGGAAGGGAGCTCGAGCAGCCATGTGCTTCCCCTCTCCTTCCTCTGCCAGAACCAAACTCCTGTTGTGCAGGACACAATGCAGGAGACGAGCACCACTGCTCAGGCATTTCAAAGTGAGCACCCYGCTGAAGATCATCAAGCTGCTGGAGATGCACACAAACCTGCTAAATTGCATATCCTGCATATCAGGTGAGTAGCTACGGTGGATTTATCCTTCATCTGTGTGTGGCTATGCCAGAGCTCTGTACTGAAAATTCATGTCTTCTGGGAATCTAAACAGCTTAGTGTCAACAATCATACTGGTTCGGTCTGAAGGGCTGTGTTTCAGCACATACGAGAGATGAAGAGGGATAATTTTCCTCATTTAGCCAAACTGAGTCTTTCTGTCAGTACTAAGAGCAGCTGTGGTCCTGTGTTTGAGCAGAGGTTCAGGTGACTCATACTCAATTTTGGAAATGACTGACATACCCACCAACAGATCACTGTGTAATCTGCAGATCTCTGCCTTGGTTCCTTCCTGCTTGATGGTGCTCCTGGTTTAGGCTGTGAGCCTGGTCAGGGATTGCATTTTCATTCAGGAACTGCTTCTATTTGTCATGGTTGGACTCCAGTCCCAGCTGGACCTCAGAAAGTTTCTTTTTGTCTCACTTSTTGCTCTCAGGTCCATGTATGTGAAGCAGGAAGGAGTAGGTTTTTCTCTTCTCTACCTTCCTCTGTTTGCATGCATTTATATGGATAGGACAAATTCTCCCAAGACTTTTGGCTCAACACCTCTCAGCACACCACCAAAATAGTTTCTACTCCATAGATTTCAGAAATTCAGAAACTGAGAGGGGGAAAAACAAAAAAATCAACAAATCTAAGCCTCTGTGAAGAGAATCCTTCTCCTTTGTAGTCACACAGATCCAGAACAGTGCAATTACATTAYCTTTCATCTGCTGATTTCCAAGGATTTGACAGAATTTACGCAAAGGAGCATTGCTGTGTGCTGGGAGGCAGGCAAGATGGAGGGATTATCCCAACCTCTCCCCCATAACTGTGCTGTGGGACTGCCTGACCTCTTCTTGTTGTAGAAGAAACAAACCCAGTACAAAGTGAGAACAGCCCCTTCTCCACTGTTCTTCCACCTCTGAATGAAGCCAATATCTAGGGCAGAGCCAGCCATGTGAAGGCAAAGGCACCTGTAAGAGGTTAAAATGTTGGTGGGAAAGCTGGCAGAAGGAGCTATGAGCTTGAGATAAAATGGCTGCACTAAGGTAAGTGAGGCTGGTAAATGCTCCCTCTCTCTTTCCTCCTGTGAAACCAGAGGAGAGGCATCCACCTGGGCTTGTGGGGAGGAAAACAAGCTGCTCTGAGAGAGTCCTGGAACATGCTGCTGCAGCTCTGGAGACAGATATTTAACATTCATAAGCAGAGAAGACCTCTGTAGCTTCTTAAGGTAACACAGGAAGAGGGAAAAACACAACTTGAGTATCTTGACTCTTAGGTTGCTGCTAGTTGTGGCCAGTCACCCTGAAACCTCTCTCCAGCCAAAACAAAGTGAGTACTCTGACCTCTTAAATACATTCTGCTATAAAGATAATATTTTCCACAGATAAGAGTGCCATATTCATTATATATGAAGCTAGAACCATCAATAGTCTATTCATGCTTTCCTTCCTCTTCGCTATGTGAGACAACTCTAAGAAAACAATCTTGATGTAAATGAAAATTAAAAGAGATATAAGGAGAGGAACCACATAACACAGGCACAGAGGTGCTGGTTCAGGGGAAGGTTTTAGCCCTTAAAAGTAGTTGGTGCCTCACTTTCCATCAGGAAAACACTCCCACTTACAGGCTTTTCAGTTTTAGCCTTTGGGTTGTAACAAAGCTCTCTGCCGTTATCTTGTTTTGCCAAATGCCTGTACTGTAATAGAAGGAAAGATCCACACCAAAGGGGATGGAGTGCAAGTGTGGACTGAGTGGGGATGTTTTGTATAAGGAAAATAAATATAAACATTCTCAGAAGGGAAATATAGATAAGGGAATACATATTTTATGGAGGCCAAGCAGGTGAGCTGAGCTAGACTCAGGAGAGGGACTTTGCTCCCTCCTGTTTCGTGTTCAGCTCCTGCATTTGGGATGCCAAAAGGAGGAAGATGCAGCCCTAAGTTTCTCTGGAAATTGACTTGAAGGTGGAATGAAAAACTTTGAAAGCACAGCAGGAATTTTCATTTCCAACCAGATGTTTAGGTATCAGATCTACATATAAACCTATATATAAATAATATCTTATCTGACCCAAGCAATACTACCAGCCCTAGGGTCTCCATTTCTCCCAGCACTTTTATTAATAGAAGTCTAAATACAAGAATTTCACAGAAATATTAAATGACATAATGGAATTTTAAAGTAATATTCCCTGAAATAAATCAGGCAAATATTTTCTGATAGGCATTTAATTTTATTCTTTAAGTATCACAGCCTGATTTATTTCTCCAACTCTAATTAAGGTCTAAGTGTTAAGAAAAAAATAAAGTGATRTTTTGGAACCTAAACCTAGAGCTATAATCCCAGTAAATCCCATTTAGCTGGCCTTCAGCCACATCAGGCACAGGTCAGACTGTAGGAGCACATTGAGGGATCTTTCTGTGGCACAGAGGCTGATGGAGATGATGTGGCTCACATCCAGTTTGCATAAATCTCACCCTTCAAAACAGGCTAATTGCATCTAAATTGATAACTGGGACTGGTCTCTGGTGTTTGTTGAGTCCCAGACTATGACTGGAAATTGTTGAGGAAAATGCTACATGGCCCCGGGCCTAAGCAGGGACCTCCTAAAAATGTAGAAATATCACTGTGCTCTTGAYAGAGGCTTCTAGAACTCAACCCATAGGTAAACTTGACTGAAATATAGATCTGGGATTCAGTATATGGGGTGGACACAGCAGCATGTAAGTGTTTTGATGTAGATAACTAAATATTGAAGTGATAGATATTGATAACTGGATAAGAGAACAGAGTTATTGGAGGAAATTACTTCACAAAATTTTAGTGTCAAAGGACTTAGACATATTTAGCAGGTCATATGGCACATTTGGGACCTTTAATTTATGCATCAATACATTAGGGCTTCTCAAATGTAGCAAATGTCAATGTGGGAGCAGATAAACCCAACACATCTCTTGACTGTGATGACAGACTCGATTTTCCCTGCACTCATCATATGGAAATTTATCTGTACATGTTTTTTGTCTTGAACTGAAGCCTTTCCTACAGGCTGCTTCTCTTTGAAAAGCTCTAACCTRAGAGCTCCATTCACTTTGGATGCCCTCCTCCTCCTAAAAAGAGAAGCAAAGAGCAAAGGGTGCACATTCTTAGATGAGCAGGAGCATGGTCTTCACACCTTGTGATAATCTTCCTCTCAGTACGTATGTGTGTGGGTGAAACCAAACCAAAACCACACAAAACAAACAAACAAATCAGGAATTGAATCAGGACAAGGTTCCTACTGGTTAGAGACAGATATGTGGGAAATATCATCCTCTGCAGCACAAACTCAACCTGCACCTCTGCCCTGGCTTGCATGGAGATGGTGAGGAGTGAAGAGCTGAGTAGCAAAGGAGTTGCGGAGGTGTAAAATGCAGGGACACAACTCTAAGGCGCCTTGGTTTGCTGCCTGCTCAGTTTTTGCCCTGTGGCATTCTGCAGGATTCCCACCCTTGAAGTGGCACTGGGACAAGGACACTTTTTGTGGCATCCTCACTGGAGCTCTGATGGGGCACACAGGGTGGAAGAGAGGAAAACAGTTTAGGCAATCCCTTGTTTCTGTGGGTGTGCTCTAACCCAATGGCTGTTTGGATAAAATTCTTTCATTCCACAAATGTTTTGCCAACACCAGTTTTTAATGTGTGCTAGTCTCTGTTTCTGGAAACCTGCTTTTCTACTGTGCCAGGGCATCTCCTTACAGCCTGATTTAAAGTCTGTATCTGAGTTTCTGAGGTCAGCAGGTAAATAKCAATGTTAGCAATGTTGAATAATCCAATACCTGAGCTTCCTCTGGGTCAGTGACTGCAGCAGAGCAAATGGAAACTTCCCCCTTCCTRTTGGGATCTGCAGTGCAGCAGATCCTGTTGGGAGAGGGTAAAAACAATGGGACACCCTCCAGAATTCTGAAATGCACTGCACCATCAGCATTACCCAGGGTTGTCCAGGGGAAATGAAGAGATTCCCTCCTAGTTGGTTTAGTGTCAGTATAGCCAGTAAAACGACAGGATTTATGGGAATTTTATGCCATGCATCTRCTTATATTGCAGTAAAACAGGCATTATTTCACATGGCTGGTGGACTTTTTAAGTTCCTACATGGAAAAAAACAGTTTCTGCAGTTGGTCCATAATGCCTCATATGGGATTTGGGTGAAGGATTTTCCCAGGTCTCCTGGAACTTTTAAACAGACAGAGAGTTGTGATATTAACCCTGACCAAACATTTTGGATTCTTCTGTTGTTTGGGATATTTTATAGCACATAATTGAATTCCTTGTCTAGAGAGGCACATAGGTTTAATATATAAACTATTATTTAAAATATTATTTATATTGTTTAYATATTTATAATTAATACTCATTTATACTCAGAGCTGATAGAGAAAGTAAGGGGAGGCATATTTTCTTTTTAAATTTTTTTATTCATTTATTTAAGAAAAAGGGTTTAATTCAGAATGGCACAGAATATCCTCAGAATATCTCAGGGACTGGATTTTATATAGAAAAACATATGGAATTATTTTTAATTTTACATGGAAATTTATTATTGAAATTTTATATGGAAAAATAAATTTAAATTATCTTGGGGGAAGAGAGAGGGAAGTCTTAGAAATTATATCAACATTCCTTATTTTACATGTTTCAGTCCAGTTTCTTTGTGGCTGGGTGGAGGCTGTCTCGTCTCATTGCTGGAGCAGAGTCTGTCAGCAACACAGATTAATGGGGGAAATCCTACATAAGTGGGAATACCAGGGCTAAGTAGGAGCATCAGTTGGAAGGATAACCTCCAAAAAGGTGTACCCCAAACCCAGACAATGGATTTCTCCCATCTCCCTTTCCCCCTTCAAGCACAAACCACAACCTCATCCTTAGTGCAAGTAAAAGTGCAAAGGCTTTGCAGTTTGCCCCAAAGGTCAACAGACCCAGGCTAATTCAGGGACAGAGATCAGACAACATAAAAAACAAATTAAAGGTTGGCTTTCCTTGCAACAATGCTTTACTGCTTAACAAACATAGCCCTGCTCTYGCACGGAGACCCTTGCAGGCAGATTGCAGAAATAGAGGCCTRAATTAATATTTCAAATGAGCCAGACCCTTTCATTTTAATCAGAGCCTCGTTTTAATTAACTTATTTTGGCAAGGATAAACAATTCCTGAATGGTATTGTAAATTCCCTCCCTCCACACACGTTTCAAAACTGTCAAGATACATAAGGGAAATATTCATTAGACACTTCAGGAAGTAGCTTTTATGCCATGACCCTATTTCAATTTCTTSTCTCTCTTTCCTTAGGTGTTTGAAAATTTTAAATCCCAGTGACAGTCAATTTCAGGTGGTTATTTCTAAGGACTGACAGCTTTGAACTCTGTGGAGGAAACCAAAATAGAGAGAGAAAGATGAAAAAAAAAAAAAACCAAAACAACAAAAACAAAGGAAAGAAAGAAAACCTTTTGCTTAAATTAGGTCAGAAACCTCTTGGCACTGTCCACATTCTTCTCCAGCACCTTGGCTTTTTGCTTCATGTCTGAAAGGGAACAGAAAGAGCAGATAATCAGCCAACCCTGGTGCACTTTCACAATTTCTGTATAAAATTTCACTTAATGCAATTGTGGCGCCAGGGCTGGGCGTATGATGGTACCATTCAGAATATGTTTATATAACATGACTGCATGCCACTGTGATCCTTTAAATTCTTTTCTAAGAGCTTTACTCACTCCAGGTTCGCTCATCCAAAACCCTTTATAATCTCAAATATCTTTCTTACGTTCTCCTTTGAGCAGCAGTGCTGGAGACGGGGGGGAAGGGGAAGGGCAGAAAGAAGAGGAGAAAATTGTAGCTGATGTGGACCCTGGGAAGAGTTTGCTCTTTCTCCCCATTCCTGGGGGGATAAAAAAATTTTGCTCTAATGTAAATTCACTAGGATGCAACAACCTTTGTGACRGCTCTAAAAGAATATAAGTTTGAGCTGCCTTAAGAAATTCTTAAAAGCAGTTGCTGGGTTTGTACTGTTAGTGTGTAGATTTTTGGGAATTTGGGAGTTTGGGGAAAATTTTGGAGTTTTGCATGGAAGAGTGGAGCAGCCAAGGGGGGCGCAGGGAGCAGAGTGGAGAAGTGGCTCCTTGTGACTCCTTGCAAGCAGTATCTGCTGATCTCTTCTCATTCACAGTTCACACACCTCCTCCAGCCTCCTTGTTTCTTCTGTAGCACCGTTGTGCTTATGCCTGTGCTTGGGGGAAACACCTGCACTCATATTGTCACATATTCTCCTTTCAGCCCCTTCCTGATAAAGTCCTTTTGCATGATGCACTGAGAATAAAAACACCCCTCATGGCAGGGAGGCTGCTGACCTCCCAGTGTGTCAAACAGAGTGATGTGGCATCTTTGCTTCTTTATTTTCCCTTTCTTTMTCCATTCTTACTCTGTTCTTTGTCCATCTGCCATCCCATAATACCTTTATCAGTGRTATCTGTGGGGCAATAATATTGTATTATGGCTTGAACAGTAAATAAAGACATGTTGAGCAGATTTTTGCTAGGGAAAACAGTTCCTCATAAGGCTTTTTATTTTTTTTAACAAACATGCTCTTCCAAGCCTATTAATAGGATGTTTAAATGCATATTCCAGCTTTAGACTCAGCTTGGAAACCTTCTTCACAGTTTGCTTTAAAACAATACCAGTGCCAGACATGGAAATAAATGTGTCTATTTCCAGCAAGAACAATGACAGCCTTTCATTTGGATGGGACATTGCTCTGTCATTTTAACCTGGGCTCGGGGATTAAGGCTTGCAGGTCCTCATCAAATGTCAAAAAGTACATTAGGCAAGTGAAATATGTTGCACTGTGGGCTATGTTACTTATTTGTATAAACAGTTCTTATAACAACAGCAGTGCTGTATAAATAGGAGTTTGGTATGGTATGTTGCTGTTCTACATTCTTAAAAAATTCTCATCTCTGAATGAGAAAATASTTCCAACAGGCAGGTGGGAATGTGCTGTTGTATATTCATGACACAGAAAAATAGTAAACTCCCTCAGGGYATTTTTTCAGTGGTGTACAAGTTATGTCCATGGAGTTCTGCTGGGCAAAGGCAAAGAGACCAATACAGRTCCTTACTTTGCAAGCCTCTTCCACTGTTAATTCAGCATGCTGAGACTCAGTTTCCCTATAAAAGCAATCTGTATTCTCTTGAGGACTGATAAATGTCAGGATCATAGAATTTTTTTTTGGGCTGCAAGGAACCATAAAGACCATCCAGATCCAACCCACTGTCATGGTCAGGGACATCTTCCACTATCCCAGGTTGCTCAGAGCCTTGTCCAACCTGGCCTTGGACACTTCCAGGTATGGGGCAGCCACAGCTTCTCTGGGCACCCTGTGCCAGGGCCTGCCCACCCTCACAGGGAAAAATKTATTCCTAACACCTGATCTATTCACACTCTTTTTTTTTTTTAAGCTTTGAGACATTCCCCTTSTTCTAGGAAGAGCAAGATAGCTGCACTGACAAAGAAGAGGGAAGGATGAGTGCTGGTTGTTGTTGTGCCAAGGTTTTATCCCACTTTATTTATCATTTATGCAGAGATCCCAGGCAGGACCCCCGGAATCCAGCAGCTGGCTGTGCTTGTGAGCATACAAAGCCTCTCACAACCAGGTCACACCAGTATTTCCAGAGCAAATAACTACAGAAGTGGCATATATCAGGAAGACACCAACATTTAAAGATAATTTCTCTTTTTCTGGTAGCAGGCAAAAAGCTCCAGGCATTAACTTTTGCTCAGTCTATCCTAAGGGAGGCATTAACTGCTTCACGGTGCCTTTCCCCACTCCACTCCCAGCTCTCCAGTCCCCGAGCATGATCCAACACACACTTCACCTTAAAGCCATTTTTTGGCTTATTAGCTCTTTCCTAGCTGATACTTACTTCTCACTGGGACAGGGATGTGTCCCACAGAGGTATTTCCATCAGGAGGTTGGTTCCTATCGACTGCCACTGAAAGTTTGGCAAATTCAATCCCCTTAAGAGGTGCTATAGATTAACAGCATGGTACGGAGCAATGGAATTGCTGTTGGATGCTACAGGAGACTTCTGGTTTTGTGTTTGTCACGGGTGTTGATCAGGACCTTGTGAAGAAAATAAAAATTTTACTCAGAAAGAATAAATTTCCATATGTTTTCAACTCATAATTTGAATTTTTCCTCCCCTCAGACTGTGTACTCAGAAATGTTAAAAAGAAAAAAATTCCCCATATTCTATCTCAACAGGACATTTAGTTTTAAATTTTTGCTAATATAAATTTAGCCAAATAGAAAGAAAACATYGACAAATTTTATTTGAAAATCATTAAGATAACAACAGTATATTTGCTGACTATTTGTGATTTGGCTGGGGTTTTTTTTTGTTGCTTTGGAGGGTAGCAGTTTTTCTGAAATCTCAAAACAACATTGTTGGATATGGAGCTATCATTTACACAACTCGATTTACTGAGTCGTGGCATATTGGAACCGACTGGGAATCCTCCTTTGAATATCTGATTATCTGGATGTGCTGTGAACACACTGAAAATAATATGAACTTTAAATGCATGCCCTAATTCTTATCATAGTGGTGCAGGAAAAGAAAATTTATTTCCATGCTGTTTTCTTCATGGCCTTTTTGCTCGCGAGTAAACACATCCAGTGATCATTCTGTGGATGTGTATGTTTTAATAGGCATTTTAATAAAGTAATGTAGAATATGTTTACTGCCATTCATTAAGAGTTTGATATCAAAATGTCTTACAACCTGTCTAAATTCATAATAACTGCATACTTGTGAATATTTCAGCTTTGCCTACAACCACCTTGGAGGTTTATCACATTATGCATAGAAAAATATTGTGGGAAAGCACAATAAATATAATCTCAGCAGCTATTCCCTTCAAAGACTTTCAGTTTTATGCATCTTGAATTCTAAATAGGTTTATTGCCAATTATACATGATGATGAAGCAGTAACACGGAGTATATGCCATATTTAAGAGACTCACACCAGCAGATGCTCTTGTAAATGTATTTTGCTTCAAACCAAGAAATCAGTATTGTGAAATCCCCCCAAAAGCTTGCCGCTGCACTTTCTCAACTCAAAACTTGTAAGCATTCTTGCTCTTTGATGGATGGCTTCTTATAAACTCTGGCCAAAAGCCACTGTGACACAAAGATGTTTGTTTGGGCCCAGTTTTTCTGTCCGGCAGTGGTGCTGGAGGTGTGCACCAAGCTCAGGACCAACTGTGATAGCATCCTGTATCCAGAAAAATATTGCAGTCTTAGAGAACACAGACAAAAGGGCTTGAGGGGACTTTGGGAGGGTCATGTAGTGCAACTCATCCTTCCCTGTCCTGCTGATAAGTGCAGAGGGGAACAGTTTACCTTTTTCACCTACCTTTTTCTTTAAATTAGCAGATGAATAATAGTTCCAAACCTCCATGGCTGGGAGGTTGGAATTAGATAATTTTTATGTTCCTTCCCGTCCTTACCATTCCTAGATTCCATGATTTTATATTTTATTTCTTTCCTTCTCAACCTTCAACAAGCCCCTGTATTGCTGTCTTTGCTCCAGCACTGTTCCATTTTTTGTTATTGTTTCTCCAGACACTCACCTGTGTCACCTCTTTTTAAAGTCAATTCCCTCAATACTGAAAACTGCATTTCAAATTAAGCCAAGCAGAACCAAAGGGCTGCTTCAGGGGTTTCATTTAAATATAGAGTGCAAGTAGAGACAGAAAACAAAGGAAGTATATTAGACTTAAATTTACTCATCTGGAAGGGTCACAGAGAACTTGAGGTCCTGGTCCTGCCTCCCACTGACTGGGATGACCTACAGGATCTTTTCAGGGCCAGGTTGGATGGAGCCCTGAGCAAATTGGTCTAGGGGAAGGTGTTCTTGCCCTCAGTTAAGATTCTTTCCCACCCAAACCATTCTATGATTCTGTGATCTTTGGTTTGGCTAGCTCCAGGCATGCAGGTTTGAAAAGTGAAAGGTTTTCCCAGCCTCATGCCAAAGTAAAGCTGTGACAAGAATCCAGCACTGCCTAGCCTGAATTCCGTGCCTTAACCACAAAACTACTTTGTTGTTTTTTGTTTTTGTTTCTTTCTGTGAAAGAAAATATTTCAGGCCCTTCAGAAACAGAAAACAACAATCACCTGTCTGTAACAGAAAGCTCACCTTGTTTTATAGTAGTGATTTCATAGTTGGTTTCACTGTTCTCAGAGCTGGCAAGACAGAAACTAGCTCCCTGAGATCTGTGGTAATTTCAAATGTGATATTCCAGTAGAGTCTCCCTTTGTGATTTGACCCAGGGACCTCAATGTCCATATTTGCAAGAACTCCAAAGGGTTAAATGATTTTGATTGGCTAGTGGTAAAATTTCTGCTTGACTCCTCCCCACCTGTGGCTGAGCAGTCAATTTTCACAATGCAAGCCCTGCATGGCGGTTGAGTCTCTTAATTGGTCCAGATTTCCTTTAAAGAAAAATCACTTCTCACGAGACTTGGAAAACATTAATCTAGACCTGTGAGGGCATATGGCTTTCTATGCCATCCAGTGAATCTTAGAGAAATGTTGGTACTGAAAAACACATGTGTCCCTACTAAATATCTCTTCTGCCAAGTATAGACTGGGATAAGGCAAAATGTTCTAAAATCTGGAGCAACAAGTATGTGCTGTTCACATTTGAAATGTGAGCAAAATTTTACATGGAAATTTCAGCCCAAAGGTATGGCTTCTTTATTCATCTATTATTCAGCCCTTTTGCCCCTACGTTGCACCCTGTGAACTTTTCTTACCAGGGTCTACCTCCATTTTATTTGCATTAGCACATCTAACGTTCAGATACTTAACATCAAATAAACAATAATGAAAATTCATTGCACATCTGAGAATGTGTTCCCCATTCAGGAAAATACATGGAAATGCCTTTAAGCCTATCCATGTAAGCAAATAACTTTAATCTTGTACTAAGCATGTGCTTAAATAAATGAAGATGCCTTTCCAGCCTATATTTTTCACTTTGCCTATAAGCGCATCAGAACTTCTCTAAGCTTAACTTATTGGCATAGGAAGGATCTTATTGTTACAAGCCTGAAGTAGGAGGTCTAATAAAATTTCCTAATCTGATGAACCAGGCAAAAAGAACCAGAACAAATATAATATATCTTTACTGGGGGGAAAACAATGGATGATGTAGCTTGAAGTTTGCTCCCCTTTTATTAGGCTGTAACTTATACAAATTATTTCAAACACTGCAATAAAATGAAGCTGGATTTTTGTAGGCACAGATCTGCTTAAAAAGCTGTAATTTTTTAAAATCCTGTGGGAAATAGAAGCTGTACATAAAATTACACCAGATTTAGAAGGAAAGGAAATAAAATACAGAGGATTCTATTATAACATTTTAAAATATGTATTTATCACATATTGTCATTTTCCTTTCTGAAAGTGCATTTTTGTAGATGTTCCAATAAAAATAGCAGTTTGTGCACTGTCTAACAGCAGCAAATTGAATATCCCATAATTAGGTAATATGAGGTAAAACAATAAAGAAAATAATTAGAAAAAATTCTAAATGAAAAGGGAAAAGATGATTTTGGAAACAGTCCAAGCTTTATATTTCAGGCGTCAGACATTCTCTCACAGAGGAATGAGAAGGAGGAAATTTACCTAGCAGGAATCACTCGGCTCTGATTCATCTTGCTGAAGTTCAGGTGTCTAGGTATCTAAAAATTAGGTGTCTAGTCATGGCTAATTATCTGTGTTCCCTCTGTAGTCAATAAATAGAGATAAGCAGCTCTGGAAGGTGATTCAGTCTACCTATCTCAGGACATTTATCTTGGAACAGGACGAGTTTCCTTCTCTCCCTCTGCCTATTTCTGTTCATCACAGAGGGAGCTTAGGTGGTTACCTTAGATTAGATGCCTGACTAGTAGATAACTACATTTAGGTGAGGTGATTCTCTCTATAAGTAATTGCTCTTATTGTTGATAGCAGGGATAATTTCCACTGATATCAAGACGTGATGTTTATCTGTACATTGTGTGTGATTTAACCAACAAACTTCTCCATATGGTAATGGTGCTTTCCAGAAACTGAAATTTGTGCCTGAATTTGTACTTGCCAGGTCATCTCTTCAAGGGTCTGTGAACAGTAACCTGGGCTTCCCACCTTAACTTGTTTACCAGTGGAATGAGCGATTGCCAGAATCCACCCCAGAAACAGATGTATTTAAGTGAGAAGGGATAAAAATTATTTACCTCTGATATGAAACTGATATATCTCTAAATCTAGCTGCATTTAAGTTCTACTTCTATATTGTTTAATATGGAATTAGGTCTTCTAAATTGCTAGAAAATCCTATTTTCTGCTAAACTTGGCCTCAGATCAAAAGTGCAACAACGCTCAAAGAGCGTGGTTCAGTTCTGCAGGTGGATCATTCCCTGGAATTCTCCTCATATGATGGAAGAAGAGGAGGCCATGTGAAGAAGTCTCTCTCCACCTTCCCACTTATTTAAGAGAGAAGACACTGCTCTGGAGCCCTTCCAAGAATACCTGTGACATAATCCAAACCACCAAACTTTCACCCTGGTGATTTAACACACTGATTAAAAAAACCCAAACACTTGGGAAAAGAATGAATGGAAAACAACCCAGGAATTATGCAATTTTTTCATTATTTCAAAGACTAAGTTTAAAAAACCTGCTGATAGTAGTAGAGATACCACCAGAGGCTGAATGAACTGAATGCTAATGCAGATTGCTGGTCCAGTGTAGAGACAACTAATTCTGACCATAGTAGGTGCAAGTCAAAGAGCAAAGGTTGCCCAGAAAAAATACTTCCTTAAATTTTTGAAACATAATTTTTTCATGTTAAAGGTTTCTTTTAGTCACTAAAGCCCATAAAGAATTCAATAAAATTTTGTCAATCTTCAGACCAATTTAGCAAACTGGAACTGGACATAGCTGGTTAATACAGGTCTCAACTCAAAATGTGGGGGGGAAAAAAAGTTCCAAAGCTTTTCTATGCATTGTAACATTTCCCCCAAAATGTCCAAATTGGATAARGAGCTCCTTTGGCCTCCTCAGCTGCTCTAACACAGAGACTGAAAATCTTAGAACTTGCTATTTAGTGTCATTAACTGCCAGGTTAATGGYAAGTCAAGAGCAGGGAAAATATCCAAAAAACTTCTAAACAACCGTCTCTTCTTTGTAGTCCAGAGCTTAACTCCTGGAGCCAAGGAAGAACCTGTGTTCAAAGGCATGACTCAATTTTGAGTTTTGTCCTGCAACTGGGCGTCTTCCAACTCATTGAATTACTGACTGATATTGYCTATGGATGTAGGAAAAGTTTTGAACAAACAGATGATGAAATTAAATGAGGGGAAAAAAATACATCCCCTGTCTTTCTGATGCACAAGCCCCTTGACTGGATGAAGCTCCATTGTGCCTCAGAGCTTGTATTTTTGTTGTTTTTGTTCCCCAGAATTACTGGTTGGTCTGACAAAAACTATGTCTTCTCTACAGAGCTTATTTTTCTGTATAAATATGCAGTCATATTAGAGGGGTCTCTGAAAATAATTTGCTTTAGTCATGGCTTATAGGAAATAAATTGGTAAATTCCCAGCTCACTTGCTCCTGAATAATGTTTGAGYATTGATTCTGTCAGAGACATGAGTTTGTTTTCTGCAGAATGACAAAGAAATTTGGCAGCTCGRGGATGGTTCCCATCTTTGTTGTGTTTTTTAAAAAGCATAGTTAAATATTCTGCTGAACAGAGTTTGTTTGTGTGAGAATATGTCTTTCACTCATAAGCAGATTAAGTTATACAGGGTTAAACAACCTATTACTGCAATTCTTTGGGGCAGGGATAGTCTTTCTGCTCCAAGTTTAATGGCTTGGAGCAATAAGCTTGTGGCTCTTAGCAACTGCTGAAACACAAAAGGTAAATAAGGGTGTTTAGAGCTTGATCCTAGGCCTTTGCTCCACTTGGCACTTGTTTATTTGGGTGACTCCCATGTACTTTGGTGTTACTGCAGGCCACATTGTCACCTAGGTACATATTGCAGAACTGGCCTAGAAAAAAAAACAGACAGCGCTACTTCTCATTGCTTTCTGTGACCAAAAGAAAAGATTAAAAAAAAAATCATCCTACAGGGTTATTATTCTGGCCTTTCTTTGATCATTGACTTCACTTAATTTAAAATTAAAGAGAGATCAGAAAGAATAAATGCATATTAAATTAATAGCACCTATTCAAAGACTTGCATATTGCAGATAACAAAGTAATGTTCACAGAAAAGATAGAGATACAAAATAGGATGGAATTTCCCCTACTTGTTATCATTTTCAGAAGTCCGTATTCATGCTCATTTAATCATTACCATAATCTGTAGAGAAAAATGGCCATGACAATCTGCATCTCACTACACACACACACACATGTATATTAGCTGGAAAGGAAACACATGACCTGGTTCTTTTCTCCCTTATCTAGGCATTATGTATACAGGATTGTTTGTCCAGCCTGTGGATGACCCACAAGTCATTTTTTCTTTATGCATAGGGTCTTCAGACTTCCATCATCTTTTTTCCACAGGCATTGCCAAATCACYAGGTTATATCAGAACTCAKAAAAAACAGTGGGGGTTTTTGCTGKKGAGAGTAGAGTTGGGGGTTCATGCTAAGAGGACTCTGTGGTTCTCTGTGTCTGTGGCTCAAGAGTCGTGACATTCAAATAAAAGGAAACAGTCTTGAGTTTTGGTTCACAGTTTGTTATCATTTATTATTTTGCAAGTTATGGGATGAGCAAACTCTGTGGTGTTAAAACCAAAATGCAATTTCCCCTCTTTCTTTTTTAGTATTGCTGCTGCTTTTTTTTTKTTTTAGTGTTGCTGAGTGTCAGTGAAGCCTTTGTTATGATCACAGAATTACAGAATCACATTGGATGATGTGAGTGGTGTGTCTGACTCAGAGAGCAACCTGGTGTGCCTAGGAAGCCCTGTAGATCTAATCCACACACTGAATTCAGAGTCACTTGAGCTTCTTTGGTATTCCAAGCCCTAAAATATCCATTTAAAACTGAATTTCACCCCTTAATGACATTTTGAGGTGTCATGTTAGACATGTCAGTGAAGGCTTTCCTCTTGAAATAAATGAGATCTGGATCAGGACGTGGTTGTTTTGCCAGGACAGATTTTGAAGAAGGGTCTYTCTCAAAGATAGATGGAGATTCTGCACAGTTTCATACTGTACAAGCCCCTTTGATTAAGCCCTTTTCATTTTCAAATTACTTAATTACCATTCCTCTTGCTTTCAAATCAAAACGTGCAACAGCTTATCTCAGTCATATGAGAAGGCTGGTAAAGAAGGCGATATCAGCAGGAAATTAAAAAATAAAATAATGATAATGCCAGTCAGCCTCAAGAAGAGAAAGAAAATTGACTCTTACTAATGTTACGTATTAATTACACTTACCCTTATTTAACATCCCCATTATATTGCACAGAGCAGTGCTCACTAACCCAGGTGTAAAAGGCAGCCTTGTCCACAGTTAAAGGTTCTCTCCCACACTCTGCTGTCTTAAAGGAGGAAATTTCATTTATTCATTATCTTCATTGTGATATTTCCGTTCTTTGAAAGTAATTTACTTTTTTCAAACAACTTCAAAATTCATTCGTACGGGTCAGACTTTAGGCAGAGGTAATTTTCAGATCAATCTAGAGTATGCACGTGCCAGAATGTGTGGAGGGATAGAATGTAAGAAAGTAGTGCAGAAGGTAGTCTCACACCTGAGGATTGCAGCTGTACTAATCACCAAAATTGGGAACAGGCCTGCCCTTAATAGCAGTGTCAAATAAGGAGATGAGTGCTACAAAAGAGTGGGTTGGGGGGTTGAGAAGAGAGTTGGAGTTTGTTGTGCTGKGAAGAAGAAAGTCAGTGCTGTGAGGAGATRCCCATGAGAAATCACTGAGAAGGTATGGGACTTTTGCAATAAGATGACAGCAAGAATGGGAAGCCAATAGGAAACTAAAGGGAGATTGATCCTCATTGCACCAAAATTATCCCAAATAGAATTTTTAAAAGTATAGACTTGTCATAAGCATATTGTGAAGGAAGTTTGTTCAAAAGTCTGTTCAATGTTTCTCAGTAGTTGTTGGAACGKGATGACATTTTAACATTGATATTTTTGAACACTTTGGAGTGTCTAACTTTTTCTGTGGAAAAGAGCAGTCAGTTGCACCAAAATGTTCAATGGTGCCACCTACAGTTTCCWAATTTTTACTTAATTGAAAAAAAAACCCCAAGGATTCTGATTATTAAGACAGAAATCCTATAGTAGAATTATAGATTGGTTTGGGTTGGAAGGGACCTTAAAGATMATTTTGTTCCAACCAGCTTGACATGGGCAGGGATGCCTTCCACTAGCCCAGGTTGCTCCAAGCCCCATCCAACCTGTCCTTGGACACTTCCAGGGATCCAGGAGCAGTCACACTGGGCTACCTGTGCCAGGGCATCCCCACCCTCACAATAAGGAATTTCTTCCTGATATCTGATCTAAACCTGCCCTCTTTCAGCTTAAAGCCATTCCCTCTTGTCCTATCACTACAATAGTAGAACACTACATCTCAGTATTTTCTATGGAAATGCTCTTTTCAGAGAGCTCWTTTTTTTTTTCAATAAATGTTCTGCATATTTATTAAAGACAGCATGTGGAAGAAATATTTCATGCTTCAAAGAAATCTAGGCTGTATCATGTGAGAATGAGTGGGAAGCATTCTGAGGTCTCTGTTGTTTTTAAAAAAAAAATTTTCTTTGGTTTAAAATAAAGAATTTAAGTTTGATTTAATACCCTGAAAAAAACCCCACAAAACCAACCAAACAAAAACAGCAACAAAATCCCACCAACACCCACAATTTTTGTTTAAATATTTTTTTACATTCTTCGGAAAATTAATTTTGCAGGCACCCATTCAGACAAGAAGCTCTGTGCCTAAATTTATATTAAGGAATGTGTGTTCTGTGGAATGGGTGAGGTTTCCCATTATTCTCACAAATAGTGGTGTGGTATGGATCYATCATGCTCTGTGAACACAGCTCTTATCTACTTAACTAAGATCAGTTCAACCTTATTCAGTTCAATAACTCAAGCAATTTTGTCCCTTACTTGATAAAACTCCTTCTTTCTTAGCTTTTCTTCTCTAGTGAAGCTGCACTGTAGAGCTTAAAAAATCAATCAACTCTTCTGTTGCATTATTGTCCAGAATGGAATTTTTGCTGTAGGATGGATGGTTCAAAAAGCAAATAGTTAAAAAGTCAGGAAGTCAAAAAGTAAATAGCTAAGGTCTGGAAACACAATCCAAACCATGCTGGTAGTTAGGAAGGTTGATAGTAGTTGCTAAATGGCTTTTAACTATTTCCTCCAATCTCTAGAACTTTTCCCTAATTACTTATTTCCACAAAGACACTTTTTTCCAGGGTGATCATGCATATTTATGTTGAAAGAGCACCAGTGATCAGATTCTGGCCCATGGCTGGCATGAACATCACTTGCCTGTGCTCATCTCCTGAGTGTACAGCACTTTGTGTAYATATTGAAAACTTACAAGTCCAGAGAAAAATCTATATCCTGTTCAGGCTAGCCTTGAAAATCAATAGAGGCGGCAAAATTTCTCTGCCTGTGACCTCCCAATACTGTAATTACAAAGTCACAATGGATGTAATTGCTCTATAAAACTTCCACATACCATGGAAGTATATAATCACTGAGAATAACATTGACAAGGTATACTTTGTACATTATGTTTCTTTTTTTTTTTTTCCTTTGGGACAGTAAGGCTCCATTTAGGGTGTGTTGTGGCAGGAGGTCTGGGTGGTTTTTCTTCCTGGAATGATGAAGTGCAAACAGTTCTCTCTTCAGACCTGGAGGTTACAGGTGTGCCACCACCTTATCCATATCACTGCAGCATTCTTTGCTGCTATCATCATGCCTGTAAAATAAACTGGGCTCTTGCTCGTGGCAGTGTACATACACTGTTAAAAATTTACTGTCAACTCCTGATTTATGGACTTGCTTTGCAAAGTTCTGAGCTTAGCACTGGGTGATGAGGCCTCTTTGAGTCATTTCAGCTCTTGCACACCACGATAATGTGACGATCATTGTTTTGAAGAGATCCTGGACTTCTGTCCAGTTCAAGGACTGTGATTAGAGCAGAGCMACCTCTCAGTTCAGTTCATGATGAACCTCCAATGTCTCAGGAATTCAGGATGAGACAAAACCTTGAAGTTTCAGAAGGTTTTTTTTCTTTAAATCTTCAAAGCTYCTGGTTCTTAAAAGACCATCTCAACATCTTTTCAGAACTACTTTATTTTTAAAAAACACCTCCTGCAAAAAGAAAGGCAGAATTTTCAGCAAGATTTGAGTATTTACAGAGCTTGACTACATAAAAATCATTTAGCTCTAAATTTGCTTCAAACACTTCCTATTTTTCTTTATTATTTTCATGGGCAGGTTTATTTCTTGCTAATGCTGGGCTTTTTTTTTTTAACAAGTTCCTCAAATATTTACTTTTTGAAGCATTCATTCCACAACAAAAATTCAACACTGGACAATAAAGTAACAGAATTTAGTCAGAAATAAAATGTTGCTTAAAAAGGATATGCAGCAAATATTTTACAGCAAATGTACAAAATATTGGGAAAAGCTGCTGGTGGTGTTTTGACAGACCAGACCAGCCACTGTCAAAGCAACTTTCTGACAATGTACAGAAATAAGTCCTCCGGACTCAAAATTTTCTTGAACTTCCTCATGATGCAGATAATGTCTTCAMATGAAGAGAACCTCACTTGAGGTTCACAAGAGAACAAATACTTTGAAATTTTTCTCTGCACTTATTTTGATCACATCAGGCTCTGAGTGGAAATGAAAAAATATTTTTAGAGAGAAAAATCTGTGACCCAGATTGTCAATGATCTGAGTTATCCCCTGCRCAAGCTCCAAGTGATCAGCTAATTTAGGTGCCTTTTACAGCCCTTCAGAGTCACAGAGATCCCTGTTGTGACAAGTTGCATTAAAGGAGATTTATGAGTATATTTTCTCATGATCTGGTCATGAGAAATGAGGATAAAGGATCAGATCTGCTTGGCTCTTGGTTTCAAAAGTGGGTGCAACAGCCCACAGTGGGATCCTGCATTGGGAGGAACCCCATTAGAAAGGGCACTCCCCATGTACAGCTTGATGGATGGCCTCTTCTCCTCTATCAAAGGATTAACACACCCCATGCCTGCCTCAAACATGGTCAGACAAGCCTCTTCTGTGATGTGTTTGCTCTGTGTTTCCATCTTGTAACCTTACATGTAGGTTCTCACACAAGAGAATAAAACTTTTTTAAGAGAAAGGGAGTCATGGTGAAACCCTCWTCTACTGCCTAAGGGATGGCATGGAAAGATGAGCCTAGACTCTTGCCAAATGTGTTCTAAAAGAGGTCCAGAGGCAGTGCTGATGTTGCAAGACAGGACCTTTAACACCAGGACTATGTTTATTGTGGCTAAGAGCTGGAAGTCTCTGTGGAGAGGCTGTGGGATCTTCTTAAATTCTTAGGGATTCAAAAAACTTTTATAGGCAAGGCTCTGAGCAACCTACTGTGGAAGCAAGAGGCTGAAGTGGAGATCTCCAAAGGTCACTTGAAGCTTGACTCATGCTGAAGTTCTATGATTTTATTTAGAGGAGTGTGGCAGACATGACAGCATCCATGTAATACAAATATCTCGTTCCTAGAGCTCTGTTCTGGGGAAAAACCACAATGTCCAGTCCTGCCAGGGACAGGAAGAAAGTAGGGTCGGATCTCAATGGTAAAGAGAGAGAAAAAGGTCCACAACATGTTCACGTCTCTTTCTTTAACCTTAAAATCTGGAGTTACTCTCTGGATCATGAAACTCTCCTTGATCTCTACTTCATCCATGTTTGAGTCATCTTTGTAGAAACATCTACAAACGTGGCCTTTGAAGTCTGATTTTGTAAGGACATGAGGACTCTGTGAGCCCTCACTCCTTATCTGTGAGATGCCCAGAGTAACCTGTGAACCTTTGGGAAATTTCATCTCACTGGATAAGTTTTGAGAAAGAGTTAAACTTTCAAAGGAAATGAATTCTTAGGCAATTTTTCCCTCATGAAGAGAGGTATTTGAATAGATAAAAGAGAACTAAATAATGCAGCTATTTGAGGAGTTCTGCACATGAGAATCCACTTTTTATCAGTTTGTGTATCTATGTATCTATCTATCTCAAACCTGTGTACTCCCTTTATTATGAATACTCTTATGCACCGTACAAGYCCAGAATAGTAATGCATGCATTTCACCTTATTCCCTTCTCTGGTTGCATTCCACATTTAAGGATTAGGATCTTAAATACATACATAGGAAAGTGTGAGTCAATGACTATGTTAAAATCATAGTTACAGAGAAGATTAAAAGTGTTCTCTTCTATCAACTACTTATACCTTCTGACTCTGATGTGCATGCTTTCATATCTGAATCAGTTTCAGTGAAGTGTTCCAGATTCAGATTTGTCAATAGTGCACTGTATCTGTATCAAAATTCATTTTACTTCAGATTTCTGGGTTTTTTCCTGAGACTAGCTCAGTCAAAACTTCTTTATMATAACTGGTGTAGAAACATTACGAACATTACATTAATTTATTGTATTAATATGTAGTTAAAAACATTATATAGTTAAAATGGTATTAATAATACCATAACTTTAATTAAAAGAGCTGTGCGGCAAAAATGTGGGGATGTAAGTGGTCTGTCAATGCCTAGTGTTGATTATATAAAACTGTAGTCACACAACTCAGAACTCAAACTCTATATCATCAAAACATAATAATGCCTCTGAGAAGGAATTTAAGAATGACATAAAATCTGGACTCTCAAACAGAAAGATTTAAAATAATCCACAAATGTTTCTTAGGACTAAGGGAGTTACGCAGGAATGACCTCAGATGAATTTCTGAACTCCAAAATTCTTCCTATAAGCCATGTGAGGGTGTGTGTAGAGTTTCTATTTMTTTTTTTYTTCTTTTTACATGTGAKTAGTTTMTAATTTTTGMAGCATATCAAGAGAAMTAGAATCTCAACTCTTTTTAATTCTAAAATCTGGGCTGAATATCATTGTGAARAATAYCSTCAAGCTTCAGGACAAATTCAGGGGGGCTCAGTAAACTTATCACTGTTGAAATTCCATTAACAACATCAGGCAGGAGTCAGATGACTTGGTGATAATAGTCCTTGGGGGTGTTAATGTGTTCAGGTGAACCCCTCACCCTGGCCTGGCCTCGTAAAACACATTTGACTCATTTCTTCCGTCAAGGAGTCTTAGAAACAGCACTACAGTTGTGTGATGGAGTTGAGAAAGGGTGGTAAGACAGCATTTTCTCCACAGGGGCATGGTGGAAAGCAGATGTGGTATCTAAGAAGTATGATTTTGAAAGAAGGAGTAAGGCTGGCAGGACAGGAAAGGACAGCCAGGTGGAAAGGAAAATTCAAACCTTCAGTAGGAGCCATCTGAAGAGCTTTGCCCAAGTCTAGTTTCACCAGGAAGAGGGGAGTGTGAAAGGGAGCAAGGGTGGGAAGTTGCTTTAGCATTGGTGGAGTAACACATTTCCCATGTTTTTGCTGGCATTTGGCCCTCTGCAACTTTCCTGCCTGGTTGTCTGAGTCACAGCAATTCAGTCTCTGTCCGGAACAGCTCCAGCCAGTTCAGTCCCAATTGACCAAATGCCAATGATTTCCTTTTTTATTTTGGAGTTCTTGTTTTGGTAACCTCTGTTCATGGAGGAAGTCTGGATCTGATAGCTTTCCTGTTTCATTTCCTACCTGCATTTTATGAGTGATCATCTTTCCTTGTTCTCAAGCAGCAAGTCTCCATGCAGTTTCCCTTCTGGAAGGATTTTTGCCATTCTTATGAATTCCCAGAAGAAATGCTGAACAGTGAGGGAAAGACTTTTCTGGTAGGTTTGAAGCACAGCTATGACTGGGAGCACAGTCTCTGTCAAAAAAAAAACCAAAGAGAGAAAAAGAAAAAAAGAAAGAAGTGTGTGAAAAAGATCACAAAATATATTAGGTTGGATACCAGCTTAGATTGGTACTTGCATGAGAAGAATATGTTTTGATAATATCCATCTAACTCTTGCTTGTGTGCATTGAATTTTCTCCCTGCAGTAGTATTCGAATAGAAAAAGAAGCTACAAAACAGAAAAGATTTGTATCATTCTTAAGAGAAAAAGTGAAAAGTAGTGTTTGGAAACAAGTATTTTGTATTCATGTTGAAGATTRTTTTGGAGGTTTGGTTTGGGTTCAGATTAACTTCTCATAAACATTTTTCAAATATATTTCTTAGTTTTGAGCAACTGGAGAGCAGAGAATTGTTTTACACTCATAAGGTGGGGAAGGCAGCTTACCAGTTGTACTCTCACTACAATTTAAATCCAATGAGTTTAGCCATCTTACTAAAGGTTTGCACTGCTACACACAGGAATAAAACTAGATTCTCAATGCACTGACAAGTTTTTTTTCGTGAAGAATCGTGTCACAAATACTTTCTCCTGTCTGTTGAACAGGGTAATGTTTGTGGAGCTCACTCTGCACCCACTTCACTGAATCCCTGCTTTCTTATGCTGCTTTTTAATATCCAAGTACTTCTATGTGACAGCTTAGTGTAGGATTTGGAATGTTAAATTCATAATTGTGTTCACTAATGGAAATAATTTTAGAATCAAAGAATGGCTTGGGTTGGAAGAGACCTTAAAGATCATCTCGTCCCAACCTCCCTGCCACAGGCAGGGACACCTTCCACTAGCCCAGGTTGCTCAGAGACCCACTAAGCTCAGCCTTGAACACCTCCAGGGATGGGGAGYGTCACTTTGTCCTGGTTCCAGCCAGCTGGGAGAAAAGGAGGCTCYTGTGGGTTGGAGGGATGTCAGAGGGAGTGGTTGGGAATTGTCAGGAATGAGCAGTYGCATGCGAATCATTCATTGCTTGAATCATTGGCACTGTTGCTGTCACTGCTCATTTTCTTATCTCATTGCTCTTTCCAGAAAATTGTCATCTTAAACCATGATCTTTACCTTTTGTGCCTCCAATTCTCCTCCCTATCCTGCCACAGGTGGAGGGTGAGGGGGCAGTGAGCAAGCAGAACATGGTTTGGTGTGTTTCAGTRAGAAGACGAAATTGGGGAATACCATTTCTAAACCACAACACATTTCAACTCTATTTTTAGCAACAGCTGTGGTACATGAAGAATAATTGATGAGCATTTCCCATACAAAGAGATGTTATGATACTTATCAATTCTTTCTCCCAGCGTGCTTTCTTCTTACAGATAAATACACATTTCAGATACTCTACTAATTAAAGTCCATATTAAAAACTCCAAAAATGTTTTGTCCAATCTACTAAGATATTTTTGAGCTAATGATATCACAAAGAGATCTTTTTTCCATGTATTTATTCCTGTTGCACGGAGTCAGAGGGTTCATTTCATAGCTGTAATAGCCATTGATTTCCTTCTGGAATGCATGTGAAGTTCCTTTTMTCACCAATGGGAGTCATATATTCACATTAAGTTGAGAACAGGCCCTGATTCATAACCATTTTTCTTCAAGTAAAACTGTAATATTAGAAATATACCAGATGCTTTTTATTTTCTTTTTTTAAAAGTATATCTCATTGGAAATCCTGCACAGACTTAATTACTGTTTTTTGGAGCTGCTTGAAAATCTCTTCAGGAACCCTTTCCATTACATTTTTCATATCCAGGTACAGTCTTTCTTTTGGCCAGCTATATTATTTCTTAGCTAGCCTTTCCATTTTGTCAATTATTTTCTTGGACACCAAAAATTTTGTCTTAGCAATACTTCATTCTACATTCCAAAAACTGCATAAACCAGTGGAAAAGCTCCTACTTGCCWCAATTGGCTATTGATCAGCCCTACAATAGATCTCATGTCAAAATTCAAAGAATTTTGTTTTAATATGGATGTTCCATCTTTTCTGAGAATGAAGCGAACGGAAACCCTACATCTAGATATTTATTTTTGTCTGTCTTGTTGATTGTGTTAGTTGTTGAGTCAGTTTTTCCATTGCTACAGTTTCCCCCCACTTCATTAAATTCAGTCCAATTAAGCAATGCATTTGAAATTGTTTGTTTCATATATTCACACTACCAACCATATTGGGAATGTTTGGCTAAAACAGCAAAATATTAAAGTATGAGCATAATTTCTTACAATCTTTGACCTAGGCTAGGAAGATCACCATTAATTTTCAGAGGYTAATCTATTTAGATAAAATTTATAATATTATATTAACTTTATTCCATTATTTCTCTTTTATTCCAGTTCCTTCAATTTTATTTTCTTCTTTTACTGGATTGCATCTCATCATCTTACCAGCGTGTGATAATTACACTTGCTTAGTAATGTATTGCAGTAGATGTCAAAAGAAATCCTATCTTTTTTAAATGCTTATTTGAGGTACAGACAATAATCTGGAGTTCAGGAAGTGTAGGGTATATAGGAGAATGAAGGACTTGCTTTGCTCTCCTCATTTTTGCATTCAGTTGACAAATAGAAGGCCCAGATAACAGTCCACTAAAGCAGAATTCTGATCACAGGCACATAGAGTCCAAAGACTTTAAAGTTTAATCCAAAAGTACCTATAAATTTTATCATGGAAAGTAGAGATGTTGGTGTTTGAAGAGGCTTCTCCATGTTCACAAAGGATAAGAGCTGAAGATAGAGCCCAATTCTTCAAAAAGCTGACCCTGGGATCTTCTAAATGTTGATCATGTGCACACCATGAAAGGAAGGTGTTCAGTCCATATTTCAACTTATAAGTGGTGTCTTAAGAGGATGTTGTCAGCAGAACTGATGTATCAGCATAGGTCTCTGGATGTCTCCAGTTAATTTCATTTAAAAAGTCTAATAAACAAATGTTTATTCACATATATATATACACATATATATATGCACACACAAATGTATATATCTGTTTCTTCCCAGCTAAAGTGATAAAAATGCATCTTCTCTGTTTCTAATTTCAATACATTTACTGACATTTTTTTTCTGATTCTGCTCCATTGATTTTAACTAGTTCTTTTCACATTTCCATTTCCATTATTGCTTTTCAGAGAAAGAGGATGGTAGGTGACAAATGTGGAAACATTCTGTAAGTGAACTACATAATCTGCAAATAAATTGCGGTCTCTTCAGAAACAGTAAATGAATCATCTATAAAGATGTACAAGAGAGTTCCTATTTTCATAACATGGATGTTTTATAAACTCATAAATGCAGCAGATGAACAAGTCAGAATGGAGTTGCAACATTTTGCTAAATAWTTTTACTACTATTTTTTTACTTTTCATTATGGGAATGAAAAGTTATAGTGACTATTATCCTTATTAAAAAAACCCCTTTCTCTCCTGTCCTTTTATCCTCCTCAGTACAAATTCTTTTTTTTTTTTTTCTTCTGAGGATTTTTCCAGACTGTCAATATGTTTTCCCCAAAAGTACATGGCAAGTGGCGAAATCCATTAGAGCTATTACTTTCCTCAATTACTTAAATTCCCAAACACTGAACTTTTAAGAGTTTCATGTCCTTTGGGTTATGAAAAGCTTGGTCTGTATCAGAATAGGAGACAAGGTAAGAGCACTGTGTTTACCTATTTCTATATCTTAGATTAATCACCCAAAGAGCCCAAATGATAYGCAGCTCTAAACATTACTAAAAGCTACTGGTTGGCACCATTTGTTTTGGTTGAGGGCACCAGAAGAAAACGGAGATTTGTTTTTGTAATTTGTTTAAAAATATACCAGAATCAGTTCAACATCTTTCAATCAGTGATGATTTGTGAAGCTGTATTATATAATTCATTATAGAGGTAAATTTTTTTACATGGAGCCCTTCAGTGTCATGGGAACAAGTGGTCAGAACAGTTATGAAGGTGCCATTTTATCCAGGAGTTTTCAGAATATCCCAGGATATGTCTAGAAAATGTATTGGTGGTGATAATTTTATATGTAAACACATACATGTGCRCAAAGTGCAGTATCATTTCCTACGTGTGAGAGAACACACACAAYCATATAAAAATCTTCTTTCATATTGAGTTTAGGGAGATCAGTGCTGTGTGAAGCTCCACTGACCTTTCTGCTTGGTCCCAGGGTCACCTCTGTGCATTCAAGTCTGMTGAAAGCATTGGCACATCCTGCCTGAATATGATCATTAAAGTCCAATAAAAGTAAAAGTGGTTGAGATCTGTAGCTTTAGGATGTCAAAAAAAAAAAAGAAAAACATTTCAGGCCCTGTTCCACTGAGTCCATTAGTTCACCCAGGGCACATGAAACCCTTCTGAAGCTAATGAGTGGTGTGTGTTTGGGTGGGATATGTGATTGCAAATGTGCCTTTAGTCTTTTTTTTTTGCATGCATATGCTCTACATATTTGATCAGTAATGGGTTTTAGAGGACCCCTGGATGGTCTCGTTTTCATTTTGGAAATGAGAGGGAGATTGTGAGTCTAGCGAAGGGAACAACAAAACCATCRCAGGGAAGTCTTATGTTTCACCCAGCATAWCTCAWTTTTTTTTATTCCTTTCAACAACATATTAAGAAAAGTTCTTTCCATTCTGGATTGGTCTGACCAGGTAAAGTATTACTTCTATCACTAGTGGCTCAGAAATTTCAGGAGGTTATTTACTAATGAATTACAGATTGTGCAGCACCTATATATCTGAGTCCCTTGATATTAATTATATATACATAAAGGTATATATGTGTGTATATGTAGATACACACACAGAGAAACACTTTCACCATATGTTTAAGAAGTTTGAACACATAAAGTGCAATTGCTCACTCAGGTAGTGTTTGAAAGTATCAACTGGAATTTCCATTTTGATTTTATTCAGGATTTAACCACCTGTACGTACACAAGCATAGAGACCACCTATGAAGCTCACACAGTGAGATTTTTAGATCACTCATAATTTCAGTTGAATTATGGTATGTGTCAATCCTGCTAGAAACAGGTGCATTTATTATATCTGTAATCAAATGACTATCCCCATATTCATCCAAAGAATGCCTCTGAGAAACAACCTGCTTTTTACAAAGCCCAAATTATTGATTTCTAAGAAAAGAGGTACAAGAGAGCAGATCTTCCCCCATGGCTGATCACACTCCTCAGCTGATGCTGCTGATAAATTTGCTGATAAAACCTGGAGGGACTTTCACAGGGGAACATTACTTTTAAAGCAGCTTTGTAAGACTCAAACCTCCTTACATTGCAGATCTGCTGATCCYTGTTGTCTAACTGTGGTTACATGTGCTGACTCCAGTTTCAAAAATAATTTCTTAATCACTTTTGGCTCATCTTGGGTTTTCACATTGCAAAGCCGATGCAGCTGTGGAAGGATGGACCAGATTCCATTCTCCCTCACAGCTCATCAACATCAATGTTAATTAAGTTCTAGGTTTGGGGCCAGGTTACACCCTGAGATACAAATGGCCTCCAGTCTGGGACAAGGGCTCTTCCTTTCATCTGTRCTGTGCCTGGCATGATGAGGTTCATGGATCATGCCTGAGATTCCTGGGGATTGCTGCAGTAAAGATATTAAAAAGCAGTATTACATCCCTTAATGAATGATGGTAACTCTTTCACACACAGCAGTAGGGTTGGGGTCAGCAGACCAAATTTGTGTCTGTGTTGTACAGTGAGCTATGGTCCTGCTCTTCTGACTCTCCAAGCTGGAGAACATGGTGGAGCTCATGATGATTTTCTCCTTTCCTCATGCAGAGAAAAGCAGAGGGTGCAGAGAGATGGCTCAAGTTCACATGTCATTCTGGGAGCAGGGAAACCYTGCCAGATGAGCACATTCTCTGACTGCAAACAAGCTAATTCTTCCCTTTTACGTATTCTGCCACAAACTACTTCCTTCTTCAGGAAATCAAACGAGCTGCTCCATTAAATGCTTCAGACCTGTGATACCTTTCAGGTTTTTGTTAAGCTCAAGCAGACAAGTCCTCATCCAAGCACAAACTTGGCTCTCCCCCTCTCTCTGTCTTTCCCTGCAGTGTTACTTGAGTCCTCATTTTCAAATGCCGTAATAGCACCGAATAACTATTTAGTTGAACACAATCACACAATTGTGTGACAAGACAAATGTAATGTAGAGCACAGGGGAAATGTGATCCTAAACTCAGGGCATCCATTCTGCACCAGAACAGTCGAGAGCTATGTAGTTTTTGAAAGCCAGTCTCCTCTTGACAATTACCTTCAATTAATGGTACACTGCACTAAGCAGAAAATAAAAACTATGCCATTAAATCCTTCAATGCAGGCTGGAAGGGTTCCAGGTTGGCTCTAAGCTACCCTAAAGAGCCTGTGTTCATATTACATAGTTATAACTTTACAGGCCTAAAAGAATATGAATCAACAGTCATTTATGCTGTCCCCTGCACTTGACAAAGCTTATGTCTGAGAGTTCTAATCCTGATGTAACTGGGTCATATGGAGGCTGTTTTGTGTCCAAAATATAAACCTGTCCACAAACATTGCCTTTGCTACTTTAAAGCCAAATAGCTGCTATACAAATACTTCTTTCACTGGTATGTATTTCATAGAAATCTACMGAAAGAGTGAAAGCAGACTTATTTTTTGCAAAGTCTTTAATATGAGCTTTACATTGGAATCCATGCAGTTGAACACAGGTCCTTTRTTTATATGTTCTTTGGTGCACAGGCTTTGGCTGTGCTCTGCAAACAAGAGAGAGATCAGCCAGGATTGCTGAGTGTGAGGTGTCCCAGGATGCACCAAACTGCCTGTCCCTGTCCCATCCCAAAGCAGAGGAAGAGATGGGATCCTTGGGAGCAGTTGTTACCTCCAGCCTGTTCCTCCCAGACCTGTCTGGGGTGGCCTCTGGCAATGTGATGATTTTGATGTACAAGSATGGGCTGTCCAGGCTAGAGCTCATTGAAAAGTTATGATGAAAGTGCTGAGAGGTGAAAGACCATGCTCTGAAAAAAAGTAAACCTTTGTGATTTTAGTTKTCTCATTTGTTTTTAGGACTTATGCCTCAGTATATGGAAGTACTTTCTAAGTTGCAACTTGGCTAAAATTCTTCTGTCWAAAAGAGCTTGGATGTGAAAACTTGCTTACAATTAGGCAATACCTTTAAAGAGAAACACCTCATTTTAATTTGAAAATACATTTTCTTCAGTTTTCAGCCAGAATGTTTGGCTTTCAAAGACAGATCCGCTTTGGGTTTGSTTTGCATTGTTAGTTTTTAATTAGACTTTTCAGTGTATCAAACTAACTTAAACATTTCCCTCTGATGTGTTTAGAAAAACTCTCAATGCACCCTAATACCTTAAGAACCAAGCTGGGGAGGCTATTCCTGTGTTTTGCTTGTTTTCAGYGTGATTATGGAGGCAGCCTTGGCTTTCAGAGATGCCTACCTGGTACTCAGTACCATCCATCACCACAAGCCTCAGCAGCAGAAAAGCTTTGGAGCATTCTAGAGGCTTTTGTACYCATAGCAGGAGTAAACAGCTGGGAAATACCAGAATTTGTGATTTCACTTGACCATTTCTCATGTGGGACCAAAAATTCTTGCGAGTTCTCCCAGTGAGCAGTGTAAAATGTTCATAATAAGTTATTGTGATATTTATATTTTTAAATGTAGTTACTAGTAAGGTCCTAGTGCAAGTTTTTACTTTTTCCTTAATTTACAGTGGCAATTTTTCAGCTTTTCTCTTTCCTTTTTAGCCATCCATACAGTGATTTTTAACTTTTGCTTTTCCTGCCTCTGAGACCCCAACCAGTACTTTTGGCAGCTCTGATGAGAGACCAAWCACATTGTGTCTCTGTGGGATATTGCAAGACTTTACCAAAATCCCTTATTATTTTCAGATATTTGGAACTTAACCCTTGAATTATGAAATGCAACAATGAAAGGTTATCAATAATATCTAGGATGACAGTAGTTTAATTATATGACATGACAGAGTTTAACTGCCTTGCTTCCTTAAAATTCTTCATGTAAATTTTMATTCAGGTTAACCTTTAATTACTAATACAACTTTATTTGGCCCCAGAATGTCCACAGTGCTTACAGCTTTTCTTCTGAAACACATGGTTATTCAGACTCAAAAAAAAAAAATAGTGCTCAATGCACAAGATGCCAAACTGAGATTAAACCCGCTAAGGTCTACAAAGCCTGCTGCAAGAATGATAACTATCTTTGTCAAAATCCCAAGCAAAAACATGTACGTCAAGTGAGATTGTCGATAAAATATGAATATCAGGGCAGGACTAAGTTGTGGGTTAGTTTCAAAGAATTTATTTCCCTCTGAGATGTGAAATTTATCTCAAATCTTACAACCCATTTCTGAACACTGCATTTATAAATTCTGATGACATGGGTAGTTTCTTTCTATGGCAACACATAACTACAAAAGACTTGTTTATTAAACGTATCTGTGGATTTCTCTGGTTCACTGAGTGTTTTGGGGTACTAATTTTTTAATTCCAATATGTCTGTCATTCATTTACGTGTGTGCCCACAAACCTACAGCTTTCTCACACTGGACATGTTCATTGTAAAAGATGAAAACCCAAAGATGGGACATCTGATTCCCACAGAGACATCATCTGCCACAGCATAATTAAAAGGGTTTTGTCTAGGTGATATGATGGGGATTTCTTTACTTTGCAGAGATGTTCTGAGATGCAGTTTACCCTATTTTCCCAAAGGATCTTCATGTTAATCTCAGCCCAAATTCTATCCTGCTCCACACTGTAACTGTTTATCTGGGATGTGGTAAGGTTTAATTTAAGCATTTTTTAGTGGTTTATTTGTTGGCCATTTCTTGATAACTCAGAACAGCACAACACAAAATACAGAAACAAGCATCGGTTTTTGCTTCATGGATAATGCAACAGGAGACATTGAAGCTCAGTGTTTATGGGAACAGATTGTATTCCTACATCACAAAGTGTCAAAAAACACCTGCTGATGACTAACGGATTTTACCCTGCATGTGGCATGAGCTGGAGAATTTATCCTATAACTGTGTCAAAGGRAAATTTATTTCAGATCCTTTTACCTCTTGATTCATAGACTTTGAGCAATAAAGACTCTACAACATTAAGGGATTAAATACACTTAGATGTGGTGAGTGGCACACTGCAGTCAGGGTTAAATAAACAGGGCAACTTTGGCTTTTAGGCATTTGCTTCTCTTCAYGGCATAAGGATCATCCTACCCAGGTGATGGAAGGGAGCTGAAGGCACTGGATTCTTCTCCTGTGCTGAGAAAACATGGTGTAAGACTACTAAATGTTTCTTTTATGTGTTCAGATGTCTCTCTGCAGAGTCATATTTTGACATCAACACAATTCCCTTATCAGCTTCCTTCCACATTCCCAAGGTTCAGCAGGATCCTTTCACTCTCAGAGCAACTTCAGTTGCCAAGGCTCCTTTCCCTTCTCCCWGCCATTTCCCCATTTTTTAGAGCTCTGTATTCATTGTGATCCTTCTTCTCTCTCTTTCCTGGTCACACTGAATTGGTGTCCTCTATTTCTCATCAGCAGCAATAATTAATGAAATTGAGATATGTCTGATACTCAAACATGGACACTTGGATTCCCTCTTCTCTAAGAGTTGCTGTGATTTGTGTTTTCACCATAGTTGCAGGTTCTCAGTTTAGATCAGTGCACAGCTCTTCACCAAACTCATGCTGCATAATTAACCAGTTGTGAGAATCCTTGTATGAGGGCAGATGAATTAGGAARTTGTGGAAATATGTCCTATGGACTTGCCTATCCATTGCAAGTATTCAATTTATTGTTCCTTTGACAGGCTTAGATCTCATTTAAATCATTCCACTCTTGACCTGTACAGGATATTTTTCTGAATAAAGCCCAAAACAAGACTGAATACTAATTCCAATATTTGTCTTATGTGACAGAGAGAAAAGACAGCTGTAATTCAACTATTTTGATGAATCATCTATGAACTGTACAAGTGTTAACACATCCTGTCATTATGATTTCTACACTCCCACCTGCTCCTTTGCTTCACCCACCTGTTGCATCTTGCCTTCTAGATTGCAAGTTGTTTGGGGATGGTACGTTGTTTACTTTGTGTATGTTGTAAAATGCCTTAGTATGACCCAGTTTAAGCTTCTAGGCTCTTCTGCAAAAATAAAAGTTAAGAGTGTAATGAAMATCAGAGATAAGCAGAGGCAATAGTAAGATACTGATTAGTTTTCGGAAAGGAGCCTTTAAAGTACATTTTATTTTTTAGTAATGATATACTTAATGTGTGATAATGATCTTAGTGTAAAATCTGATTGGAAAGTAGACACCTGTTGTTTTTTCTGCAAAGTAGTTAAATGAGGTCAGCACTTTAAGCTTTCTCCCCTCCCTTCCCTCCAGCCCAGGGTTGACCTCACCTTGGTTAACAACAGATAAAATTGCAATGCCTGGTCCCACCAGTGCCTTGTGGTGGGAAAATTAACATGTRTTAGCTATTCACTGGTAACAATGCTGGAGTGTTTCAAGAAGGGAAGAGAGGAAGGCTATCAGCTCTTTCCTTGGTCTGATATTTCGTGGACGTTACCACACACGTTGACTTTGAAGATTAGCTCTGTTATGGTTGTCATTCCTGCTTATTGTGAGGAATTTGTAGCCCATTCCAAAGGTACCACCAAAGTCACCTGCTGGGAGGTAAAGATCCTGGCATGAGGTGGATTCAAGCCCTTTCCCAAGAGGATGTGGGCTCATCTGCCTGTTGCACTGGTCCCCTCCACCATGTATCTGTTTGAACAAGAGCATTGTTGCCTGTTTGGCAATAAAGTATTTAGCAGACACCCGTCATCCATCAAAGCATWATCATTAATAATCACAGTGAGACATTGGGCAGAATGGGAAATTAATCACAAGTGGCAGGTGAAGCACCTCAGTGCAAGAGGAGCTTTTCTGCATGCTGAAGAGGAGTGTTTTTCTGCTTGCCTTCCCAAAGGGAAGCTCTGGGTTTAATTCAGACTTGCAACATATCCCCCTTTCCTCTACTGGTGTAAAGAGAATGGTAAATGATCACTCTATTGCCAAACGGGGTAAACTTCAGAGTGATAGAAAGTGTCCTCATACAGTCATACAACAGTGAAACAGGGTGGCTGTTTCTTGAAGAATTAGGAATTCAAATTTCCAGAGCTTGGCAACAGGGTTTGAATAATTTCAAGACTCATTGTGACTGAAAAAAAATTATTGTAATTATCAGCGTTCTGCCTCCTGCATGGCCCCTGTCAACAGGTTCCATGAGAACAGCAGTGATTAAAAAGGCAGGGTAATAACATCGATTTAGTCTGATTAATAAAGTAATAAAGCTGATTGAAACCTAAACAATTGGAATGAAAGTCCTTCTCAATATATCAACAAGTCAAACTTACGTCACCGATTATAGACTCTCTTTGTTACCCTCTCCCTGAAATGGAAAATGATTCATCCTTTCATTATGACAGTTCTGGTCTGAATATCATGCTGAGCTAATTGAAGTTTGCCTTTACGTTAGAAAAATCTACAAGGCACAGAGATAGTGTGTGTGCCTTTTAATAGCTGCTGTCCCAATGCTTTTTTTTCTTTTTAACCAAAGTCTGTGTTACTCCTGTAACTGAGTGGCATAAATTCACACAGAGTGAAACTAAATAAACGTATATTCACACAAGTCATGAAACACACATTTAACCAAAAAATGTCCAATGTAATTTTCAGCCTTCCAATGATAACTCTGTCCCTGGTAAAATATTGATATTGWTACAGGAATTCTTAATGCTCCTTYTCAGCAATTCTTAGCTCATGAGAGYGTGGGGATCTCTGGTCRATGTTGTAGGATGAGAATGAAATGTTGCTTATGAGAATGAAAACTGCAGCCATATAAGTATGATGGAAGTGATGATGGCAAGCACGGAACTTGGAAGACTTGGTAGTCCTTTAGCACATTCTCAGCTGAAAAGAGCTGAGCAATATTCACTTGTCACATTTCATATGAGACTACTTTTCCACAATAAAAACCATTTCAGCRTTCCAGGCTCACATCTCCTTTTTAAAATGCAAGCCAAAAATGGAAGGATGCTGTATTGCTTTTGAGGTGCACTGTCCCTTGTAGAAGAAAAACACTGAAAGAGAGTAGRTTTGGATTAGGAAGAAACTTTTCCTTGTGAGGGTGTTGAGGCACTGACACAGTGGACACAGCTGTGGCTGCTCCACTCCTGGAAGTGTCCTAGGCCAGGTTGGATGGGGCTCTGGAGTAACCTGAGATAGTGGAAGGTGTCCCTGRCCATGGCAGAGGATTGGAACAAGAGGATCTTTAAGGCCCCATTCCAAACCAAACCATTCTTTGATTCTATGAATTTGTGATCTTATTCTCCAGGATGTAGGAACCCTTTCTTTTTGCTGTCACCTTCTCAGATGATGGTACTGCGTTAAAGCACAGGAACACAAGTCTAACATTCAGGATCAGATCAAAATGAATCTTTCCCCAGGATCCCATTTTAACAGTGAATGATAGAAAATTTTGAGGAAAAAAAGAATAAGAATAATTAATGCTTTGATAATCAGTGATTTACATTAAGTAAGCTGAAACTATTTGGAGCATAATGTGTGGTAACTTTGATAGTCTATTCTGCTAATTTGATTAAATTATTTGCCTTTAAAATGTCCTGCAACAATAAATTATATAGCAATAGAAAAAAATAATGTTACAGGAACATACAGTTCATAAATGTACAGTTCACAATCATCAGCAGATTGTTTCCAAGACTGATTCTTATTTGCTTTCATACTTCCTTAAATCTTCGAGCCTCAACTAACAACAGTGTTATCTTTCAATAACTGTAAGGAAGAGGGTGCTGCAAGCTACAAAGATCTATCTTGTTATCACTTCCAGGCCAAATTATATCTAATGATAGCCAGGGAGAAGTTTAACTTGTTAAAACAATCAACATCCAGCCTAACAAACACTGAGACTGTTATCCTGATCCTTCATGCTCATTGTCCCATGACAAGAGCATTTAAAGGACTGTTTGCTGCATTCTGGGTTACAGAAACCCAGGGTCCCTCTGGGTGCCTCCTCTAAACTCTGGAGCAGAAGCTGGATATTGCATGACCCTTCAGGAGAATGCTCTAGTATTCCTTGGGGCTGCATTTTGTAGGACATGGGGTAAAATCCTAGAGACCACAGTTACAAACTGAGTTACCAACAGAAATTCAGCCAAATCTGACTGTGTACAAATCTGCTTCAACAGCTCCCTCTCTAGTGAGACTTATGGGCAATTTCTTAAGGAGTTAATCCACCTCTCTTCCTCACAACTTTTGATAATTTGCCGCGAGAAGTTAGAGCAGGCCTTGGTTGCCATWAGAAGACATGATGCACATTAGAAAGAGACAAGTGGTTCCAGATCTTATGGGATGAGTGCTCATGAAAGRTGTGCAATAATGCACTTTAACAGTTACACACAATGCTAGTAATAATAACAGCAACTAGTATCCAACCCAGGCACATATATTTGAGATTCTTGTTTTGTTTTTCCTTTTTTTTTTTTTAACATCCAGTTATATTTCACAGACACAGAACTGAGGGCTCATGAAAACACTCAAAAATGAGGTACATTCCTTAACAGGGGTAGGATAACCCTTGGGATTGCTGAAACTGGGAAAAGTGCCTGTTGAAATAGAAAATGGCTTTAAGCCATTTGGGAATATACTGTTGAAAAAGAAAATCAAAGAGTAGGGAAGGGGAAATGTACTGTCATTTTCTGTTAAGAAGCTCATTTTTCGCCTTCTTTTTGAACCATTCAAAATTACTTCTGGCACAATTTAATAATCTACATCAGTTTCCCAAGAGTTAAGATAGCAAATGATATTATGGCAAAAATGTCTTAAATAAAATAAACCTCAGTAAAACCCAAAGTGTTGCTTTATCATCAGATTTTTGAATAATTCAAGAGCTGTAACATCCACTTTTAAATTTTASTTAAATGGGGATATTCTTCCTTCTAAATGACAACAGTATTTTAGTACAAGTTATATGCAGTGGAGCAGAATTAGGTTAAGATTAGCTGTTATGTAAGAGATTGTGTAACGTAACTCTTTCACATGTRATTGTGCAATTGTCAGTATTAATTATAAGCAATTATCCATGTTCTTTGGACACCGTTGTTCTCCTCCCACCTCCCMAATTCTGTGGGTCACCTTCCAAAATCCCTGTGAGGAGGAGAGAGGCAGGGAACACGGGGTGGCAGCCATGGAGGGAATTCCTGCCATGTTTCACAGCCAAGGGAGAGATGCTGGTTTTGTCAAAGTCACACCATATCCCAATGGATRGGGGCTGGATCCTGTCTCAGCAGCCCTGCCTGACTTCCTCCCTTATCCAAGAATTTGGCTTAGCTTGTAAACTCCTGCTCAAGGTGCAAATTGTCCCTCAGCCATGACACTGACCTGGCACAACGTGACAACTGTCATGGATGAGCTGCCTGTGACTCAAGAGCCACAGCTTGGACATCCTTGTCTGTTGCTTCATGGACACCATGGACTAAATGCATAACAATGAGTCAGGCTGATTCCAGCAGAGATTAAGTTCATGTAGAGGAAGGATCTGAGATGACCTGGAGTTGTTTTTTACACTGTTTTTGTCTTCAGCTTTTAGCATAAGGACTCTGGCAATGGGCTCCGTTGGCCTTTTAATTGTCCAACAGAGTGGTGCAGAACCTTTTGCTTAGGTAGCAAATAATGCAAAATGTGCAGGCCAGCACGCATTTATTTTTTTAGCAACTCTGCTGAAGGCCATGTGATAAGTAGGATAGCTTGGGATGAAGGCTGGGAGGTATGGAGGGAGAGTTATACAAGCAGTGCATTTGACAGAACCTGATTTTCAAGTTTCTGAGAGGTGGTCATGATTTTCACCCTGGAGAAATGCTGTTCCACTCAGACTTCCTGAGCTGTCTCTCAAAAAGGGTTGGATGCATCTTAGCAAATATATATGTTGACGAAAKACACATCTACATCCATGAAAATCAATCGAGTTTCTCTTCAGAGTCAGGGGAAACCTGGCTGATATATCCTGTGAAGCCCAGAACTATTTATCTCATTCTCAAACATTCCTCTCAATCAGGTCATATGAAGCATGCCCAGAAAGTGCCTGTTTTTCTCCCCTAACTGCAAAGAGGACCAGAGCAGAAGGGTCCACTTAAAGATGCCAAAAATGCATGGGAATACCTGAAATCTGCTCAAATTAATCATATTATATTTTCTGTTCTTCAGTGTCTCAGGTGTAAAAAGGAGATATCCATATAGCCTYACCCACTGGTAAGGTTCACTACTTGGAAAATAGTGGATTTTRATTTTTTGGGGTTTTTTTTTGCTACAAAACCACAATTCATACTTTAGTCTATTTGATTTTACAAATCAAATAACAAGTAAAATGATGTGCTGCTACAACAATAAAAACCCCTTTCAAGCTTATTGACACAAGTTTTCCTCCCAGTTGATGTTATCTCTTTTCAAATTATATTAGATCATATCTTACCAGGAGAGCAGACTGATTAAGTATGGAACTGAGTCTGATGACACACCAGTTTTACTGCATTTAGCTCAAAAATTTGAATGGAGATTCTGCTGGTATGATATCACCACGTAACTAGAGCTAGATGCACATTCACATCTTTGTTCTTTCTCCAGAAAAAGCATGAAGCCTATTTGAGAGCTTGTTGAGTGGTAAAATATCTTCCAGTTTGCATGGAAAGAAGGAAATAAAGAGAGTAAAGGAAATAATTACTTTAAACCTGTATATATAAAATTGCTGTAAGTGAGATTAAGCAAGCAATGTCGAAACCACATTCAACCCTCTCCATCTGTCCTATGTAATGCCTTGACAAAAGCCCAAYGAATCTGGCACCTCCAAATGCCTTCACATGCCTTTTTTGTGCTGTCCAAAGCACTTATCACTGTAGTGAAAAAAAAAACCCACTTGGAGGGGTGTGATTATGCAATAATCATAGCACTTTTTCTAGCCCTTTGAACTAAAACAGAGGAAGTAACAGCAGTTGGACTCAATGTTCATTATAGTTCCTTTTCAACTATTCTATTCTATTCTATTCTATTCTATTCTATTCTATTCTATTCTATTCTATTCTATTCTATTCTATTCTATTTCTTAATTTCCAGTAATTAATGTTGTGCCTTAAAAGCAGTGATGTCTCATTGAGCCCCTTAAAGACCTGAACTGAGTTTGAAAGTGTCTGGTTCACCCAAGAGGGGACACATTCCAAGCAGTGGAAAAATGAAAGCAAAGTGTAATTTTAATCCTTCTGAAGACACTTTAGCAAGATGAAATTRGGCTAACAAAACAAAACAAAAAAACCCCCAAGAAAACAAACCCCAAAAAATCTGGTTTATATCATTCAGCTTCTTTAATTTTTGTGCCACTTCCACAACAGCAACATGGACCCCTTTCCAGGAGACTGGTGCACTGAAAACTGCAAAATTCAGGGAGAATCAGGTTTTATAGCTGCAATGACACTCAGGTTATCAATGCATTGAGCTATTGATGTGCACTTTAACTCCAGGAACATAAAACGTGCCAAAGCAATATAACGTGTGGGAGTTATTCAATAACATGTGGAACGTAAATCTATTCTCTATCTCTTTGCATCARGAACATTAATTAATTCTGCGATGAGAATGCTGTTTTCAGCTTACAGTGAAAGCTGGGAGAAACTGCCCGTGATCCTTCTGGCTTTAATAACTGCATTTAKTTCAAGGAAGGAAAAATGAATGTAGCCATTAAACTGGAAGATTTTTCTGATCATTATGAGATTGAGCTGTAGGTAGAACTCTCAATATTTATATTAGAGGAGTAAAAGTGTGGATRGTTCTTTCTATGCCAGTATTTTTTTATGTTTTGTTTTGTTTTAGAAGCCTATGTAAATTCAGGTTCAGATTGTTGGAGAGAGAGGATCAAGGCACTGCATGTGCCATGGGACAAGCAATGTGTAAATAACCCATATGGTCCTCCCCACATCCAGTTAAATCCATTCTTAGSATGCCAATTTACAGGTATATGGATAAAAATTAGTCTGATCCTGATACATAAAACCCTTCTTCCTCAATACCTTCCCCATACCCTTTAGTTTGTGAAAACCCAGGTCAGAAAATCCTGTATTTGCTGCTGCACGTGATGATGGGAAAGGTAAAGATTATATTGATCTCAAAGAATATTGAGACTGTGAGCTCCTGTAACACAGCATGACCTGGAGATATTGTCTGYTAGAAACAGAGAACAAGAGCGCACATGCTTAAATCTTATGAAAACAGGTCCTCACAATTTATGCAGCAATTCCAAATGTAATATACAATAAGAAAAAAATCCAAGGTCATTTATTAGCTGGCAAAACCCTGGCTATGTATCTTTCTTGGAACAGCACCTTTAATGAACTCTCAATGAGCAAACTCACTTCATCATGTGCTAGCGTGCCTGGTTGGAGAGGAACCTTGTTGATGTCTGCTTGATCGTTAGAAGCTAGAGATAAGGAATTCTGTGTCAATGTCAATAATGGTACAATGAAATAAACTGTATCTGCATACTGATAGCACAAACATCTACAGAGGGAGCTGCTTAGGAATTTTCCCAGTAGGATATTTCATGGTGCAAAAAGTGCCAACTCATGTGAGTGGTTTTTTTTTTTTTTTCTAAGGAGTTATTTTTGTCTAAGGAATTATTAGTCCAAGGGAAGATGGAGTAGGGCAAAGACAATGTCAATCACATGCTGTTCACAACCATAGACTGGGAAGAAGCTTTTTTGAGTCCCTGCTCTGAATCACACAGGAATGCAGCTTTCTAAAACCAGAATAGATTTAAGCCTTTCAATTGCTTTTTGGAAAAGAGACAGAAACTGAACACTTCTGTTGTGGAATAAAACACAACCTCTTCCCTGCTCCCCCGTCCTCCGCCTGCTCCAATATTGCAAATATTTTTCACATGACATAGGGAGAGGTGCTTTCTATAATTGCACATTCCTGGAGCACGTGCAGGTAAAAGCATCCTACAGGTAGTGTTGTTATAGACCRCAATTAATGCAGAGCCAGGCATAATTTTCCTTTGAAGGCTAAAAGATGACTGAAGTCCCCATGTAACCCACCTCTCCTGCCCTTTTACAGCTTCTCCCCTTTCTGTTGGGACATTCCAGTCCCCCATCCATGTATAAGTCCTCCAAGACAKACCTTCCTTGGACCCAGGAACATTCACACATTTTAGTGACTTTTGAGTTCGCTGAGGAAGGAGATGGGGCACCAGAAGAAGGAATCTCAAGGAGCCTTCCAGCTCCTGAATGTTTTCTCCTGAGTGAATCAGAGAGTGGCCACTCATGTGGCTCATTTGATGCCCTTGGCAAGGATGTGCAAGCACAGGTGCCTCAAGGTATTTGTGCCATTACTTCAGCAACTGGGCATTTAATTCAGAGGCACAGTCTTATCAAATAAAGTATAACTGATAAAGAACCTGTCCTATCCTTTGGAAATTCCTGCAAATCATCAAAATTCTGGTTTTTATGCCCTTAAATATCAGTGAAGGAAAATACTGAACAACTGGTTTAACAAAAAAAAAAATTTTTTTGAACATTCAGAACATTTCTCAATACCATGGTGGAGAAAACTGTGAAAGTATTTTCCCTGTATTTGAGAAGTTTATATTCACATAACATATTTCTTGGTAGCCTAATATATTTCCTGGTAGTATATTTCACATAATATTGTTTCCTGGTAGTCTATCGACAAAATATTACCATTTTTCAGTAAGAATAACTTCTTGATTCTGCTATTTGAAAAAARAAATTATTTTCTGCCACTGATGGCTTTTAAAACTGATGGAGATTTAAAAGTCATGATAGTACATGTACAAACATTTTTGAAGGCCAATATCCAACTGATTAGATCTCTGAAAAACTAATTAGCTAATATTCTTGAAACTCTACAGCAAATTGAAGTATTATCCAAAGCTTAAAGCTGAAAAGTTGGAGAAGGTTTCATTTATTAAAAAAGGCCAAATTATTAGCACTTAACAGAACTTGTTAATTATTTCAAGATAGCAGAACAGTTGTACCCTTTAATTAATTATATAAAGTAATGTCTTTTAAAATACATATCCATATAAACTTAGATTAATCTGAGTTGATCCTTATCCCAAGCTCCCTTATTTGAATCTAGTCTAATACTCTTCTTTTACCTGAGTGAATTGGGCTTCAAAATTATAAAAATAATAAAACAGATAGGAATTAAGGATGCTAATAGAGCTTCTTACATCTGAGTTTCACTTTGCAAAGAGGAGCAGCTTCAGTGACATTTTCAATGCATGTCTTCAAAACAAGGACAGCCTGCTTTGAAATCAAAAGTTAAATGTTATATTTTAAATGTCTGAATTTAGTTTTATATGTCCAGGGATTGATGGATTGTATTGTTGCTGCTTTTTAGATGCAAGTTACCCTGATACAAAAGGAAAGTAGAAACTCTGAGTTCTTGYATTTCAGCACTGCAGTCTGTCCAGTCATGAACCAGAATCTGCTGGTTCACCCTAGACAATAAAATAAGTGAAAAGCAGTATAGCAAGGGACAGAGAACTTTTTACAATGATTCAACCAAATAAGGTTTCAACTTACAAGATTTGTTTGCAGAAAAAATATTTGTCCTCTTGTTTGCCATAAATATATTAAAATAATTTCTGTGATATTCATTTGTCTCTTTTCTAGTTTCCCTCATCAGGAATTTGGTCTCATTAGGCTCAAGAGGTAACAAGCTCCTTGGAATAAATTATTCATTTTACATAAATTATGTTGATTTTTGCTTTTACTGTCTCAGAATTGGCTCCTGTTTGTCACATAGCACCTTTTAACAATATTTATTTCAAGGGATTTTTATAGGTTCTGTTTTTCTGGAAGGATTTGTCAATGCATTTTAAAACATGCTCAATTTTTCTGTTTTACTTTGATTTGCCTTCTAGTTGCAGGTAAGAAAAACTACCATGAAAAGTTACAGTAAAACCCAACAAAACCTAAAACCTCACCTTGCCCAGCATAAAAATAGCAGTAGCATAGTTAAGGAAACATCTGTCAGGGGAAGCAGAATGAAATGCCTTCCCTATAAAACATCATTTTGCTTGTACAAGGGCCAATCTGTTTCATTTGTTGATGTTCACATCAGGATCCATTTGATTTAACCATATCTTTGCTTTGGAGGAAAGAAAAAAATCCAATGTATTATTAATGCCTCATTGTATATGAGAAATGAGAATATGAGTCAATGTTGCTTCAGTGCTGTGCATTATGAAGAAGAAGTTAAAGTAGGTCAGCACAGCACATGAGGCTGAATAGACTAATAATGCATCCTACAGTAGACATTCATCTACCAAGGAGTCATGTGTTATGCGCTGGCACCAACACAAGATAAGCATTTTGATTTGTGGATTTTCCAGATCACATTCGTCCTGAGAGAAGAAATAGCTGCTCCAGTTTCTCCAAAATTCACTCTCACTTTTACTAAAGGGACACGGCTGGGATTATTTATGCTGAAAATTTAGGGGGGTTTTTTGGTGGGTTTTTTTTTTTTTGGTTTTTTTAGTTTGATTTTTCAGAAGCAAAACCAAGTAAAGATATATATAAAACAAAGTAGATGAGGGATGAAAGGAGTTCAAACTTAAGAATTACCTTCAAGTTCTCACAAGTTAATCACAGAAATTTTGTAGTAGTTCCTGAGTGAAGGGACATGAAACAGACTAGAATCTTTTATGAAAATAATCATTGTTTCTTCTCTCAAATTAAAAGATGTGCTGAAAGAAAGCTACAGAGCACCAAACAAGGAAGACTTGCAAAGTGAATATGCTTGGCTAGCTGCTACTGCATTTTAGACTCCAAAAATGATCAGTCCAAAAATATTTTTCTAAATTGTCATCAGCCCTCATTCAGGGAAATTCTTCTTCAGAAAGTATTGGAAAATAATGATGTGGCATTCCATTGCTATTAAGTCTCAAAGTTCACAGACTGCATCTGTTCAGGTTACAAGTTAAAACTATGCTATCATGCTCAGGTTTTTGTTTTCTTTCTTGAGTATCATTCATCATCAATACGAGAGATATTATAATTGAAAATTATCCTACAGTTCCGTTCCTGTTCTCTGAGCCAAAAGCTGAGTTGTCTCCCCAGAGCTAACAGTACTCAAATGCAGTTAAAATGATCAAATATGAGTCAAATACACAAAGAGAAAKGTTTATTAAGCAAGGAGGTGCCAGCCTTTGATGGACTTATACTTTAGGCAGCGTGCTTCACTCTCTGCTGGTGTTATAAAACCAAATGGGAATATCTCCTCTTTTGTTGGATTTGAGAGGATAGGTTTAGAGCCATTAAAGGTAAATTTTAAGAATATTGGCTCTGTGTTTTCCCAAGCACCAAATAATCCCCAGAACTCTGTACATTTCCATAGCCAAAAAGCTGGGGATAGCAGAGGGAAGGAGTGACCATCGTGCAGCTCCTGACCAACACAAGCCCAGCAGAGCTCCAGGCTGGGCTCTGTCTCCTGGCTTCCTCTGCCTCTTGGGGGGATGTCCCCGTGTCCAAACTGCTGCTGACACTGATTCTGGGTGTCTCACCTGGAAACTTGCTGGGAACTTGCTCCTCCCCCTCATTGTGTCAGGAGGAGCTGTGGAGCTGCTTCAGCTCAGCCACATATGGGGCTGGTATTTGAAGCCGAAAAAAAGTCCATGAAAATKATCTCCCACATGAAAAAGATGGAATTATGTATTTAACCTGTCTCTTAAGTATTTTTAATGTCTAAATAACTTCTGCCATTGGCTGCCCATCATCTTATTTTGTTGTCTCATTAATCAGTCTCGTAAACAAAGTCTTGTAAAAAACTCAATACACGTAATGGGAGCATGAAGTGATATCAAGATATTGCGATTGTTTTCTGGCCCTAAAATCAAGCTAATAAAGAGCAATGTGCCAAAAGAATTGGGCATYCCCTGGTAGAGAAAAACACAGGATGAACCTGGTGCACTTTTTTAGCACATACTCTTGCATAATTATTTAATGATTCATATATATTGCTTAAAGATGAGCTGCATATGAGAGAAAAACAAGAAATCATRTRMGATTTTTTTCCTGCTTTGTTTGTTGCAATATATAAGAAAATAATGAAGTGTGCTGTTAAATATAAAATTTTGGTTTTGATTTTGTTCTTATTTTTCATATATGTAAATAGGAGATGGCTGATAGAGAATAAAAAATAATAATAACATAATCCAACTCGAGGAAGGTAAAGATAAGCACTTGAAATTAATGTTTTAAAGAAAATTTTTTGGCATTCCACTGCCTACTAAACACTTGAACATCTTTGTTATATATTTATAACAAAACACCATGTTCAATGTTTTAATTAAAGGGCTCCAAAAGCACTCCAGTCATACTAAAGCCCATCAACCTTCAGGAAAAAGCAATCCTAGTGTTTTCAGCATTTCTTCAGTTAAAAAAAATAAGCAGAAAATTCTTGTATTAAAAAAATCTAAAATCAATTTCACTAAATTGCTCCTGAATGTTCCTCTTTCTTAACAAAAACAAGGACAGCATAAAGAACAATATATAGAAAATCTTATATTGAGTTAATCTAATTATGTACAACAACAAAAACAAGGTAAGCATTGTAAATTTGCCCAGAAATTTCCAGTTGACTTTTATGTATTATTTTACAAAGCACTTATTTAATCATTTAGGTAAACTTTGCAAAACTATTTCAGCATGTTTGTTTTGTTTGTTTGGTGTTTTTTTTCTATACAAAGTAGAATTGTCCCTTTTGAGTATGTCTTGAGAACACATTATTATAAAACAGCTTGGAGAATATGGGAGATTGCTTATCTTGCTAGGTTTAATAGGACAAGCTTAAACTGCAAGCTCTGGTTTTGCAGTRAGAAAAACAGATCTCCTGCCATCATGTGGAATGTAGCAGTATCTCCTTTTTGAAAGGATCTGATGTTTGACTGCCACGACAGCAAATACGTGGTGACAGCAACATTATTTTGTGTCTCACTTGAAATCTGAGCCATGGTTATAGAACATGAATGAGCATTTTGGTGGGTGGTGTCCAACATAATCTTCAGTGAAATATCCTCTGATTGTGATGGGGAAGCTCTGCCTATGAAGCTCTGGGAAAAGGGACCCATTTCTTTTGATTCCTGATGTCAGGAATGTTGTTACATTTCAGATGTGAGGCTCCTCCTCACAKGATTGTGTCTGTATTATATAACTCATTGATTTCAGTGAAGTTATACCAGGGGGTTTAGGTTATACTACATTCTTATTATCACTATCAGAGTGTTTGAAAATATGCCAGGCCTGATACTTATCTACTGGTGTCACTTATACCATTTGCAGAGCAGAATGAAGCCAAGCTTGCCTCTAGAATATCTTGGTCTAATTACAGAGCCCATATTCATGAAAAATGTGCTTCTACCTAAGTGCTGCCAGAGCCACYGGACTTTTAAAGGAACTTCACCCCTCCTGGCCACACAATTAAAGGCAGATGGACATCCCTGTCCAAGGGGAATGCAGGTCTTCAGTGTGGAGAGATTGGTCTTGATGGGAAATAAAACAAAAGTAAAACATGTCGAGTTATGAGGTCAATCACAGAAGTCCAAGGTGGTTGAGGTTGGAGAGAACCTCTAGAAATTTTCCRTCCAACTTCATTCTCAGAACAGGTTGCTGAGGACTGTGTCCAGTCAGGTTTTGACTCTCTCCRAAGATGAAGACTCCACAACCATTGGATCCCTTTTGACTTTTATCTGGTTTTGACCACATGTCTCCTTGACCCAAATTTTTCATCTTTCTGCTGGTGTAGATGATTTTCTAAGCTCGTAGAAATACTCCAGATTATGGAGGATTCCTCTGCTTGCTGCTCTACTCTGCCCAGTGCTTTATGCAAGAGTTTAGTTTTAGTGCTCAGCACTAGGATATACTTCTCCCCACTATTCATAATTTTATTCTTTCCCATCACTCTCTGTGTCACTCTCCCCTTTGCTTCTAAGTATTTTTTCCTGTTTTATTTGGTAGCACCTCACAGACCCTTGTTTASAGCCTGATGATTTCTGAGACTACTCAAAAGGATCCTCTTTGCTCAAGGTGAAGTTGATACATGAATCTCTCCAGAAACAGAAATCGTTGACAAAATGAGAATATTGGCTTCCAACCACCCCCGAGTTTTCACATTATAACCTTTGTTAAAGCTGTCAATTAAGAAAGCAACAGAAAATCAATGCACAGTGCTGTATTTGCTGCTGTATCAGGTTGCACACTTGGGCATTGAAGAGACTCTTCAATCTGTGAACTCTCTTTGCACAGAGCTGACAACTTCAGCCTTTTTGGTCTCCAACTGGACTTTATGGAACTAAAAGGCTGGATTCTATGGAAGGCTCACTAGGTACGGATTTTGTCAGATAAGATGATTTTCAAAATATGTCCTAAAATGGCCAAAGTGTGGGTTATCTCATCTTTGAAAAGCAGGCACTTTGGACTGCTGCTCAACAGAGTGATTTTCAGTTTTTTAAGACCATGCTAAGATGAAATCCTACCTCTTTGCTATAATCAAAGAAAACACACTCAGTTTCCAAAGTAATAGAGGAAATTTTCATTTTTCTTAGAAATATCATTCAATTTCAGACTGAATTCTGGAACGATATTGCATAAGTTATGATTGCTCTCAGATAAAAGGGGATTTTTTTAAAATTTTACAGTAATTTCTACAACAAATTCAGCTTCTGAAATAATTTTAATCTCCCTTGTTTTCTTCTCTAMAGAAAACTTTTGTTTCTCTTCATAATGACTGACATATCAGTCAGTTTTATTATAAAAATTTTAAACATTTCTAGGTAATGCTAATTGAAAATATTGTCAATCATTTAATAACATTCATTCTTGAAATGATACTTTTTTTCCATGGCACTGGACAAGTCAGTTGGCCAACTTGTCTAGGGTGAATATGAAATCCTTTAAAAACCAGTCAGTTTTGTCTAAGAAAATTTGGAAATAGGTCTAACCCCTTATATTTTTTCCAGTGATGGAGTTTCCAGGGCTTAAGCACTGAACTAAGAAGACAGATGTATTCAGCCACAGGGGAACGTGTCTAGCACTAAGTAGCCAAGAGATCTTGCACCTCACAGCACCCCCTGACCTCATGAATCTCCAACTCAATTTGCCTATAATAGTACTGCAGTCCAGGCTGTGGTTTGGAGAATAATGTGCTTAAAACCACATACAAGTTTCCAGGTAAATATTCATTTGTCATTTATTGTACCCAATACCCTGCAAAGACAATTTAACATGGGACCAATATCCTTGAGCATGATGTGCTCTTTGCTGCTTTTGTGGCTGCTGGAAAGAATTTGTGAACTATTCATTCATTCAATGGTAACAATGAATTTGTAGGTGTTGGGCAAGGGAGTTTTTAACTGTGGGGTATTGTCTTTCTTCTCTGTAAAGTGGGATGATTCTTAGTCCACAGGATTACTGTGAAGTCTAAATCAGTTGTTATTCTTGGCTTAGACTCCAGCCTGAGAGGTGTCCTTGAAGAATTTTTTTTTTTCCTGTGCTGTTAGTGCTAAATATTATGCTAATTCTTAGGTCAGATCGTGAACCCTTTTCTCGGGCAAAATTTAAAGTGACTTAACTCCTGTGGTTATGACTGAATATCAAAAATGCACTATTATTTAGACTTGTYATTTACAGGGAGAAATACATGTTGAGCTGTGTGTGTTTCTTTAACAGAACCTTGTGAATTCTTATCTATTTTTGTGTGTACACTTATTTATTTCAAACTGTTTACACAAGATAACTAAAATGAATAAGAAAGGAAAAAAAATCTTCCATGTGTTTAAATACACCAATGTGATGCATTGGCTTTTTACAAATACAAAGAATACAATGAATATGTAGCCTTCCTATTACAAGTTCAAGTGGAAAAGCGACACAAGACCAAATTAATCAGGGCTAAAATTCCTTCTGCAATCTCTTGCCAGACAAATGAGGTTCCTTATGGCTGATGTCAATGGTATTCTAAAGTTTTAAAATCAATAAACAGGCTGTAAAATTGCATCTGTAATCAGGATAAGGAACACAAACATTTACAGAGTAACATACAAACATAACAAAATACTGCAGCTGGCTAAAATAGAATGAGACACCCCGTTCAGATGCCATTATTTTTAAATGCATGTTTAATTTAGCATCTCAGCTGAGATAAAATGCAGACAGAGACATATTAAATTGGTATTACCAACTGCCTGGAGATATCTCCAGATTAACCCACCTATCCACAGTCCATCTATAGTAAAAAAATAAATTAAAACTAAATAGCAGAATCCAGCCTTTTTAGCCTTTTTTTTTTTTTTTTAGTATTGTACATCATTGTYGAAACATTCAGAGATAAAGTTTAGCATTGCAGGGAGAGCCCCAGCAGCAGCACCAGGCAGTTCCCAGATGAACATGTTTCTGGAAAGGTGTCTATGTGTTGCAGCATGTTGTTGCAAGTGAAATGTTTTGGAGAGCTCTAGCAGGTGTTTTGGGAACACATTGTGACTTAACCATGAGCTGCTGCTCTGTAACCTGGCCAGTTTGTTCACACATCCTGTAATGCAGGAATGATTTTTCCAGAACTTGTGGGAATATCCAACTGCAGTATGAKTTTAAAAGCAAAACCTTGCAAGTACAACAGAACTTTTTATGGGGCAGAGAGGGGGATAAAAAAAGAAGTGTAATGGGGAAAAGAGCACTAGGAATGAGGTGGGTGTTGAGGTTGTTTGGGATAAAGAATAAGGATGAACAAGAGGTACTTCTCTGTGAAAATGAGCTGTCTGACTAAGAACTAGGGGAAAGGTGGCACTTTGAGGTATGCAGTCATTTTTTAGAGCAACATCTGCCTTTTGTTGTTGGTGTCTGGGGAACACATGTGGAGCATTTGGTTCTTAAAAGGAAATACTGAGTTGGACCAGAAAGAGAATTGAAGTGTCCTAGTCCATCATTTTCTATAGAAACCTACAGAAACCTAATTTTTTAGATTTTCAGGGGAATTTTTATCATAGTTTGTGCTTTGTCTCAGCTCCTGGAAGCAYGTGATGATGGAATGATCTCGAATTTCAGTACAGTAGAAATGAATCCCTGAAGTGAAGGGTGGGTTTGGGTTTTGGAGTCCTTGCTCTGCCATGGACACAATTGTTCAGCAAGTTGTTTTTTTCCTTTCTGTGCTTTAGTTCCTAATCTGTGAAAGGGTAATGAGTGTACTTGATTTCCTCATAAAAGTGATGTGAAGATAAATACATTCAAAAACATGCAGTGCTCCAATAATCCGTGGCATACTTGACTACCATAAAAAAATTATTAACACAGGACAAATGAAATGAAGTTTGATGATGTGCCTSTACCTGAATAACCCTAAGGGCACAATAATCACAAGCCAAATGAAGGAAACAGTTTGATGTCAATCTCATGAATTCTTGGAACAGGATTCTGGTTTCTTTTACATTAATGGTTGACAAGATTGCCATCAAGAGCTGTGAGTAAGGTATGTCTCCACTTTAGTTGCAAGCAGAGTGTTGGGATACCTGTGTTAGATTTAAGCAGAGTACTTACCTAACCCTTCAACACAGAGCTCTAAGCAAGGTATTACCAAGATGAAAAATTGTGAACAAAAGTTTTAGTTTTGTAGGAAAAGCACCAAAGAAAATATGGTTCCTCAATTATAGCTTACTTTTTAAAGGAACATTCTTTGGTACAGGTTGTTTCCAAATCTGTTTTAGCCCATTTATGAGCAATAGACTGTGTAAGAGAAAGGGAGGGAAATGTGATCAGGTGAGTAAGAGGGRGAGAGAAAAGAAGTACAAGGGACAAGATGTATTTCAGTAATRAACTGAAATCTATTTGTAAAGTTATCAGGGAATAGGGCCAGAAAGGAACAGAGCAGTCATTTCAGGACACAGCTCTTCTTTTGTTGTTGTCTCTTAGAAAATGTCCATTTAGTGGTTAATGAAAAATTTGGACGAATGAGCAAGGAGTGTGGAAAGGATATGACATATGGGAGAGAGAGAAAATCTGAGAGTGGCCTGGATTTACCCCCAGCACCTTGAGCAGTTAATTTAGGTCTCTTCTGGGCTCCTCCTGTTGTTACTAGTATTCTGTAGGAGGAGAGATACCCACTTCCATGGAGTGATTCAGAAATTAAAAATTCCTTCAAAGCCTGGTCTAATTTCACTGTAAGCTCTGCTGTGACTTGATGACCTCCAAAGGTCCCTTCTAGCCTAAGTGTCTGTGTGGCCCCATGATTCTTGGAACCACATCTGGATGTAGCCACTCTTTCCACTGACTGGAATGCTAAGGAGGAATACCTTCCTGCAGGATGCTTCTGGTAAATTCCAGTATATGATAGAACCTGAGCCAAGAAAAAGGAATATTTTCAGAATGAGTGACAAAGAAAAGTGGTTGATTGCACATAGGTGGAGTCCTCAGGTGAGCACTGTCATCCTAGAATGCAAGGTATTCAATAACCTAAAAGTATATAGGATGTGATTTTCTTTGGGTAGAAATGCCTTATAGAAACTAAAATTAATCTCAGTTGAGAACACTTTGAAAAGATATTTGAGCTCTCCTTGCTTTCCTTCAGAAAAACATTGATATCCATTTCATCTTACAGGAGTTACTTCACTGCAGATACCAATTATTAGCCGGGACATGTCAGTGCTAATCCATTTTCAAGAAAAGATGAAATCACATTATTTGTTAATTATATTAGGCAGAGGCATGCTGGCTTTTGTGAGACTAAAATTCAAAATTTCCCAAGAAATAGGGTAGAAAAATATTTATTTTTGAAAATTCTGCCAGAAGTTGATATTCAGGAATTTCTCACTGGGTAAGAATTAAAGTTTCCTACAAGGTCTTTATCTTGTTTAATATAACTAGTGACTAATAAAACTTATCTTGTTTAATAATGGATGAACTAATTATCCCTATACATGTTTAATCCTTTTTAAAACCTGCTAAGCTCTTGGACTTGCAGCTATCATGTGGCAATCAGTTCCACAGGTCAATTATCTATTGTGAAAAAATGTCTTCCCCTTTATCCTCTCTCCATGTCTTGCCATCCCATTCCATAGGATGCTTCATTATTCTTGTATTATGAAACAGGGTAATTGCGAACAACCAATTTCATGATCTCTATCACATCCCTCTTGTTTGTTTATCTTCTTTTTTTCCTGGTCTATTTTTCATTATAAGCATATTTTGGTGCCACAGACTTTTCTAGTGTCCATGGCCAAGCCCTTGCTGTCCTCTGTTTTGATGGTGACAGTAAGTTAGGCTCAGAATTCCACTATTTTCCTCATCATTTTATTGATAATCACGTAAATTGTAATGTCACTGTCATTGGCTAGTCTTATAAATGTTGCAGCAGTTATAATTGATGGTTTTACTCACTGCCCTAAGTTGCTCAGCCCATGTGTTTGCAGCAATTGTTATTAAATTGCTGTGTGTCTACACTTACGACATTGGGGAGTTGTTATTATTTCCCTTTTCAAATGAAGAGCAAATTATTCAGGTAGTGATGTATTAGCCACTAGAAGTGCAGAAAGACTAGAACTTTGCTCATTGCTGCAGTGTCTGATTTTGGCTGCTTGTTGGGTATGAATCTTCAAAGGGAGTCTGTGCTCTCCCTGGGCAAACTCACAGAATGAGGCATGCGACTCCTAAAATTAGTTTAACAAACCCAGAGCATCATGCTCAGCATATCTGTTAGACTTGGGATTAGAAACCCAAGTTTTCCCATTCTACCTGTGTCTGGAGTTATTATCTCTTCCCAAAGCACAAGGAATATTTAATTAAAGTGGAACAGATTTACTGGAAGAGATTGTGAGACCCACAATCTCCTGGACTATCTCTTGGTGGTTAGGGTATTCTCCTGGGAGGTAGAGAAATAGAGATGTCGTTTCAAACCCCCTCAGGAGAAAGAGAAACTTGCACCTGGCACTGGCCTGTTCCAGGTGAAGCCATGAGACTTTTGAATATAAAGGAGTCAGCATGAGGGTTATAAATCTCCTTTTCTTGGATGAGTTTCTCTGTGCTCTGAGAATGTTTCTGGCTTAGGTCCTGCAAGCCAGATAGGCAGGGAAACCACCTAGTTTGCAAATCCAGTCCATAGTGGAATGGGAATAGGTGTGGAACACCTTGGCAACATGAGCCTATTGCAGAAGAGGGTTTTACTGGAAGAATGGTGGCTGTGGTAACTCTTTTGGTCTGGAGCTGTAATGTGAGGTGAGGTTTGTGGACAGTCAGTGGCTTTATTTAGACCAAGTAATATCACTGGAAAAAAAATAGGTAGGTATTTTAGACAAATAAGCTCTAATTTTTTTTTTCAGGCTGGCAACAAACTCAAGAAATATTTCATGTTAATAACAAACTATGGTATTCTATGTTAGTCTAAATTGAATAAATTTTGTTCTGTAATCTAGTCTAAAGGAAAGACAGAAACTTAAGGAAACCCAGGTGTCTACAGGGTCAGGCAAAATTTGAGGGTCTAAAACTTCACCTTTGGCTTCTGCTAAGTTTTTTCTAAAACTGTGGCTTTGACTTTTTAACACTGTTTCTCAGCAAAAGCATGAAGGCAGTAGCTGTACCAGTAAAGCACATGCATCAGTGCTGTTCAGAGTTCCCATCCTCCACAAGAGGAGCATTAGGGACAGCACAGGGAAGGATGACGGTTAGAAGCAGATGGTGAGTAAACTGTTAAAGAGTCCAACTTCATTAGCATTGCTTTGATAGATTAATGGTGCCCTGAAATCCTGCCAGGTAGGCTGTTGCCAAAGGTGCCATCTGTGTGGAAAAGCATACACATCAAGAAATTCAGCAAGGAAAAAAAGAAAAGAAAAGAAAAAAAAAAAGAACAACTACCTTCATTAGTTACACCCCAAGTTATTTCCACCCACCATGTGCTGATGGATAACAAAAAAGCCATTAGTAATTATAAAAATGTTGAATTATATTAAAAAATAAAAATTATACTGGAATGTCATGCTCTGTACTTTCAGGTAGTAAGTCTCCTCAATTAATAGTATCTTCTATTATCATTATTATATTGTCAACAACATCAGCATCATTGTATTTATTATTTTTACCATTACTTGCAGTGTGGACACACCTTGATGGCCAATTGCTGTATGACTTTTCATTTCAGTGGTAAGAGGTAAACCCTGCCTCAGAGAGTTTAACAAAGTATTTTTCAATTCCATTGTAGGTTAGATAGAAACGGTTTCTATTTAGTTTCCCATTCAAGCCAATACCTGTTTCATAATCAGTTTGTTAACCCTGAATGAGTTTGACAAGTTTCACAATCAAAAAGTAAAATGTATAGAAGGAGGTGAGTTTCAGGAGGTAGAAAAAGATGACCCAGCTTTCAGGTGGGGGACCAAGGTAGAAAATCCATCTCCCCTGACAGATCCTTTGCATTTATTATATAAGTTTTTTCCCTCGTTTCCTGTAGCTGTGCGAGGGCAATTGAAAGTTTGGTGCTGCACTGGATTAGGAACAYGAGTGCTAGCAAATGTCTTGGTGGTGGACTAAGAGATGTCACTTAGAAGAGCTAAATATCTCACGGTTCACCTTTCCTCCTCATTCACTTCACCTGCAAGTAAATATATTCCCAAACATGATTCATTTCTGTATAACAAGATACAACAGTGAGATTATTTCAGGAATTTCATCAGGCATGCAGTGCATTATCTCTGATAACAAGAATCAAAGATCCAACCTCTTCCCACTGGAGACATTTTGCAGAACTCTCACCTGCAGCATGATCAAAAAGCCTGTGGGCTAYATCAGCCTTGCCCAAGGTCTGAAAAGCTGCCCAGCCTTGTGGTGTAGGACCAGAGATGGAGGCAGTATGGACTAGGAAAAGATGGGGAAGGCAGAGGAGTAGGAAAGTTCCAGTGTGACCTTTCTATTTTAGTAACAGAAATCAGCCCAGGYGAAGAATATCTTGAGTCCAGGCTCCCTTATCCAAATTAAGTGTCTCCATGCAGTGGCTGTATCAGCTGGTGGTTAAATTCCTATTTTTGTTCATATGAGAGCGATTCAACTGACTAAATGTGTGTGGTCCACCTTCCWAGCCATGGGCTCTTTCTGGCATTTCTCATACCCTGGGGTACCAGAAAGGGTCAGAGAGGGCCTGAGGGTCTCTTATAAATCCCAAGTAAAGTATGTCAGGTCTATAAGCGTATCAGATATGTCATGGTTTCTCAAGTGGCACTAAATATCTGTGTGGGAAACCAAGTCAAGTCTATATTTGTGTAATTATACCTCTAAATTTAGGTGTCTGAATATAAAGCTGAATAACATCAGCCTTGTGCTGAACTGACCTCTGACAGAAGATTTTGCAGGGCAAAAAACCCCAACATCAAAAAAAACCCCAAAATTCAACTTTAGTACACTTCAGTTATGCAGGCCACACTCAATAAGAAATAGTGGCCCAGATTCCTGACTTTTGGTCCAAACAGGTTGCCAGGGTATGCCAACCTTGTATGAAGTGCTGGGGAGTTGAACACCTACCCAACCTACATTCCAACAGCAGCTAAGCAAAATTTTAATCAGTGATGGCAACAGACCAGAAAGAGTAGATGGAAAGGGCGATACCAGAAAAGGAGGCTGGTAATATTGATGACATATAATTATGTGCCATATTAGCAAAGGCTGGGCAGGTGGGGCGGTATCCATTACAAATGTTGGCTGTGTTTAACATGTTGGTGAAGTCTGAGTCACTTGCACAATGTTGACCGTGACTTCAAGTAAGTTTTAACCAAGCTCAGTTGCGTTCAAGGCTTAGCTCTCGATTCTCCACCTTCCTTAAGAATGTTCTCAGATCTCACCAGCCTCAAACCCAGCTAAATCCATGTATTAATCACAGTTAGCTGGCATGATGCTGCATACAGTTTTTCATGAGTCGTGGTGAGAATATCCATGGATTCAGGCAGGCTTACCAAAAATTTCCCAGGAAAGAAAACACACAGAATGTCCAAAGTTCATGTTAATGTTGATTCACGGCATATTGATTTTCCAAGGAAGCAATAAATCTCCTGTGGATTTAATATTTATTCTGACCTATCCTTAAGAACCATGAAAAAGAATTGAATGGAATTAACTATACTCCATTACAGTAATCTTTCAGCAATGTTTTTGCCTTCATGCTAAATTAACAATGTCTGCAATGTTTTTCAATTTATTTTTAATATGAACTAGCTTAGACTAAGTCTAGATTTGCAATTTACATACCCCATTGTTTGTCTAAAGAAAGCCAGTTTAGTTATTCTTATGTTTTAACCTGTTAAGGTTGTTTTTACTTTTAGAATACTGCACATGGTCGATTTAGTTTGCTAGCAGACTCCAAAATTTTATTCATATTGCAAAATCATATTTAAAAATCCCTAAAGGTTCATTAAACATTAAAGATAACATGGAACTGAGAACAAGATGTTATAGTGATGTTCTGTGTAATACAAACTATTAMGTTTTCCTTGGCTATTTTTATACTCAATCTCATAATTATGATAACAATGAGGAATCTCAGTTTTCTGAAGTCTAAAACCCAGGGAATGGACAAGGGAAGACTTGAACTTAACAGCTGAGGGGTTAGGATTTGAAACTATTTCAGTGGATCTTGTTCATATCTCTCCATGTGGCACTTTTTTCATGTTCACATCCACAGCTACTCTGGGCAAGATGTGCCAGTGGCTCAACACCCTCACAGGGAAGAATTTCCTCTTTATTTGTCCTAAGTTAAGATTTTGCCATTTGTGAGTCTAGACTGTGAACCCTAAAAATGTTTGCAGACATTCAGAAGAAGTAGTTGCTTGGATAAAATATTCCCAAATCTGTAGGACTCTGGTAAAAGAAGACACACCAGAAAAAGATCAGATAAATGAAATTGTCTGCATCAATTTGAAGGCTCAGTCTGCCTAAACAACTACCTATTTATTTTCCATTGGCATTTTTATACATTGAAAAGAATACCAAAATACTGATGCATATCAAATTATCTGATATGATGTTTCTCAGATAACACATGCACTGTACTGGTCTATATTTCAGTAACATAGAATATTCTGGGAGTGGTAACCCAGAATATCACTTATTCAGGATTTCCAGTATCTAACATAGATTCTTTTATACCTTTTGAATTAAGGAGACAGCTTCTCTTTTTTTTTTTTTTTTAATTACTTGAGGGTTCATCTTTCTGCTTCTTCATTTCCCTCTGGTTTTGATGAGAATAGTTTCTGTACCTCCACCTCTCATTTATTTTCAATTTCTGAAGCCCAGGTTAAGGAGTGCCCACACCCAAACAACAGTGACTAAGACTTTGAAATAACATGAGGCATCTTTAACTTATTCTCCAAACGTGTAGCAATGAGTGAGGTGCAGCCTGAAGAAATTGGGTGAGACAATTTCCCAAGTAATGAATTAATAAATGTTGCAACGCTGGTTAATGCCAGCCAAAATCTCAACTTGGCATGCTAGAACGTGATCAGAGCTCTCCTTGCAGCCACCTTTGCTTTGCTGGACACGGTTCTCCTATTGTATTCAACTAATGGTAAAAAAAGGAGGAWTTTTTAATCTAAGTTATGCTTTAAAATAAATACCGAGGAGGAAATTCACAGAGCAATAACTGGAATAGTGCACCAGGATTAAATGGAGGCTGAGGAATGTGCCTGTTTCCAAGAAGAGAAAGGCTTCAAGTCAGTTCTGCTCCAGCTGACATTAACAACATTACCATTTACCATCACTAGAAAACAACCTGTAAGTTTGTCAGGAATGATTTTTCAGCCTCTTGTAAGATAGAATAGCATACAATCCACACCCACCTTTGCCTGATCTAATTTAARCTATCTTAAATTTGGATATTTAATCTAAACTAGCTATCCAAAGAGCCTCTACAGGTGAGAGACACAGAGAGGGACACCTTGCAACACAAACCATTCTAAGATTCTAAGGTATATCCATCACAAAACCTCTGGGATTCAATATGCTTTTTGAAGCTGAGCTAATGGAAACATAGAATCATAGAACAGAATCACAGAATGCTTTGGGTTTGAGGCGAMCCTAAAAACCATCTTTTTCCCTTTGCATTGGGCAGGGACATTTGTCCCTAGAGCAGCTTGCCCAGACCTCCATCCAGCACCTCCAGGAAGGTGCAGTTAAGAAAAATCAGCTGTTGAATTTTGAGACAAATGCAGTGTCATGGTGAGAATATCCCACTCCCYGCAGTGAAGCACAAACACACAAATAGATGTGCCCTCCCAGGGAGCTTAGGGAAATATTTGTGCGAAGAAATAAAGAAATGTTACGCACTCACTTGAGAAAATTCATCATTTTATGCAACTGCCTACGTCTTCCAAGAGCAGGTTGTACTTGATGATCTTGGGGATCTTTACCAAGCTTAATGATTCTATGATTCTATATTTATGAGACTATGTGGCTTAGGCTGAGGGATTAATTTGGGCCAGAGAATGGTTCAAGATGGAATACCTCAAGGTGGTTAAGAATATCTTCATTGCCTTAGAGGACCTGACCTTTCTAGATTAGGGGCTTTTGTGAATGTCTCATTCCCCATGTGAGTTCACAGGGCTCAAATTCTGAAACTAAAATGTGAACTGGGATCTTCTGAACTTCTAGTCAGGTTCTGGAAATCAAGGCCCAAGAGTTTGGAATTTTGACTCTTCAACTCCACAGTGGGACTTAGGCACTTAAGCCTCTCTAGAAATCCATGTCTCTGGACTTAAGCCACCAAAGCACTGAGATACACACACTCTGATATTTTTTCACAGGAGAACATTGGCTTTCCCATGTTATTTGTGATTCATTGTAAGCATAAGCTTAAGGGCCTTCCTGGCTTGGAGTCTGAAAAATATATCTCCTGAAGCCAAATTTTCAACAGCAGACTGTCATGGGGGAGGGAGGAAGGGAGAGAGGGTGACTCCAGCTCTGGATATCCAACTTTATCCCATCATATTTGGTGTCAGAGGCCTTCTCACTTGCAAAACAAAACACACAATAGTTAGGAACGGGAGCCCTTGACATGCCTGGTATTTTATCTTCTCTATCTTTAGGGAAGGGATATTAGTCCTCACTTCTCAACCTCAGATGGTTGTTGTGAAGATTAATTAGTTAATGCTTTTACAGCACMGAAAATGTAAAGTGCTACTATATAAAAGTATTATTAAGTGCCTGCAGGGTCTTGCTGTCTAATGTGGCTGAATGGGAGAGGCTCTGAACCATGGAGATTAGGCAATTTTAGAATAGTTCTTTTCAAATTGCATTATTTTTAACTCTTTGTTGTTCTAATATTCTCTCAACAGGGTTTGGAAATATTTACCCTATTCATTGTATTCTTCTATTTTCTTTAATACTCACTTTTGAATAAACACAAGTCCTAGGTTTTTATCTGCATACAGAGTTATTGGCTTAAATAAAGGTGTGATTTTACACCAATTTCATTTATCCTAATCCTTTTATTTTAATTTTAAATTAAGCTTATTCCAGTTTGCCATAAGATGATTCAGAACAAGTTTATGATAAACTGAGATAAGCCACTCTAAAACTKAAATTAGTGTGTCCACATAGGGATTTGCTCTAGTTTAAGCAAGGGCATAAATTTGAATACAAGTTACCATGGCATAAGCTAGAGAATGAATTTACAGCTTGCAAACAATTAGGCAGTTCCTGCTATGCACTTGACCCTGAGCACCTCCTCTCCAAAAAACTTAATTTTAATCCAGAGATAACCTACCTGCAAATACCACCCTATTTAARACAAGGTGAAATCTTGCATGTGTTAAATCATAAGGTCATGGAGTAGTTTTGGTTTGGAAGGAACCTTCAAGATCATTGTGTTCCAGCCCTTCTGCCATGGGCAGGGACACCTTCCACTAGATCATGTTGCTCAGAGGCTCATATCAAGTCAGGACTTGATATATTTCCAATGAGAATGGTAGAAAAAGGGAATATATTTAGGGAAGGACTATCCCACAGCTTGGATTGCAGTCCTCTACCTTGCAGGAATGCCAGAGAGGATGGAGCAGGGCTGGCCACCATCCAGCTTGAATGGTGCGTGTCTAACTGCTATCAAACTTCAAATTCACCCTTCTTGCTCAATCTTATCTGTGTGTCTGTGTGCTGCCTTGGCTGCCTTGCATCCATGCAAACGTGTGCATGGACACGCTCTGGATTGCTGCTGTCCCAGTGAGTCACTCCTGCCCTAATCAAAACTGTGGCCATCAACACTGCTTTTGTCTTAACACAACTAATTGCACAACTGATAGGCTGACAGGAGGTTGATGGAAACTCGAATGTATGCAGGGGTGTTAACAGAAAGGGATGGAATGTGGCTTGTTCTGCTACAAGAGCAAGAAAAAATATGTAAAGAGAAGTTAAAGGAAAATGGAAGGGAAATTAAATATGTAGAGAGAAAAATTCTTTTGTTCCTTACGCCAATATTAGCAATAGACGCACTATGGGTAAAATTAGAGAAAACGCGGTGAAAATTAATTTTAGTCTCTAATTTTGGATAATATTGGGTGAAAATATATCTGATAYGAAATACTTTTAAGGAGTCAAAATTGGATGACATGTGAAAAATCCACATTTTCCTACAGTATATATTTTACTTCTCCTTAATGACTCAATTTTTTTCTTACCTGGTGTCTGTCAAGCACTGATAAACATGATTAGCAAAACAAATAGGGGCATTAAAAATTTTCCCCTTCTCTTAATTTTTTATTTCATACAAAACAGACTGAAGTTTTATTACATCAAAAAACTAAATTTAGGCTCTCAAAACCTTATATAGAAACTTAAGTGAGAACCTTATTTAGCAAAGATCATAAGCACATGTTTAAATTGATCCTGGTTCAGGAATGTGCTTAAGCATATGCTTTAATCTGATTAAATATGTGTTTAATGTTAAACACATGTTGAAATGCTTTGCTGAATTGTGGCCTGATTTTCAAAAGTGTTAAGTACCTTGAACATCTCATTAAGGTCAAGAAAAGCTGCATGTCTTCATGCTCTTACCCATCAAGGCATTTTCTTACATGTTTAATTTCAGACTTAGGAGCCTAGCCATTTTTTTTTTCAGTAAAATTTTGAACCCGGTTTTGCTGTAGATAAACACAGTAACATCTGGATTCATACCTTATCTGAATTATCTACCACTAATGARTTTTCAAAGTTGGACTGAAGGACTGAAAACTTCAGCATAGCTTCAGTTTGTTTGGTTTTCTTTTGTTTTTGTTTTTAAAATGTAATTTTTAGTGCTCTCTGTTTCCATTTGGAAAGGCTCTGCTCTTTCCAGTCCCAGCCAACACCAAGAAGTGAAAAGGTGTGTGAGAAGAACTATTACTAGTAACATTATTAAGTGCTGACAGCATTTTTAGTTCAGTACAAGACACGACTGAAAGCAGACCCTTCCTTGCACATCTTACTCACAGGTAGCCTGGATTAATTTTAAATTCCAGATGGCTTTTCAGGGTGGTTTCTATTTTATCTGAAATAGTTTTCCTTTTCCTAAGAAAAACAAAGAGATAGTTTAGGCTTAGAAAGATTTTTTCTTCCCCTATTCTAAGACTATAACAAATTAAAGGCTAGCCCTGTTTTGACTTCAAAAACTTCTAAAAGTCTGCTCAATCCTATTGCTCTTTTTGCCATTGTTCTTAAGAAGAAACACTGGCTTTTAAAGAGCTTCTCACTGCCTAAATATATATATGTATGTAGGTTTTTGCACTATGGTTTTTTTCATAAGGAACATTCCTATAACCTTCACCCACGTATTTTGCTTTACATCAATAGCAGCTTTCCTCTTGACTCAGAAAAGCTTTAGATCTAACCTAAAAGCCTTTCTGCAGCTGAGCCTTGCTAAGGGGAGGTAAATCTTAGCCTGTTCCCACCTGCTTTTATTCACTGTTTTCTTCCAGCCCCTACCCTTGCTAGGAAGGTATTTCTCACTTCTGGCCCCCGACATAGACATACAAAACATGTCACCAGGGCAGCAGCTGCCTGACCAGGCTTTGTTAAAGGACTCTGGAGGAGAAATTCCTTCCTGCTTTTGAGCAGACCTGGGAGGTGATGTAGCTGCACCACGACACTGCTGCAGCTCTGCATTTGTGTGAAACCAAACTGCCCACAGCAATTCAGGCTCTGGTTTCACTGCAGGGTTTGTGACACCAACCCGAGCCCAGCTCTGCCTCAGCCTGTGCAGCCAGGCTCCTCTCAGCCTGCTCTGTGCCTGCCCCCACTGCACCCTCACATCCTCTGCCCTTGTTTCTACCTCCTTTGGCCTCTCTTTTGGAGCAGGAGCCACAGTGGGAGATGTTCCTTCTTTCTTTCTGACAGAGGCAGGATGTTCTGCTCTTGGGTTAACTCTGGAACAAACCCGAGCTGTTCTCACAAGAGGGATGGGGCATTAGTCTTCAGAAGGGAAGAGATGRGGTAGAAAGTCTTATAGGAGGTCCTGCGCTTCTTTGTGGAGCAGAAAAGAAATTCCAGAGGGAAGAAATGATTCTTCATCATCTCTTGCGTGTAAGATTCCAAAAGGGAGTGACTTCTTCCAGAACAACTCCTGCCCCTTCCCAAAAGAACAGATCAGCTAGAAAATGCAAATTACTCCAAACTGTTCCCCTCTGCCCTCCCTGCCCCCAAATAGAAGGGCTCCTTGTATGAAATATTTAACCATGTTGTACTATGGGACAACATTTTGATACTTTACCTTAATTAAAAGMAATTTAAAATTTGTACTTCTCAAAACTACCATGAGTTCTTGTGGACTACAAAARGGATGGTGAATTTTTAGGATGCAGGAATGTGGTGATAAGAATTTAGGAGTAAACTGGTACTGATTGTTACTCTGCACTGGTGTGGGCAGAACGTGTCATGTGGCTGTAGTCCTTCAAGCAAGTTACTAAACCCTTCTGTTTGGTCTCACATAACATCAGCTATCTAAAATAGATCTTGTTTAATTGTCTAGGCTCCCTCTACAGATAAAGAAGAGAAATCCWTTAGGTGATTCATCCCAGAATTATGACATTATTGACTCATTTAATGCATGACGTCCATCTACATCCACATTTGGACTACAGAGGGAAATTAGACAGCTATCTTATATTAAACATTATATTTTAGATGCCTAATAYGAAATGAAGCCATCCCAAAACCTTTATCAAGAATGCTTGGCTATCAGATCAGCAGAAGAATTGCTTTGGTACCTTTACTCCACCTCAGCTGATTCACTAGGTTGTTTCCTTATCGGGACTTGTTTTGTGTGTTCCAGATTAATGATAATCATGATAATTCTTTAGGGAGATTAAGTAATCCTCACAGTCACCATGTAATAGGTAAATACAGATATCACTGGTTTACAGATGAGGAAATAGTCAGTGAGAGTTTAAGTGACTTGTTCTATCTAATTTAATCTTGTTTAGGTTAATCTAATCTATGTTTTATAAATAAATCACACAATCACTGTGATATGTAGGCAATAGACAGTCAAGTCAGTGCTGGAGACAGTACTCAGGAATTCCTAGCTCCCAGGCCTGTCTTTGTCCCATAAAACTATTTCCTTAATAGCAGCAAATAGCCTTAAAAGTTTCCATGAAGCATTTCTAGGTTCTGTATTTTAATGCAATTGAAGTTCTGGAAACACAGCACTTCCCTTCTCTGAAAAGATTGTTTTAAGGGTTGTTGCTGCACAGAAGAGCTGAGTATGTGAGGAAATGGATGAGAGAACTGTGTGGTCAGTGTGATTTATCTCATTCCTTAGGAGCCTTATCTGGGATAAGAGAAGACATAAATCCCTTTGAGAATAATGTGATATAAYATTCATCTTAACTCTTTCCCCCAAGACTTATAGGGATGATAAAATGAATGAAGGAAAAATACTTGTTTGAATTGTTTTATTACTTCRATTGTTTAAATTTTTTTTTAGTGGATTTATTACTTTTTTTAACAAATTGTTCCTAACCAGGTAGTATTTACTCCTAGGAATTGAAATCTGTTTGTGAGATGAGCATTTATGGACAGTGCCCTTACTGGGAGGCAGAAGCTCAGATCTATAACTCACTTTTGACTTACATGAGAGAARGGATGAGGTCCACTCTGCCTGAGCTGGTGCCTGCTGGAGCAAGAAGGATGAAGCTTCAATTCCTCTTGCTAGCTCAGATAAAGTGCAGATGTGAACCAGTCTGGAATGAATGTTTAACCTTGGGAGTATTTGCTATCTCTGGGCAAAATCTGTTTTCTTTGGGTTTTTTAAGTGGTTGGTTAAAGTTGGTGGTTTTTCTGTGGAAATGGGAAAAGGTTTTGGAATCTTACAAAGAATGTGGAGGAGGGAATAATTGTTTTATTTAGTTTATTCAGCTGGTTAGCTGGTAACACAGATTTGATAGAGATACGTTGGAAGGGAACATGTTGTATTAGAGTTGCAGGACTGCCTTCAGGGGGTTCCCCAAAAGATAGGGTGCATTTGGAGGGYGAAGTGCAGTTTTCAGCCTGGAAACCATCTCCATTCTGAAATGAACAATTTCTTCCCTGTTCAGTTTTTACTGAGGATGCAGCCAGTGCGGCCTTCTCTGATTAGCTCTATCTCGGAAGCACGGGGCAATCACTTCTCCACAGAAACATGTTCTACCTCTTTCAAAGCCTCTGGTTAAATTTTTATCTAAGTCATCAGATTTAGCAATTTGTAACTGATCTAATCTCTCTGCAAAATCCTTGCTCACCGAAACTGTATCCAACAGCTCTTCACTGTAAACCTTGTTGTTCATATAAAAATAGAACCGCAAATTATGTCGGTGTCTTTTCTTTATTCTCTCTCTCTCTCTCTTTTTTTTTTTTCAACTTCTTATGACCTATCGCCCTTTCTTTTAACCTGAATCAAACAGATTTTCAGATTGGCTTAACAATAGCACTTCATGAATCATATCACCAATTGCCAGCTATCATACAGTGAAACAGCTAATAATGTATAATTAACATTATAGGCAAGTAATGAATCACATCATCATTGCTGTCTACCACATTATTAAAAAGGTAGATTTAAGTAATCACAACTACCWTTTTATTTTCTTCCCTCCTTCCCCCAAAGTGCTGTAAGAGGAAAAGGAAATTCCAGTTGTGCATGTAAGCTGTTATTTCTATCAAACAACRTGATTCATCAAAATGATTGCAATAATCACTTACATAGGAAAAACCTAAGACAGGTAAATATGTTTAAGGCTTTCTGTAACCTCATATTTATTGTCAGCAAGTGAATTCAAGCAAGCAATCTGCTGAGGCCAAAAATATCTATGAGCAGAAGGAATAAAAAATTCAGTCAAAAAGCCACATTCATGAATCCTGTAATTTGGAAAATTATTAGAATTCACCTTATTTAGCCTGGAGGGAAGGAGGTTTGGGAGGGACTTTCTTGCTCTCTACAACTGCCTGACAGGAGGCTGTAGACACATGGGAGGCAGGCTCTTCTCCCAAAAAAACAAGCCATAAGACTAAATGGCCGCAAGTAGTGCYAGGGGAKGTTTATATTGAATAATAAAAATAATTCCTTCACCAAAAGGGTTGTCAGGCATTGGAACAGGGTGCCCAGGGAAGCAGYTGAGTCACCATCCCCAGAGGTGTTTAAGACCTGTAGATGTGACACTTGGGGACATTGTGGGCTTGGCAATGCTGGGTCAATGGTTGGRCTCATAGAAGGTTTTTTCCACCTAATTGATTCTGTGATTCCAGGATTCTCCAGGCTCCAGCATGCAGTGGCTATTCTCTAAGAAGTTAACACAGACAGTCTTTATACCTCCAGGTTTAAGTCCTAATATTTTTTCCGAGTTAGGCAACTTCCAACAGCCTGTTTCATGTCTTCTGTACCAAACTACCGTATATTTTTATGGATTTCGTTTTTTTACTTTTTTTTTCCTTTTGCCCCAGTGTTTTTTTCAGTTTTGGCCAATAATTCTACCCAGATCTCAGCACCAACATGGTGGTTCTTCAGCTCATGTTTCATTGAAAATAATGATGATACTGTGGAAATCTCTTCCTGCTCTCCCCACACAAGTTCACCTTTTGTTCCAACTGGATGAAAGTCACCAGAAGCTCTGCCAAAGCTATTAATAAATTCCAAACTGGCATTTGGGGAGAACCATGTCAATAAAGCCCTACATAATACATGCACTAAGCCAGGTGAAGAGTGTGTGCCAAGCAGTTGCAGTGACCTGTTTGCATCATTCAACCTGGTCAGTGGAGGAGCAACAACTAGAGGTGTTGATAAAGCTGCACAACATTCATTTTCACTGACCCTTAAGTGCAACCCAGGAACTCACCTTGTTAAGACTATTTACACAGAAGTTGAACAGAGATTTACATAAAGAGAATCGGGGCCTTTTCACTCCTTTGTATGGTCTCAAGCATCAATATGAATATTCTTCAAAATAGGTATAATCCCACCATCCCTCACATTTGGAAATATACTTATCTTGCAAATATGTAGAGAATAAATCCCTTCTTAACAGAGGTCAAGGGTACAGAAATGAGGTTTTCTGCTTCTGTGGCAAGKGTTTTTGATACCAAACTAACCTTCCCTCAATAAATTTTTATTGGATTTTATTGTTCAAGTATTCTAAAAAAAATGCAAATGGGGGACACTTTAAGGTCTTTCAACAAACACATTTACATATTTCTTTTGCCAAAGAAAAAAGACAAAGCTGTTTTAAAGTACTTTTGTTATATTAATATTCTAGTATTTGTATTCTTAATTTTTCCTCCAGTTTTCATTTCTTCCTTCTGAGCAATTCTTCCTCCACCTTTATTTCTAGATTGGTATTAAAAAAAACCTAGAAACTTTGGATGAGGCTTACTGAGTTAATCRCCATCTCACTTTATTGTAATGGAAACACCTGCAGAAGGAAGATCCTCTGATTTAGCTCTTCCAAAGACGCCTATAGCTGTCCTTTGAATACAGAGTATGCCTATGGCAACTGGTGTTAAGTGTAAATACATAAAGTTAAAKGATAGCAATACCACCCAGAAATAAAAACTTGAAATAAACTTGATATTCCCTTCTCCTTTGATACTTTTTTCCCCTTCCTTCTGCAAGCCATAATATAAATGGGGATAACACATGAGGGAAGGACTTGAAAAATCACCAGTATTCAGATTTTTAAAAAGAAAACTTGGGAAAAAAATACTTTTGAAGATTTCCTTTAGCTACACGTTTTAAGATCCCAATAAGAAACTTAAAGAGAAACTGTCACAGAAACCACTCAGTGTATAAATATGAATTCCACATATCCCAGCAGAGGTGTGTATGGATCCCTCCTGCACATTCACCAGCAGTTAAAGGGGTCAACCAGGGGCAAGAAGTGAGCTCGTTTTTATTCTGAGTTTAAGAAGGCTTGAACATATAAGACTCATTTCCTAAAAGTTTATATTGACCACRTGGAAGACACAAAATATAAAGAAAATGGGAAACGGGATCCTGAGTTGGTGTTACAGCAGTTGGGCTGCTGAGCTGAGCAGGAGCAGGTCTGGATTACAACCTCTGTTCCCAGGCTTGTTTATGCATTTTACATTAGGCAGTCACTGAATAAAATAAACCTGGGAGCTGTGCCAGGGCTTGTCCACACCCAAACAGTTGCAGAATTGGGACCTCAGTCTTTCCCACAGATGTGTTTGTCAGTTTTTCCATGCAAAAAAAAGTAGAATTTCCTCCTATAGTGTCAGTCTCCTTTTTTCCCCAGCAGCATTTGAAGCAACATAAATAAGGGTGTTTGTTTATTTACGTTATTATGTGAATTATTTTCCCCATTGGTAACATTTTAGGTATTTTGTTGATATTGTCCCCATTTCCTGGGCTATTTGATAGATATGTTGATCTTATTCCCATTTCCTGGGCTATTTGTCATATATATTTTTCCTCTTGAACTACAGAGTAATTTACTGCTTCATGGAATTATAACTTCCAAAACCCAAACTAACACTAGTGACATTTTCCTTTAAGAGAGGCCTCCCACATGTTACCAAATTACACCTCAATATGTCTCACTGAATTCAAATAGCATTTCTGGTATTGGTCAATGTACAATTGAGTTGCCTGCTGGGGGAAAAAAGAAAGTCAACCTGGTATAAGTGTCAATTTTGAAGTAATAATTATAGTTTTATGCAGTAACGTATTTATTATATTATCAAATTAATACACCTTTTAGCATGTCAGGGTCTGTGGGTAATTACAGTTTAGCATTGTGGTAATAATTTGTATGATTTATGTTACCTATGGAGCAGAACTGAAAGCCAAAAAGCTGTCTGGCATAATTACTGTTAAGAGGTAAGATCAACAGATATCCCCAGCCAAAAGAACACAGCCCTAAGGGTAGCAGACTCAAACAAGGAGAAGTCACCTCAGGTATTTGCTTTGCAGCTTGCCTTTTCTCACCTGAGAGATGGCCCACCCACTATTCCAGGCTGCCTTAGCAAGAATTGGGYGCTTTTATGTTGCTGTTTCCACTGACCTTGAAGTTCTCATTTTAAATTGAGACACAGGAAAGTGGTAGAGAGGGACTCTTTGCAAGACCTAACTCTTCAGAAATGTGGAGGAAAGGGTTTTCCGTGAGATGAAAGTGGGTGAATTATTGTGGTTTCTCTACTTTCCATTGATTTGGGCACAGAAAATAAATTTTGTGTGTGTGCCTGTGTTCTTGCTTTTATTATTTTTTTGTTCTAAGTGCTGTGCAAACAGAACAGGAATAGTCTTTGCACGAGGAGTCTATGCAAAGCTAATTCCAAACAGTTAAAATTTATTACAGTTAAAGCAGATTCATGAGTGACTTAACAGCTTGACTAGAAATAGGCTGAAAKTTGCTATGTGTTCCCCCCAGTTTCTGTGTATTTATGCAAATAAATGCATAGAAATGCAAAGAGTACCCTCATCTCCTTTCAAAGCTCAGACCTCCTCTGGCAAATACTTTTCCTTTTCTATTTATTATTTTTTCCCCTGAAATAAAGTTTCCAGCATTTTTGCATAAATAGAAACATCTCAGGAACAATCTAGAAGTCTTGCCACTAAAATCATGATCAAAATGTCTAGTCAAAACCRTTAAAGTGTCTTGCTTCCTTCTCCCCTTCCTCCTCAGCATCACCCTTCCCAACAGAAAATGAATGTCTGGTATTGTGTTCTGTGAAGGTTGCAGACTCAGGCCTCAGATGGTGAAGGTCAGGAACAAAGGCCAAGATCCACAAAGCTATTTAAATACGTAATTCTAATTAATTTATATGTGCCTGATCCTGAAAACATTTATGTATGTACTCAACTTTCACTGGCCCTGTGATTTTCCTGGAGTCAAAGACATTACTCACCTGCTAAAACAGAGTCTGTGAATTGAGGCTCAGTGAGGAAATATCAAATGGAGAAGGTCCTGCCAGCAAGCCCCTCATTTAATAAATTACAGGATGTCACAAATTTTGCCTGGTTTTAGGAGGAAGAAGTTGCTCTTTTCCTTCCTATTCTTGTGCCACTTTATTTCTGGAGCTCTGTCCTTCTAGAGCAGGAAAAGTAGCAGAAAAGCCCCARGTACTCACTGACCCTGTTCTACATYTTCCATGTCACCACCCCCTGGCTTTGGAGGGGCTGGAACCAAGCCTGAGAGGAGGATACAAGGGTGGAATTAATCTCACACAATGTTATGTACCAAAAAGTTAGATGTCTAAATCTGAGCTGGGCTCTCCTCAGAGGCAGCAGAGACACATGGGGACCTCCAGGGAGTGGCTCATCCAGTCTCTCCCAGACACCTGTGATGGGATAAGATGAATTACACTCTGCAGGTGCCCATTTTATTTTTCCCYATGAAGGGAGCTTGGAGTGACGAGCTCAGACTCAGTTGTTTAGTTTTAAGACGTCCAAGTTAGGGCAGATGAATTTTACCTCAAAGGCTTGGAGTGTTTTCCTGAAACTCAAACCAGCCTTTTGAAGTTCCCTCTTCATCCTTATAGAACACAGGTGTGCCAATATCCAATTTCTGATGTTTTTAATTCTGTAGGAATAAAGTTATGTGTGTCTGTATGTGTCTGTATATACTTAATGGCTACACTGTCATGTTGACCTTCAGCAAATAATTAAAACACGTTTTAATCCTGCTGCATAATGTTTCTGTTGGCAGGGACCCCRAGGAAGGTGCTCTCCTCCGAGGAGGCAGCTGGTGGATTTCTGCCCACTGTGCCATGCTTACACAACAAATTGGAGCTGAAGGAGCTTTTAGGCCACCCTACAGCTTGATAAGGCTGCTGTGTTGTATGGGGGTAATTAATGTAAGACCTCCTTCACTTGGGCCACTGTTATGCCTTTATCTTTGTTTACCTCCTGGAACTACCTCCTCTGATGATTGTCATTAGCTATTGCCAATAGTTATGCAATGTCCCATGGCATGATCCTAATTCCAAACTAGCCAGTGAAGCTCTGAGGAGTGGAATTAGTTCTTAAATGTGTATTCACATGTCCTGAGACAGCCATACCTTCAGATAAAACAGATTCATAGAGTTGCAAACAGTCTGATGAGGCAGAAATGATCAAGGAATTAGAATGATTTAACAGGTAGGCCCTATTATTATAATTTCTTTTTTTTTTTTCCCATGGTTGTTAAATACCTTTCCCATGTATTTTCCTTACCTAGAAGATGCAGAAACTCGAAGGTAGGAATTGCCTGGCTGAGGAAAAATGCCAACATAATGGAGCACATGAAACTGAAGCAGCCARGTCAGTGTAAGTCATTTCACAAGCCCTGTGCATGTGGATGATTCACACAGCAGATTGGAGCTGGTTGGTCAGGGCCCGTTTTAAAAAATAAACTGAAAATATTCAGTCTCAGACAATCCCATCGCGCTTTACCATGATAATTTTTAAAGAAGCACATAATTATTTTGTTACCAGTGATTTTGGCCAGTCATGAGGAACTTTGAGGTGGTCTCAAATCAGGTCAGAAACCCTGTTCTGTATTAATTGAGCTCAGGTGCTCTTCCAAGCGCTCACTGTCTATTCTGGGAGATAGGAGGAGTAACTTAACCTCATTTCCTCAAGTAATAATCAGGATGATATGTTTAATGGGAAGAATAGTTGTCTCACCTGCCTGACAGGGAGAAGGTGCTGGGAGAATTAATTAGTTTGTGRAGCACTTTGAAGATAAGTGCTACGTTATTAATAAGTAAAACCCACTGCACTTAGATACAACTTGCAAGTGATTGTATTATATTACAGTGCTTAGATAGCACAAAGATAGTTGTCTTAGAAATACCAATAGATGATAGAGAGCACATGAGATAGATAATCACCAGATTTCTTATATTTTTATTTTGTCTCACAATTTCTACTGGCTTCATGATATTTAGGTTCTAAAAGATCTTCCAATAATGGAAATTATTACCCGTATTTTAAAGAYGTTACAGAGAAAGGAAAAGTGGTGAGGGATGGTGAATAAATATTAAACAAATTAGATATTTTTATTGAATATATTAACTATAATAAAATTTTAAAACCAAAATTACCTCTTCAGAGCCTCTTCCAACCCTGTTATGTGTAATCTTTAAAAACAGTTGATTAAACTCAACTCAGATCACTAAACACAATCTGCCCACTGAGGTTGTCTACCCTGGGTTGGAGTAGAGTTCAGGGGATGAGTGAATAGTGYTCACTGAAGAGCAACATTGTCAATGTGTGAAAGCTGGCAAGAACCAGTCACCTCTCAGATATAATTAAGTCACTGAGTAAGGAAGTTTAGCAACTTCTGGGTCAGCCATGTTATCCTGTGATGTGAATTAATACTCTGGCAGTGGGAGCTGCAGGGTGTTTTACAYCTGGAAGACTGACAAAATCTGCTTGAAGGAAAATCAGTAAATATGTGAAAATGAGTGACTTAATGTAGAATTATTCTTAGCTTTAATTGTAAAGGAGGGCACTGGCCTGTAAAGAACAAAAATAAGTGGAAAGATAAAATCTCAAAGGAGGAAGGTAAGGCAGGGGTTGGTCCTGATTCCACTCAGGTTCCCTGACTCTTGCTTGTGAATAAGGAAGCCCTTTAGCAGTAATTTGGAATTTTTTGTCTCCACGTGGCTCTGCATTGTTGTGCTGTCACTGAGAAGTGTCCATGATGTTTACAATACAACCATGTTTCAGCTTTCCCATTAGGCCAACATCTCCAGGTGGAGAATCAAAGAGTCATATAGGAAGGAAGGAATCAAGGTTAGAAAACACTTCTAAGATCATCAAGTCCAACCATTAACCCAGGWTCACCACTAAACTCTGTCTCTAAGTACCTCACTTATGTGTTTTCTGAAAACTTCTTGGGATGGTAATGCCACTGCTTCCCTGGRCAGCCTATTCCGATACCTGACCACCCTTTCAGTGAAGAAATATTTTGTAACACCCAAACTAAACCTCCCTTGGCATGCCTTGAGGCCATTTCCACTTGTCCYGTCACTTGTTACCTGGAGGTAGAGASTGACCCCCATCACACTATTATTTTCAGGAGAGATAAATGAAGGATTTCATGCAGTTGATGAAGATTACTTCCAGTTTTGGGTTTCCAGATGGCCTTCTGAATTCTTCACAATCTCTTCTAACTTCTTAAAGGGAGAAGTTTTAGATATATCTATTTACATATATATATGTATATATATGTGTGTGTGTGTATGTATATATAATTAATAATGTGAAACTACAAGGCCCACAAAATTTCCAGCATGATGCTGGAAACTGTGGGTACCCAGACCTGCATAGAGACAACAGGGATATCCTAATCCTCTAAAAATGTGGAGAGAAATCGTTTTTTTCTTGGCTGAACAATGCAGGACRTATGACACCACCTCAGCAACCCTGGCAGCACACAGGAGTGGGCAGTGCCATGCCCAGACAATGACAACTCTATTTTCTTTGGAAACAGGGAGACTGGGGGTCATAAAAATCAACCAAAAGCCATTTCTGCTCCATTCTCTGCTGAATATGGGGGTGTAGCTGCCATCAATGTTAATGAGTGATCACGTGCATCGGAAGAAGAACATCCTCTTTTGTGAAGGCAAGATGAAAGCCTTTTATAAATATGACCTACTGGTGAAAAAGGCATCCTTTCAGATCAAACCTATGGGTTTATACTGATGGGTTAGATTTTTTTTTCTTAATACAATACATTTTGTTAAGAAGAAGGATTAAAGTATTTGCCAAAATGATTTGTGTTGACAAAATGGCTTAGTACATTTGGCAGATTTATTTTATGAAGTAGAATAAATTAAGGTGTCTCGTAAAAAATGTGGGTTATATCCAGTGAAACAATTTCAAGTATTTGAGAAACTCTATTTTTATTCACTTTGCAAACGTGCTTAGTTGAACTGCCAGTCACTGTTACATTTCCATTTCCAAGCAATTAATTAAAATCCCAAATCAGGTTTTTTCTTGATCATGCCAGCAGGAGTTGGTTGCCATGGTAATAGGACGATCAGTAGCATTTGGGAGGGAGGAGAGGGAGAAGGAAACATTCTGCATTTGGTCTTTTATTATTGAAACATAAGTGCAGGTCTGGAGGAGCACGCTGGCTCATCTGTGCCAGCCTGTGGCCCCGATGGTGACAGCTGGAAGTGAGGGAAGGTTCCTGGGATTGCCTTATTGTCAAGGATATCATTTGGTCCAATGTAGAAATCATTAGTGAAGCCTTTTCAGTCCTACAGTCCATAGGTTGCAATTGTGAATGCAGCTGATCACAGGGAGTTTCAGAGGTGGCAAGGAAGATTTTTCTATCTGTAATTGCCCACATTTGCAGAGAGCTATCACATGTAATGGGTTTTCTCCCCCACAGGCCTGAAAACCTTTAGATTTGAAGCTCATTTTCAGACAATACACAAGATCCATGGTGGTTTATAAGAAAGAGCTATTGCATATATAGGTTTAAGTAAGGATTAATAGTGTAGTTAGTGTTGCAGGGTTTTATGGCTTGGTGTCAGGGACAGGTGATTAGGAGGAGAACATATGGCAAGCAGAGGAGGAGGAAAGGGGCAACAACTACTTTTCTGAAGCAAGAGTGGAATATTGAGTCCTTCCTGAAGGACTGAACAGGTCCAGGGTAGGGTTGAGGGACACTTTAATCTTGYCTAGTGGGTGGCACTCCCTCCCGTGGCAGGGGGCTGGATTAGATGRTCTTTAAGGCCCCTTCCAACCCAAGCCACTTTTTTGATTCTGTTATGATTCRGAGGGGGAACAGCCTGTGGTTGAACAGCCATTTCTACTGCATGAAACCAAGCTTTCTTCCAGCAGCAAGAAAGGTTCCGTGCCCATGAGATGCAATCCAAACATTCCACTGAAGYTGGTAGGAATTCTCCCATGGATGTCTCTGGGCTTGGGGTCAAGCATGTGTGTCCAGGGACGCACTTGGATCAGTAGAGAGTTCACCTCTGAATGCTGGCCTCTTTTCTGACTTGGCTGCTAAGATGCCAAAGCTGTTCTACCTTTTGATTTGATATGATATTGTATGCTGACCTCTTCATTTACTATTAACAATTCCTCTCTCAGGCCTGAGCCAGCTTCTTCTCCAAGGTACCCCCAGCAATTCCCCTTTGGTGTGAACCTATTTTAAACAGTTCAGGGAATTTTGTTGCTCTTGCATCCTTGGTTAGTTGTGTCTGAGTTGAACAGCATGTTCATAGTCACAAGGTTGGGGGAAAATGRCATTTACCTTGTTCATCACCTGAGGAGAGGCACCAGCCAGAGGCAAACAAACCAAATCCCACACTGGATAGCACAGGGTGCCTGAGAGCCCTTTCCAGCCTTGAGGACACAGACATGGAAAAAAAAAATCATTTAATCAGACCTTGGTGTTGCCATAGTTCAGCTGCTGATGGTGTGGCAAGGCAGGATGGTGCCAGGGATTCCCTGGATCATTTTTAGGCCACAGTAATGCACAGGAACACTCTGTGTCACATATGGGGCTTGTTAAGCCCCCCATGAAATCAGGAGATTGGTAACAGAATTACAGCATGCTTAGGGTTAGAGGTCATGAGCCAAATTTCATCCTTATGTATTAGCTGGGAATTAATCTGAAAATAATTAGGAAAGAATCCAGATATTAAAAAAGAAAGATTTTGAGAACATTGGGTTTTCATGTCTTACTGCAGCATAAAATTCCCATGTGAGGGAGAGTCTGAAAACACTGCCTGATGGCCTAATGCTTGTGCTGGAGAGGAGAGTGACTTTTATAAAGTTCTTTGACAAGGTCCTCACTCAGCTGTCAMTTCAGAAAAGCCTCACCTGGCCCTGAGTTTTGCTTGCCTTGTGCTTTTAGTGTCTTTTTAGGGGCTCAGTGTGGCTGGGACCTGAAGGAGTTCAGATGGAGTTAAAGAGGCCAACAAGGGATTTATTGATTTGGATATATCAATTTGCACTAGTCCAAACAAGTTGGGTTCAGGGTCCCACAAACTCTAAGGACATAAGGGCAAAAGTTGAGCTTTTGATCTGCTATGTAATAGGATGCAATATAATGTAATGATTCAAGAGGTTCTCTGGTGTCTCAACATGGAGGAGGGAATTTGAGAATTATTGTTTTCTTTGTCTTTTTCACCCTGAAGAACTTCAGAAAACTTTCATTATATATATATACACATATATTTATGTATATATTATATGTATGTATAAAATCCTTATTATTGTATGCTGACCTCATTCTGTTGTTTTCCCTGGCATTTATCAAACTCTTTGCTGACCTCAAACCCCAACTCACATCCAGACCTATTTACAGAAATCTAAAATTTGGGGGCTCTAACATGTAGATTAAGATATCTGAATAAAATAAAATTACTCATAATTTTGCATCTTTGGTGCCACACTTTGGAAACCAAGTCTGCTTCCAGGTTGCTTGAAGAAAGTGTTCAGTATTGTTTGAAAGGYCTCCATAAATCTGAGGTTTTCACATGAGGTTGGAAGAGATTCCCTTTGGAGAGGCAACTGGAGACCAAATAGATACTGGATTCCAAGCCCACCTCAGGTGACTCTCCACACTGTGAGGTGTGTGAGTCAAGCCTTAGGTGACTCCATTAGACAAGATGCAGTTTTCATGTTGCTGAAATTTGGAGACCTGAGCCTCATCCTCACTATTTTCCACATTAAAGCTATGTGAAATGAGGTCCTTTTCGAGAAGCCATAATTCAATGGCAATCTGAGGTTAACAAGAAAAAAAAAACGTTGATTGAACAAAGCAGGATTTTCATTATTGTGAAATTTTCAATCCAGTAATATCTGTATTTATATATATGTTCTTTTTGTTGATGTTATTTTTTCAGTTTAAAAAAAAATCCTTCTTTTCTTATTCAGAATATTCTTAAATACGTTCAAACACAGAGCTGTCCTGAGTACCAGAATTTTTAATTCTCTTCCTTCTTTTCATTTGAATGCTACAGCTAGTCAAGGTGAAATCATCCTTGGAGAAACTTTGGTATTCTGCTATTGCTTCTGCTCAACAACAGCTATTTTTCAGCAAGAACTGTAAAACTGCAAAGAATATCAGCAAACCATTATGCCAGCCCTGGTCTGAGGAAAAAGAACAGTTGAATATTTCCCTGAATATTTCTATAAGTCCAAATGTCCAAAAATTGATTGCATTCACAGAGGTAGACCTGACTGAACAGATGCAGGGATTTTTTCCCTAAGGGGGAGATAGAAATCAATTTTTCACAGGAGAAATTACACCAGGACTTTGACCACACTRCCCAAGTCATTGCAAGGTGGCCAGTTCTCAGTGGGCAGAAGATAAAGGAATGCCTTACTCAGCTAGAGCAAGACAAGATTGATGGAAATAAAGTTTTAGATGACAACCTGAAAATGAAGTTGATCTAAAAAGGGCCATGCCTCAAAAGACTGAAATTTCCTATGTTCTCAGTAATAAAAAGCTATTAACAAAGCATTTTTAAGAGTATTTTATCTGGTATATCATGGAATAAAGATCTAGATATAGGCAGTAATTAAAGATCAACTTTGATTCTGATAATCCTTTTTAATTGCTTTTTTAATTGTGAAATTTTAAAACATTTCTGTGAAGTGCTCTGTGGAAAAACGCTGATGTAGAGAGATTAACTAATCAAGATTTCTCTATTCTGCTTGAATAACTAGAAAGGAACTTTGAGTGGGTAAGTGTAAAATAAATCTTCTAACTAATGTATGGCTCCATGTAATCTCATCTCACCTTCTGGGAACAATGTATAACAAATTAAGCTTGGATCATGAAATGTCATACAAATCTGGCAGTGAGATTTCATTTGGAGGGAAGAACTGCTATTCTCTTGGTTCTTAACAGCCATAGAAAATTTCAATTATGTGAGCATCTTGACAAATTCTACCTCCAGGGTATGGAGGATTTTTTAAAAGTTTTYTGTAACCAGCTACAGTGTCCCAAAGAACATTGATGGTTATACCATCTTGAGTTGTACCTATTTGCAGTTTGCCTCATGGATAAGAAAWGAGCCTTGATAGAAGATGTGCTTATAAAGTGAAATAATAATAGATAATTGTTCATGTGATATAGCAAACATCCTCAAAAGAAGCAGTAAAATAAGGGCACTGTAATAATGGYAAAGAATCTTGTTTTGTCTTCTTCAAAATCTGAGGAAAAAATAAAGGACTATATATATACCTAAAGCTGAACATAGTTTGATCATTAAGAATGGAATAAGTAAGAGGACAGAGAGAGACAAAGACAGAGTGAAGCAAAATGAAAATTTATACGAAAGGGATTGGAACGAGGATGAAGCAGAAGAAAAAAATTGTAACTGAAAAATATTTACATTATATATACCATATATATATATATATATGTACAAAGATTGATTTTTGCATCTGATTCTTCCATTTCTTTTAGAGAAATTTAGTTTCATTAAATTATCTGGTAATTGTATAAGATAGTGATATGTTCTTGTTTTGAATAATTAATTCTTGCAGCAGTGAGAAACACAAGTCAGAGATGAATATGTTAAATCTGTAAGAATCTGGTAAATCCTGGAAACGTTAAAGACAAAAAAAAAGGGATAAAAGAATATGTGGATACTCATGGTRAGAACCCTGCAACCAGCCACAAAGGCCTTTTACCTCCTCATCAAGAACAGCCCAGTGAAAGTTCTGCTTATGTGAGATTGCAAAATGGTGATGCTGCAGGAGACAGATGTCATGATTTTTATTTATAAGGTGACAGGATGACTTGGCGTCACAGCTTGAAAACRAAACAAATTTCCAGTGTAAAACAAGAAGGGTTAATAATTGCAAAGTATAGTAATGCATAAATGTGTGCACAAATGTGAGAATTGCCCTGAGAAAGCAAATGCAGAGAAATACAGAGAAAACTCTTTAGGTGATGGACAGAAATGGGCTGTGGCAGATCATTATCAGTCCCAAGGAATAACACACAGGAGGAAAATCCTGTAAAACTGGTGCTCAAAAATAGGRTTTATTTTGGACAAAATTATATTAGCATTGCCTTTTCTGCTTCCTCAGGGAGTTGTTGTGAACAGCCATGCAGCTGACCATTTCAAAAAAGTCACAAAAAAAGAGTTGAGTGGTTCCTTCTGTATCTGTACTGCTCTTCCATGTACAAATCAGTCTTACTAGTCAAACCAGAGAAAGTTTGACATGGTTTGTGTCATGTGAATTCCATTTTCCGAGCTTACCTGCAATAAAGCAGAAATCACAACCCTGCTGACCYGTGGTTTGGCCCACAGAAGATGCTCAGATACTGAAGTGCTGAAGTGCTGGGGAACACATTGGTCCTTCAGGTCTGAGTAGGCAGAATTACCATAATTAGCTGAAACTCAAGTTCAGATTCTGAAAGCAATGTATCCAAATTGCTCCCTAACCTATTTAATTCACCAATAACTGAATTATTATTCAATGTGTGTCTTAACAATGGAGATTATACTATTATTTTTACACATGGTCTTTAATTTTGTCAATTTTTCAAGGTAGAACACAGAAGCCACTGACTTGGGTACATTCCTGCCTGTATTCCTTGAATCCCAAAGTTTGTCTCTGATGAGTGGCTTGGACTAAATTGCTCATGCTTGGGGAAGATGATCTCCCTCTCAAGTATTGCATGCAGAGTTTAAATAAAAACAGGTACAGCATTCTGCAATCAAACAAACTTACACCAAACTTGAAATATCATAATTATTTAAAGCACCAACACACAATTTTAGTTTTCATTGGTAAAATTGAGAAGCATTCATTACTAACTAAGCAGCTAATTTTCTCTTGTTGTACGAAAGAGGGAGAAACAGCTAATTGAGTTTGAGGCTCCCTTCAACATAATTAGATCCAGGCAAATAGATAATTCCCTTGACACCAATGGCAGGTATCAGACTCGTTTTGAACCAATCACTTCATTTGTGAATACCACACCTGTAGCAATTAGGCAAATTTATCTGTTCCTCCTAAGGAATTATTTGTGTAACACAAGGATTACCTTAAAAAATGGACAAAATAAAAGATCATTTGTAAAATATTGGTATAATCTCCATTATTAGTAATAATATATTCCATTTTATTTTTCAAATATAAACCTAAATTGCAATGACAAAAATTAGGTCTTGGGATTCAACAGTTTGATAACAGTAACCCCATCATGAGAACATCATTGTGAAAATTGATTTATAGACTAGAGCAACATTCTTCAGAAATTAATTTGTAAATTGTTTTTCTGTAAATATAAACAAATGAATTTTATAATTCCTGAATCAAAGATTTTTACTTTTTTTAATTTTAATTTTTAATTTCTTTTCAATATGTATACTGTAAGTGTACGCTGTAAGAGATCAAATTTTGATCAGATTAAAATGTATTTTTTAAAGTTTTTCTTTAGGGTTCAGAAAAATAAATTTATTCCTTATTTAAAAGAACTTCATTAACCTTCAAGTTAAAATACCTGTACCTCTGTGTGTGTGTATACATATTAAGAGAAAGTTGGAGAAACAATTCCAATGACAGAAAAAGTTTTCCTTACATGCATAAGATTTTAACTGTGACAGTTGTGCATTTGAACACCCCAGTTGAGTAAATTGGAGGATAAGTGGAGGTCAAGATGTGTTTGGGGTAGTTTAGTGCATGTCAAAAACTGCACTTCCTGCTGGATTTTAGATTTCAGGAATTTTTTATTGGTAACTGATAACATATATAATTATTTTAAATAATGAACAGGAATTGAGAAAAAAAATATCATGGGCTTATTATCCTGTACTGATGAACAATATTTACCAACTGAAACCCTCAACAATAAGTAGAAAAATTAAAATAAATATCCATTAATTAGTGATTACAATATTTCCACCAAAAATATTGGTGGACACATTGAAAAAAAATCTAAATATTGGTGTCTGGAGAAAAGTTTGGGTAACAGAACAGATGCACCACAAATTCATTCCTGTATCTTGGAATCAGTGCTCATTAGATAAGTAAATATTACTCAGTCCTATTGCAGCCTGGTCTGTGTTCTATTACAATCTGCCTTGGAAGAAATGGTGAAGTAGACTGTAAAGAGCATTAAATGCTGTTGATCCATCAATTAGATTTTTGCAATTTCCACCAGCCAAGAATCCATAATTCCAGCATTATAATAGTGTTAAGTCAAACATATCCCCAAAATAAGTATTACTGAGAGAAGAGAAGAAAGATTTTGTGTGTTTTGTCTTGTTTTTCGTAAATCATTTGAAACTATTAACATTTATAATCTCTCCAAAATGCAATAAAGAAAAGAAAAAGAAGAACCAGATGTAGAAGATTCTCTGGCTTTGACAGCACAGAACTTTCACAAAGTTACAGAAAAAAAAGGAAAAGGTTTAATCTCATGGACTTCAGATGAACAATAACTAATGTCACCTGATAGTCTTTTGCTGATCTCAATGGGATTTGAAGTAAGCTTCTGGAAATAAATATCTTAAAGCAGTACAAATACGAAGAGCTTTCAATTTAATGAGAAAAACAAAAATCTCCAGAAAAAGTATTTTCAGCTTGGATTAATCCAAAAGAATTTCTTTTCTTTTTGTGTGTGAAACAATTCTATAGTTTTAGTGGACAAGTGTTTTGTCCAATGCCTTATGTTTGGCTTGTTTATTATTTATCCTCTTTTTAAKATTCTTCCCTGATGCAAGTTAATCCCTTTGTGAAAGTGCCATTTTGAAACAAAATAATGATTTGCTTTACATTCTCCTTTCAGCTCTTTTTCCACTCCCCACCTTATCTTCCCTGAAGTTATTTTTAAATTTGTATCAAACAACATGATTACTTTTGATTCTACAGAATTTTGTTCTATTCAGAGGTTATTACTTCCCATATATTTTCCCCTCTTTTTTTGCATAGACCCCCCCTACTTGACTTTTGATCAAAATCATTGTGTTCAATGAAACCAGAACTTTGGGATAGGGTGGAGACAGTCTCACCCTAACACCAAGTTGGGACATGACCAATGTATCTACTCAGACCCTAAAATCTGGATGCATTCCTGAGTTTAATAACATCTACACAGCCAATACATCCCACCTTTACCACCATGATCTGAGTCTCTCTCATAAAGACAGGTCCAACTCAAGCTTATCCTGTAAATATAAATACAAGCTTTGCCACAACGTGTTTCAGTAACACAAAACAGCCTCCCCAGTCATTCATCACTTGCAATGATACACACAGGTGCTGCCGTGAAGTGCAGCTGTCGATAAAGGCTGATGCCAAATTATTTTCCTGAGGTGAGTTGGCTTTCACTTAGGCTGAGTTTTTCTTTTCTTCTCTTCTAATTGTTTTTTTTTTTCTTTAAGAAAGTGGGGAAGAGGAGAAGGGGTGGGATATAAAATATTTTTCCGCCTTTTCTTTAAATAACTTTCTCTTCTATCCTTTTAATCCTAGCAAATGCTTCTGGTCACTCAGTAGTTYATGAGGCTGTGTTCACTTCATGAAAATGTCGCTGTTTGAAAGCAGTGCTGASAATCTCAGGTTAAAACTGAAACTAGGGGCTGCCAAGATTTGAAAACACTGGATATAACTTTCTTTTTTGGTTTTGATTTTCTCCCCACACCCTCTTCTCTACTCTACATTGGGAAAATTGTTTTGAAATTTGGAGGAAAAATGTCGATGTCCATCTGCACATGTGTGATGCCTTCTGGGACTCACCAAGAATGGAAAGAATCTAACTTCAAGTCCTCTTGTGAGATCTAGAACTCATCCTCAAATTTCCACAGTCCAGATAAGAACCACAAAACCAGGGAACCGGCTGAGTTCCTGTGACAGTGACCATATGGAGGGAGGKGTCTCTCTGAACCTGACATTGAAGTGCTTCCATTTTCTATAAATAATTAAACAGTCATGAAGGCAGAGACTTAGAATATGATCTTCCATGTGATCTATATAGAAGCATTGACTACTTAACCAGTCAGTCTTTGTTCAAATGAATATTTAATTATTTAATATTAATTGGAGACAAATTCTCCTTGGTTTTTTGTATGGAGCAGTGTTGTGGTTTAAGCCAGCAGGCAGCTGARCACCACAGAGCTGCTCACTCACTGCCCCTTTGTGGGAAGGGGGAGAGAATRGGAAAAAGGGTAAAACTCATGGGTTGTGATAAAATTTAACATAACAGAAAAAGAAGGGGAAATGACAGTGATTATAAAGAATTGATGCAGAATGCATTTGCAACCATCTGCTGACTTATGYCCAGCCAGCCCCTATGCAGTGGCTCCCTCTCTTTTTATTAAAATACCTCAGGACAGAATGAATTCGTTTATATTTTGTCTCCAGTTCTCTGTCCAGAGACATAATCTGGATAATAAGCTTCAGCTAAGCATTTAAATCTTAGATATATAAAGTGAGCCTCTATTTTTCAGGTAGCGAGTATAAATTGTTTACCAGAGTATACCAATAGCCACAACAATAAATTAATAATAAAATGAAGTTTCAGCTTTGCAGTGAAAATGATACAGTCAAAGGAAAGTATGATGAAGGAAGATTGAGTCCTGAAAGTCAGATAACTTACTTGAGATGAAGAATTAATGCATATAAAGCCAAGAAGACTCATCCATTTTATTAGTTAATTCAGATTATTGGCTAGTATGCAGATAGGAAAAAAGTCATAAACAGCCTCAAGCTAAGTCAGGCAAGATTTAGACTGAATATTAGGAAAAAAAATTCTTCATGGAAAGAGTTGTCAAACCTTGGAACAGTCTGATCAGGAAAATTGAGTCACCATCTCTGGAGGTATTTGAAAAAGGGGAAGATGTGGCACTTGGGGACATAATGGCTTAGTGGTGGACTAGACAGTCTTGGGTTAGTGGTTTGATCTTAGGGGTCTTTTCCTACCTTAATGACTATTATTGTGTAAAGGTTTCTGGTTTTTTCCCTAGTGCATAAAATTGATCCCTAGCAAGGGAGGGCTGTTCTGCCAGTTATCTCTTGTTAAAATATTTTGGGTATGTTTCTCCTCATTTCTCTTTCAGCTGGAAAAGGTGCCTGCAACATCTCCCATTTAATAGCACATCCTGGCTAGAGTCCTCAGAGGCTTTTGTTTCCCTGTTAATTGAAGACTTTATTTGGAGATTGCCAGAAGCCGGCAGGATTTCAGGAAAAGCCGGTGGGCCGCAGCATGACACCAGAGGCTCCCAAAGAAGGAGGGCTGTGGCCCTTCCTCCTCACATAAGAGTAATCCCCCAGAACCCAGCTCCTGTGCTCCTGAGGGTGGGAATCTGGCTGGCACATCCCAGCCTCTGACTCCTATTAAAACAGCCACAAAGGCTCCCCATCCCGGTGTGCCAAGTGAACATCCAAGTGCAAAACAATTCAATCCCTGCTCCCTCCCAGATTGCTAAAGCAGCTTGAAACAGCCTCTTCCATGACCTTGTGAAATGTCTGCAGCACTGCAGAAACAACCAGCTCCTCTTTGTAGCAGGAGGAGGTTTTTTTGGAAAGAGGGGTGTTTTTATTTTATTTTCCCACCTCGCCCTCCCTCCCCCTTTCCTTGAGCAAATCCCCATAACAAATAAAGTTACACTTCAAGACTGGATTACGCAGACTGTTAGGTTTGCATGCCAATGTTTACTTTAAGTTAAAAATGATACTTCTGAGAATTCAAATAATATGTTTAAAGTATTTCCAGGCTATTGCTTTGCTTGTATTTGTTTTGGCACTGTTTCCCTCCACGAATATGTCAGTTTTGAAGGAGAGATGAATGCTGTTCAGTTACAGCCTTTTCCTATTGATCATACATTTAACATCTGTTGACTTTGTTTATGTGCAGTTTTGGAGAGATTCATGGCAAAATTAAGAGTACTTGCTGCAGAGAAATTTTGTTGAGGAGACTTTTCTGCTTTTTCTGGGATGGCAAAGAGTCTGATGGGGGTGTAGTAAGAACTCACAACACTGCTATTCATAGATCAGAGTGAACAAACAGAATAGTCCTTTATGACCTCAAAATGTATATATATATATTATATATATATATATATATCAAAAGGTTTCACTTCAGTTTTTTTATGGTAATAACTTGTCTGGGACTCAGATGAAAAGACTACAGAATGCCTGTCTCACCTGACATCTCCTGGAAGATATTCCTTTCCATGAGTGTCTTTCCTCTGAAAGGCAGCTTGCCTGATATCCCCAACAACATGCTGGGTCCTGTACTCTCAGCCTTGATTCAACTTCTCCTGAGGAATGCATATCCTGTGGCTGCGTACACCCGAGCTGGCTCCTCACAAGAATCAGACCTGAGAGGAGATACAGGCCAGGGACAGCTGAGCTGAATTTATATGTGTGCATTTAAAGCTGATCAACTCAGGCTGAAAACAGCATAAATATGGCTGTGGCTACAGATACCTGAACTGATGCTGCACAGCAACAGCTGGSATTGTCTTGGCATGAAGATCTCCTTAACCCACTCTGTTGCATTTGTATRGACTTGACAGATTTATTTATTTATTTTAGTCCATTATTTATGGCTGGAACACAAGCTTAGAGGGCTGGGGCTGTTGAGCATTAAGAAGAGAAGGYTTTGGGGAGACATCACTGCGGCTTTTCAGCACCTTAASAGGGGTYATAAAAAGGAGGGAGAGTGACTTTTTATGTGGAGAGATAGTGACAGGACAAGGGGAAATGGTTTTGACATTTGAGTTTAAGTGAGATATTAGGAAGARATTTTTTACTACACTGGTGGTGAAGCACTAGCACAGGTTTCCCAGAGAAGCTGTGGCTGCCCCATCCCTGGAAGTGTCCAAGGCCAGGCTGGATGGGGCTCTGAACCACCCAAGATACTGAGAGACATTCCTGCCCTTGGCAGGGGTTTGGAWCTTGATGGTCTCTAACCCTTCTAACACCAACCATTTCATAAATCTATGGCTCTGTGGATATTTCCTGCCTCCATTCTGCTCTGGTCCTTGATAGATTCAAATTGGGGCAGTGTTTGTAGGGAGCAAATTGCTCTGAGAAGTATGGAACATACTTCTGCAAGTTTCAGAAGCAGAGGAAGGGGTTAGGGATGCCAAATGCACAAATCTGTAGCAAATTTACTTTTCTGACAGTTACAGTTTTCTCTAGTGGTCTCCAGGAGTGGTCCATCTGTTTCTCCTGGAGTTTTTGAAAGATTTAGGAAATCAGCAGGGAAGGCAGGTAGAATATCCTCCAACTTTAGCTTGAAAGCAAGCTGAAGCGTAATTTTTTCAGAAAAAAAAAACCTTTGGTATTTATTATTGTGAATGATTTGTGAATTAACTTCACAGAATTTTCTTCCACAAAATTTCCTGAATCTTTGTGCTTATTTAAGAAGTACATAGTAGTGGAAGAAAATTAATCTGGAAAGTAACTGATCTTTCTGAACACATAGAGGAAATGTAGGAATAAATCTATTCAGATATATTTTATTGTTTTAAGTGTGAATGCAAAAGAGGTAAAGTTGGCCAAGTTAATTAACATTTAGTCAAAACAAAAAAGAAGACATAACAAGAGTTTTAGAAATTACTTGAGATTGAGATAAAGGAATAAGTGATTAATTGGTTATCTTATTAGAGCAATAGAAGGATTCCTGACAAGGTCACCATGACTTTGACAGTGACCACAGCTATATTGCTTTTAGGAACTGAAAGGGAGAATGGTGATAAGGAAATTGGATAGGTAATTATGCAAAGGTCAGGAGGGGGGTCAGATGATTGCCAAGCTGGTCAAAGGACAAGGCATGTCATCAAAATGGCTGAAATGATGGTTGTCTCTAAGCTCATTGTCCCTTTTCAAATTGACATCAAAGAAAATGGAAGGCATTGATAATCTCTCTAAGAAGATAATTAAGCAGATGGGCATAAAAATTAAAAAGATAGATAAATAAGCTAATGAATAATGTACCAGAAAAAGAGATGCAAATGTACATGTTGAAGTGTGGACAAGCTTAATAGCAAAATCTCACAGGCTTTGGTAACTTGGAAATTTGAAATAATGGAAATATGAAGATATTAATTCTTAATTAAGTAAATGAATTAAGTGGTGGGAAAAGGCATGGTCCTGGATCTTTCCCTTTTCTGAAAACAATTTATCTTGTGTACTTTGTGGCAACAGGGATGGATGTGAAACAAAAGCCAGTCTCTCCTCAAAGCATTCAGTATATCAGTTTTTGAAACTTTCCCCTTGACTCAGTTCATATCTTCCCTTCTCCTCACTGCAGCTGAAYGCTTGTGTGGATTTACTGGGGAGGCTCCAGCCTTTTCCACAAGTGGGAGGGTCCTCCCTATGGTTCACGTTTCAAATGATCCCAGCTGCAGGCCTGCAACGTCAGAACCTCAYCTATTCAGATTAAGGCTGTGTCTGCCACTGGCTCACAGCACTGTTAAAATTCAGCTGCAGTCAAGAATGTCCATGTTGACCCCACAGTCTTGCAGGTTTAATTCAGCTTCATTCTGGAGCCMCAAGATGTGCCAAAGTGCATATGAATGCAATAAATAAAGATGAAGCAATATATCTTTCTTAGAGAGTAGGTGGCTTTTCCTCTTTTCACAGGGAAATAACTGTTTCTCAATTATCAGTTAAACTGTGATTCCTTAAAGCAGTGGGCTGCCATGTAAAGATACCTTATAATGCTAAAATTATTCTCATTTCTATAAAAAAAATGATGCCATTCCTGTCTAAGGTATAAAATCTTTGATATAAAGATTTTATATTGTACTGAAAATATGTTAATAAAGGGATTATTGCATCATTTTATCATTGTAATATGGAGACACGGGGAGAAAAAAACAAATAAAACAGAAATAAATCTTAAATTAATTTGGTTTCTTTGTTTCATAAACTCAAGTGGTTTATGTCAACAAAAAAAAGTGATTCCAGAATATACAGAATTTTCACTGGAAGTTCACAGCAGTTGTTTTGATGTAAAACCAATGACCTACTGGATAGGACACCTAGAATACCTGCAGTCTGGTCTGGATGCACAGAGCAGGGAGTTGAATGTAAATTTTCAGTCACTGCAAATATTTTCTGTACACCAAGGAACTGAAGAAAGAAAACCTTTATTTTAAGTTCCATTCTTTTCTAAGAGCGGGCATATATTTGCATGAAAATTTGAATTTTCCTTTAAGTGACACTTGCAAGTGGAAAATTCTTCTTTTGTAGTTTTGATGATTACATGAATTTCAGAGAAACCTCAACACTTCTGCAGAAAACCAGAATCTCCTGCACTTGTAATTCTGATTTGAAAATTTACCTTTCCATTTTCAGTCTGCTCATGCAGTGTTGGACATAGTCTTCCTCATTGTATATTTTGGGAATATTTACAGTTTTGGCACTTACTACGATATTCCCCTTTACAATGTGGTGAGATACAAACCCTTGAAGCTTTTCAAAGTCAGATGTCATTTGTCTGTTTTAGGTTCTTAACACCTTAAGAGCCCTGCCTTTGAATGTAGAAAGCCTCTGAAGGTTTTTAAAGCACCTCATTTCTTTTTGTTGAGCATATAGGAAACTCAGGTGTTTCAGGAAGCTTGCTTTTTGTAACACCTACAACCTAGATCCAAAGCAGGTGACTGAGTTGTTGGCCAGATCCCTGTGGCTGTGCCCATCTTCTCTTTKTATAAGTGTCAGAACAGCCAATGCAAAATGTTTAATCCTATTTAATTCTACAGCAGGAACCACAGGACTGGTTATGGGATATAAAAACCAGAGCAGAATCTGGCCCATGAATTTTTTTGCTTCAGGGGTCATAAAAGGAGAGGATTCTTTTGTGTTTACATAATTTACAAAATTTAAATCAATCACAACACAAATCTCCTTAGTAGAGAACTTTGAGATCCCACCCAGCTTACCTCAAAATGCTGTATCTTGAAATTGATATTACAGGACACAACAGGTGTGTTGTATTGATTCCTGYTTAATTCCTCCTGTGTTTCATACTAATGATTATCAACTAACAGCAAGATGCAATAGRAGGACAATACTACTTTTATGCTGCCAGCTCAGAAGTGGAGAAGCTCCCAGCTTATTTCAAGAAAACGTCATCTTAGTTTATCTGTATCTAAAAGCTACACCTGGATCTGACACCAAAATTTCAGTTTTGTACCCGATGAAATTTCTTTCAGATAGCCCTAGATGTTGCTGATGTCCAGAGACTTTAATGATGATGATCTGGTTTCTAAGTCCCTCCCCTCCCATGAGCTCTTGTTTTGTTCCTCATCWATCCCAGGTGGAGCTCCACACACTCCAGCTGGTCACTGACAGAGAGGGCAACACCCCCTCCTGATCTCACCTGCCCATCYTTCCTAAGTAGCCTGCATCCTTCCATTCCAACACTCCACCCTACCTCTGTGATGCCAATAATATCAACACCCTGCAGGTGCGCACACAGCTCAGCTCCTCCTGCTTATTCTCCCCATTAGTGTGTTGTAAACCAGAGGGCAAGACAAGAAGGTAAGAAACATGATCTTGGTGTTCTGAATAATAATTACTGGTTTTGTTCCTGCTTGGAGAGGGCTTTTATTCAGTGTTTTGGGTATATGGGGTTTTTTTCCATTCTGAAATTTAATTATGATGGATAAAATTGGGAGAGACTCACTAGCAGATCAAATTGCTCGTCAGTCTGGTCATTACTTTGGTTGTTACTTTGGTTGGTCATTGCTAGTTTTTACCTCTGGTAGAGAGGTTAAATGACCTGAAGTCTCCAGAAAATGGATGCTTGACCACAATCTTCTGTGACTTTCATCCCCTTTGTCCTGCCATTCTTTAATCAGAAGGACGATAACAGCCATTGGGACCTCCTGTCCAAGGTGGCAATTCTCCTGACAGACCTGTTGTCCCTGGCTGACTTCACATCTTAGATTTTTGCCTCTGGTTAGAAATTCATCCTGATTTAACAAGAGTCTGACAGGTCTAAATGTCCATCTTTGGATATTCTGCCCTCTGCAGAGATGAGGAAGCTGAGGGGTATGTGCACTGCTGCTCAGTTCTTATCACTCCGCTCAGAAATTCCATGAGATAACATGATTGGGAAAAAGAAACATACAAACAAGCATCTTGGAGTGTATTAGAGACTTCTCTAAAACCTAGCAGCATTTGGAGGAGGCAAATGGATGAATCAAGTTCCCATTTCTATACAAACCTACTTTCCCCACAGCGCAGGTGTAACTTTCCATGTCAGCAACCTAAGGAAAGATGTGCAGTATGTTACCTCCTTCTCAGTGGAGAAAAGCTGACTTTAAAAGCTCTCCAGTTTTATAGATTTCAAGCTCTATTTATAATGCCAAAGCACTAAGGTATTTTTCATGTTTTTAGTGCCATCCCATCTTTTAATGCACTGCCTTAAACTGCCAAAAATAATGCGCCCAATCAAGGCAACTATATTTTATACACAAGCTATGACTTACTTCCTCATAGTGATGTTAATCAGATTTCATTTATTTTTATAGCATTAGGAACATTAACATTACCCTCTGGAAATGTTCCCCTTTCTATTTGCCCTTGGATGAGATATGTCCTGTATTAGGATAACTTTCTTCCTGAAGATAAATGTTCCCTGATAAAACAATAGTGTTAACCTGTAGAAACTGCAACATGAAATAAATGCTGTTGTCAAGTAGACTTTAAAGGGAGGAATTAAAATTAGAAAAAAAAAAACAACAACAAACAAACAAGACTGAAGAGAGAAACTCGGGACACATTAAAATACTGCTGTATTGTTCTTTGCTGTCCCCAAAAGCATTTATCTTCTTGGTTATCTTGCATGATTGAATAGCAGAGAAGTCACCTGAAATAATGTCAAATGACAAAGGATGTACTAGAATTGCAGGAAAATGTCTGTTCTCAGGAAGAGGGAGGAGAGATTTAGCTTCTCATACCACAGCATGTAAAAGGATTCAACATTAATGAAATACACTCAAAGTTTCTATGTGTGAACTACAGGATAGACTTCAAGTCTGGAAATATTTATGGGTACTTTTGTCTCTCTATCCATGTTTTGAAGCATGCTGGATTTAGGGTTAATCAACAGTTGAAATTAATGGAAAATTTCCTGCTGATTCCAATGTGGTTTTCAACACCCTGACTTCAGATTATGGTCCAGATATGTAGGGGGATAGAATATAAGTAAATAAAGGTGGTATAGAAAGTAATCTTACCCTCTTAAGAGCTGCAGCTGGGTTAATTATTAAAGATAAGGGGCAGGCCTGACTTTAAGAGGCCACAGCTGTAGCCAATGAGAAGAAGAGTGCTATAAAAGAGTGGATTGGGTGGTTGAGGGGAACTGGAGTCGGTTATTGTGAGGAGAGGCGGTGTTTGGAGGAGCTGCCTATAAGCAACATCAAGGAGGTGTCAAACTCTTGCAGTAAGGAGACAACAATATGAGACCTTTGCAGTATAATGACAACACARATAAGTCCTTCAAAATCTTCTTTTCACAGAAGCCCTTCTACTGCAGTATAAGAGGACTTTGCCAGGCAATGTCCATCTGCCTCCCTGTAATTCTCCTCCTTTCGTGCTTTCAGGGAATTGTAGTTTGGGTTGGAACAGACCTTAAAATACCATTCAGCTCCAACCTCCTGCTGTGGATTAGACCCCCTGGTCTTTCACTAGACCAGGTTGCTCAAACCCCCTTCCAACCTGGACTTGCACATTTATGGGGATGGGGCATCCACAACTTGCTTTCTTTCCCATGATGTTTCCCTATTTATCTACTGTCTTCTGACATTAAAAGGAAAAAAAAAAAAGAAAAAGATTTGTTAAAATTATAAAATAAAATCAGGAGGGTCCCTTAAAAGCTTGATTTTTTTTCTTTTGAAATGTTCATACTTTTCATGTTCTCTGGAGAAGACACTTTTTATATCAAAAGTGATAAAGGCATGAGATATTCCATGAATAAGGAAAAAAACAAGACACACAAACAGTTGAAGACGATGACAAAGTACAAGAAGGTTTAGGTTTCTYCTGGTATTTTCTTGTTTATTTTTATTGTTTGCTCGCCTGCTTTACTCCATAAGGCATTGAAAATATCCAAAGCCATTTTTTTTCTTACCTTTTTTTACTAGATATTTTGGACCATTGCTTATTGCTTGCCTTCTTGAAATATTGTGTTGATAATGAACACCAGATTTAAAGGGAGTTGCCATTTACCCAGCCTTAATCTCATGCTGATATTCTCTGCTTGTGATTCTAATTTCTCAGGGTCAGTGTCATGAATGTTTCTGACTCTTCCCTGTTCAGCATCAGCTCCGTTAACTTTTCAACAGATGGACAAAAGAAGAAAGATGTCCATTATATGAAAACACAGAAAAAGGTGCTGACACACAGAATTCAGTTGCCTTTCAGGTAACAAAATCATGCTTTGATGCAGTAAATATTGGCATAAATTTTCATTATTTATTTWTATATGTGGATATGTAAAAAGTACACAGCTGTAGTTTGTTACCACCTGGACTCTGCATTTCAGGATTAGGTTGTGTTTTAAGATCATCATGGAACAAAGTCAATGAAAAGAAAAAGGAAGACTACTATCTTGGCTGTGGGTTTGGTTCCACTTTTTGGTGACAAATTTTGGTGTATTTCTTTACATTTTCAATTTTATCACAATAACGCTGCCCTTCCTGTCTTTCAGGAGTGGTAAAAGAATAAAGTTCTTAATGTGCTCCAGTTTGGAAGCAGGGAAACCTAACATTAGTTCACACATAGATGGAGCCTTTAAAAATCTCTCCATGAGTGCACTCGGGGGGATGCTGGATTTTTTTGGGGGGAGAAATATTTGGAACAGCATGGGAAGAGCGCACTGGTGTCTGGAGCAAGTCCTAGGATGCACTTTCTCCAACTACTACTGCCACCTTATCTTCTATGTATTGGCAACAGCAAAAACTTAGTCTTTTGCAGATGTTTTTGGTTTTATTTTTTTTTTAAGTATTTTTCTTTTAAATTATACTATRCCTGTTGAGAAAAAGGTGCTCCATGTGCTTCCTCTGTAGGTTYAGCAGCTAAAACTTGTCTTCTTCTTGATAAAATACTGCAATTCAAAGGCAGTCTGTGGGAAAACCAGAGCTGGATCCATCTATATACAGAAGCAGCTTGTGTGGCATTTGCCTATAAGCAATGCCTGTTTGTCTGACCCTTGCTCCCCTTACCCAGGCATGGCTTGGCACTGTCACCAGAGTGAACTGGCTTTGGACTYCTATTCTGCTCTGGAAAGTTATCATCAATTTTCCTTCATCACATCTGCAAGAGCCTCTRCTCTGCTGTTCCTCTGCTGATGAAATTTGATTGGCTTCTCCCTAGGTCTTTTGATTAATTTTTCCTCATACTTGCTGACATTTGCATCTCATGACATAACCTGAAAAGGTCTGACTGGATGCCTTTCTGTGCCCTAAACCAGTAGTTTGGTGTGTGTTCTCTTTGTAGTTTCAGAGGAAGGAGGAAGAGAGGGGGATAGAAAAGAGTTGGGAGCTTTTATAATTATAAGAGCTTTTGGTAAGGCTTTAGCTAACTATTAAGTAAATATGTTTCTTATTTTAACCTCTGGAGTGCCCCAGGCCTCACAGGGATGCTTCACATACATGGATTTTTGTGGTAGGATGTAGGTCATGCTGTTGCACTGATTAGCATGGACTCTGCCTTTCAAGATATGCCTCTGGGTGGGATGTTCTCCCAAGGAGTAACTGGATTAGTCACTAGGTCAAAGACCAAGTGCTCGGTCTTCGTGGTCTAGAAATTCAATACCTTGTCCCAAGCTGGACTCATTGAGCTTAACAAATGAACCCCTTCTGAGACCTTGTCCAGCATCTACCTGTTCTGTGTTTGAGCAAGAGGCAAATTACTTCTATGCACGTGTCTGAGGTCACAGCTCTTGGACARGGTTGCTACCAGGCCATGGCCTGGTAGGTTTTATCTGCGTTAGGTTTTATTCAGTGTTCACTGAATTTTCTGAGATAATATATAAGCTAAGAAATCTCAAATTCACTAAGAACTGTGAGACAGATTAAAAAAAAATAAAACAAACAAACAAGAAAAAAAAAAAGAATTTCAGTTCCAGACAGAGATCTTAATACATTTCTGGCTATACGTTTTAAACTGCGTTTAGTGTAAAGGACATTTGCAAATAAGTACACACATGCACACACTGCACTAAGCTTCTTTTTCTYTTTTCCTACTTTCACAGTTAAGGGTTTTCTTCTCACTCCCCTCACCCTCTTTTAATGTCTTTTAAGAGAAAGATGCAGTCAGCAAAAAGCAGCATTCTGTGGCTAATGTGAATCAAGAAGGATGTGTCATGTATAATGAGACRTGAATAGCTAAGGAGATTGCACAGGCTGTATCACAGACACATGGAATTGGATGGTGAATCCTGCTTTATATAGGTCAGCCACTTGCTAAAACATATGATCATATCCTTATTTCCAGGCTAAATGTGCAAATGGACATTTTATATCATCCTTATTCATGATAACCTTGTGGTTTATATTCTCTTTCTTTTGCATTTGCCTCCCACATRTATTTGTAGACCACTGTACTCGTTCCCAGGCATATGGCCCCTTACAGCTTTTCTCTTCTATTTAAAACTAATTTTCTTGTAGATGCATAATCAGCCTTGTGCATAATACTCCAGACAAAGACTGAGGTGTGCCTGTGAATGGCATGGTCTTCCTTTGTGAGAAGCAGCTGATGTGACACCTTAAAATTCCTAATTTTTTTTTTTTGCCTATCCAAATCACTTTATTGGCTTATTTTTATTCTATATTGGAAAGATCTAATTCTCATTTGACATCTAGTGTAAGTAAGTGAATGACAGGTTCTCTGTCAATCCAAAGGTCAGGAGCAGGCATCTCATGGACATGATTAATTTAAGCATTTTCAGGTGAAATTAAATATCTCTGTGACTTTCTCGCTGAAACTCAACACCAAATATGACCTAAGTTAAAATGTAAGAGCTCAACACTCCTCGGTCAGCTTGATCACCCACATCTTTCTCAATACCATTTCATAGGAAAAAGTTGTTCATGTGTCCCCACACATGAAACAGAAACTTTGCAGTGTTGTGGTGACAATTCAGTGCAGTGAGAGTAACGCTGCCATCTAATTCATACCGATATCATCCACGGCTCCATGAGCTGCAGTTAAAGAGTTTTACTGACCTGCCCTGGGTACCTCCATCTCATAGATTGGCCAGGGCAACCAATTAGGTGGTACTGCAATTAGGTTCATACAGTCTGTGCAATTTTATATGCAAAGCTTGGCAAAAGCAAAAAATAGTTAATTGGGCACATCTTCGTGTTGTAGTTACCCTCTGAGCAATACAAACCACTGCTTGTGACTGAGGTAATGATTACAGGTGTCCTTACAGCAGGGATATTTCTGAAATAGGATTATTAGCCCAAAGCGTATCTCTTTGTRGGGATATTTTTGGAATGTTTTTCCAGCACTGAGGGTCCTTTGTTCCCCTTATGAGGAGCAACTGAGGGAGCTGTAGCCATTTATCCTGGAGAAAAGGAGTCTGGGGGAAAACATTATTATATTCTATAACTCCCTGAAAGGAGGTTGTTGTGARGGGCAGGTCAGTCTCTTCTCCCATGTTATAAATGACAGGACAAGAGTAAAAGGCCTTGAGTTGCATCAGGTGAGGTTTAGATTGGATATTAGGGAAAAATTCTTYATGGAAAGGGTTGTAAAACATTGAAATGGGCTGCCCTGGTAGGAGAGTCACCATCCCTGGAAGTGTTCAACAAATGTGGTTATGACACCTGATGAGGTTCAGAGGGGAACTTGGTGGTGCTGCTTGGAGTTGACAACTGGACCTGATAATCTTGAAGGTCTTTTCTRTCCCTAATGATTCCATAATTCTACAATCTCTGCCCAGAGTGGTGGTCACATTGTGTCCTGTGAAAATACTGTAAAATAGGCTGTAGTGAAGGCWGTCCTTCACTCTGGTAGTGTAGTTCTCATTGATTAAATTGAGTGAACAACTCTCCCTGTGCCATAGATGTACTTTAGGAAATCAGTCATCTGTCCTGAAAGAGGAGAGAGCTTAGAACTGGGGCTTACTGAGAGTTATTGTCCTTTTGCTCCCCTCCCCATGTTCCCACACACCTTTAATTTACCCCTTATCAGACTGCACAGTGCATTCTGAAAACAGGTAAATAGTGGTAGGTGGTGTGGAATGGTACATCAATTTTAGAGTCACCTGACAAGAGTSGAAGGTGAAGAAAAGATTCCTTGTCCTGCTTGTTGCTTATGTGTCAMATACCTTAGTGCAATGGTTTGTATTAATGTGGAATTAATGAAGTTAAAAAAACAAAATTGAATTTAACCCTACATAGCAAATTAAGTTAATACACCTGAATTAATATTGTCTTTCTTGTATTATTGCAACCTTTTATGWACATAAGAAGTCAGTCTGAAAAGTGGGATTTGAGAACTTGACCTTTTGCAGCAAAGCAATGCTCAAGGCTTAAACATTCATATTAACACTGTGTGCTCCTTAAATCTAAAAATAACCCTTTTTCCATATAGCTTCTCACCCCTTCTTATTTCTTAGAATTTARTTTTCCCTCCTCCTGTTACCACAAGGCCACCCACCTCTTTCTGTCTTTACTCTTGTCTACAAGTGCTGATGCCAAACACCATTGATTATCTCACTCCTTTAGTAAGAACATACATTTTCATTCCCACATAATCTGAATTTGCTATGTATACRCATTATTAGGAATCATTTACACAGAAATAAAAACAGGCGAATATTGCTACYTTAACATTCCTTTAAACGAAAGTGAGGAGGAGGGGGTATTTGTGTGTRTGGCAAATTTGAATTTTCCCAAAGGCTGAAGAAACTTGAAAATACAAAATTGATTTTCCTTTGCTCTTCAGGTTTTCATTATTTCTGTTCAAAACCAAAGTCAGTTGTGATTGTTATCAATTGCTCAGCATGGAGAAGAGAAGGGTCTGAGGAGACCTTATTGCAACCTTTCAATATTCAAGAGGGAGTTATGAGAGGGACTTTTACAGAGGTTTGTAGTGACAGGAGAAAGGGCAATGGTTTTAAACTGAAAGAGGGTAGATTTAGATCAGACAAATGGAAAAAATCCTTTGCAATGAGAATTGGAAGGAACGGGAGCAGGTTGCCCAAAGAGGCTCTGGATGTCCTAACCCTGGAAGTGTCCAAGGCCAGGTTTAATGTGACTTGGAGCAACCTGGGCTASTGGTGGTTGTCACTGYRGATGGCAGGAGGGCTGGAATTGGATGAGCTTTAATGTCTCTTCCAACCCAGACCATTCTGTGATTCTATCAGTCTATGATTCTGTGATTTGAGACTTCTCCAGTTCATTATTTTCCCATAACTCTCCCTCTTTCAACAACAAGATAATTGAAAGGTGACCTTTGGTCTGGGTTTTCTTTGTTAGTCTGTAAATGAGATAATGCTACATTTCTTTCTTCCTTAYTCATTCTTTCTATATTTATTATTTCTTTATTTCTCTCATTTAAAGTCCATCTTTCCATCTATTTCTGTATAAAATTATCTATATTMATTTCTTGTAATTTAATACTGGATGGAGTTTTCCTTAAAACACCTGATTTCATTACAACTGCTTGGAAAGCRACTATTTCTGCAAGAATTTTTATTTCTGTGACATGGTTCTAAATTTGAGCTAAAAATAGTCTGTAACAATTGAAAATGGGAAGTAGTTCAGTGGACAGTTTGACTTCTCAATAGGAAACTGTTGTCCTGCAGTGTAAAGTCTAAGATTATAAATCCATTTTTGATAAAGAAGTAAGTTTCAACTTTAATYTTGAGCTGTAAGCAGATACAAAATGGCTCTTGCCAATACATCATRCAAGTTCACAGCTAAAATGGTACATTATTTTCAGACGTGTATCTTTGCAATTTTACACAAAGTTGAAGAAAAAAATATTACCCATCTGATGGGGGATACTTGATGTTTACAATCTAACAAACACATTGTAAACTTTGCTTTATGTCTTTATTTCCTATTTAGCACTTCAACCAAAACTGGTATTCATTGTCGTTACAGGGAGGTCACAATTACACGTTCTGACTCATAACAACACTTTCCACCTTCAAAGCAGTTTGTGAACGATCTGAGTGACAGTCTTGTGAAGCAAAGCGGCATAATAATTCCAGAGTTAAAATGGCTTAACTGAGGAAAAGAGATTTGAATATTGTTGCACAAGCACRGGCATTTCCAAAGACATGTCAACCTATCTATTTTGGACCATTTTTCTCAAACTGGGAGGAATCACACTCTGGAGCTGCCTGTCTCGTGACCCAAGTGACTCATTACCAGAGCTGGGATTATGTTGTCATTAATAAGATCTGTTATAGATGGCAAAAGTTTCCTCAAATAAGAAGKATTTATGTTAAAACATGGTAAGCATATTGCATGTTTCAGAGCAAACCAGCACTCAAGAGAAAAGAAGAATGTCGAAAGAGGGAATTCAGTAGAGCATAAACATGCACAGAGAATTAATTTATTATTTTTCTTAATTTATTCTGTTAGTCTCAGGCAGGGTAGAGAGAAGAAAGCTTCATCCTTTCCTTGGAAAAATAAAAAATGCTAAATTGTCATCAAACTTTCCCTTTCAAGACTGTTCTTCAATGAGTTCAACTTTCATTCACTGTTCAGCTTTGAAGGTTTGGGATCATGAATGATTCTGAAACCCTCTGGGACAGATTGAACAGTGCTGATCTGAACCAAGCAATAAGTGCAAAGTGGTGTCCTGTGAGCCACCCCCAGACATTACACAGCATGAAAGTGACTCAGACCTTCAGAAATGTCTTCATTCACCAAAGCAGTGGGAATGCAAACTCTGCTGTGTGGAAAATGAAAAATATCTAGTAACAGTTTTTGACTGAAATACTTATTTTCTTATTCTAGTCTTATGATTGTCTCATTATATTCTGCAATCTGCACACCACTATAATAATTCTACACCCCACTGCAGTGTAATCCATAAAAGAATAAGTGCTAGATCATACTCCAATTCATAATCAATGGAGTAACCTAATTGGATAGATGCACTAAAAGAATCATGTACAGCAAATCAAGGGAGGTGGTTCCCTCCCTTTAYTCCTTTCTTGTGAGACCCAGCTGAAGGGCTGTGTCCAGATCTGGACCCCCAAAACCAAAACTTGTTGGCACAAGTCTGGAGGAGAGCCACTGGGTTCATCACAAGGCTGGAACATCATTCCACATGCTGAGAGGGATGAGGTTGCTCAGAAATAGAAAAATGGAACTGACTTTTCAGGAGCACACAAAAAAACTCGCCTTCCAGGTTCTCTGAAAATTTGCAGTCCCAATCTTTATCCCAAATCAATGATAAAAATCTGAATTCCAGCAGAATTTGAACTCAGACTCTTCACACTGCAAGTCAGTGAGAAGGTGCTGGTGTCTGGGGAGAGATTCTCTTCTTGAGGTCCTATATAACCTCTTTCACACAACCATTACTCTTTTGCAACTATACTATGTATACCCAGGCACAGAATGTTTCATCACTGTCAGAGAATGCAAAGCTATTTACAATACAATAAAATATTTTATTTATTTTTTATCATTTCCCTGGACAGCAGTGGCCACACAGAAGGTGTCATGGGATGTAATAAAGRGCCTGCAGCTGGGTAGCAGGAAGAAAAGGGTTTGACAGGCAAGGACATGGTAAGAAGGGGACAACGTTTGTTCTCAAACTGTTTTGTTATATTTTTGATGCCCAGCAAATCTGGGTTTTCTTACTTGGTTCTACTTTGTAGCTGAAAGTTTTAAAGCTGAAAATTTCATCAGAGAATTCATTAGTTGAGATATGGCAGCAGGTTCACCTGGGATCAGACTGGGATCTCCTCACAGGATTCTGCCCACAGGGAGAGAGCAGTAACCAAAGAGGAGTGACAACTCAGCCTGGGATTTAATCTTATCAGAAACATTTTACCTCAAAAGCATTATTTCCAYGGGGTTTTTTCCTGATATTTCCACTCATCCAAAGTCTTCAGCCTCTACTGTGAGTTTTATGGCACTTCCATTTAGGAGTTACTGAATTTCATATATAACCTAGAATGGATTCTTTGGAGTTTTATCTCCTTTTGATGAATCTAGACTGTAGCTAAACTTTTGGGGAACCATACCTTTAAAAAAAATTCCTAGCATCAAGGGCATGTGGCTGTGAAAACCACTAGGGCTCTGAGAAATGTTCTGTTGATGTTGTTTGATAAAGAAAGCTGCTGCCATTAGTCTGAATCAGATCTACTCTGTTGCAGAGCTGCAAGCTGGTCATCTGAAACTTGTTAACATCAGCTGTTGCTGGGTTGGTGTTTTCATTTTAATTAGAAGTGGAATTTTTAGGTCATAACCTGTGGATTCTAGCAGTAATTTCAAAAAGTTTTATACTTGAATGTATAGGCAGGTCAGGACTGGAGCTGAAACTTGGAAGAGGAACCGCATCTGCTGGTGTCACATACAGGTTATTGGGAGTGGTGACTGACCCTACAGTACTGCAGGATCAGTGCTTTTGCAAGGAAGTGCAGACACTGGCTGGGCTTGGCTGCACCAACTCACCTCCAGTGCCAGCAACACTTCTCTCCAGAAGCTAAACTCAAACGACTCATCAGATATACTAGATGAAATAGGGAATGTTTTGAATCTTGTATAATGTTTCTGTAGTACTTGCAAAAATTTCTATTAAAAGTATGTCCTAAATTACAATCTTAGCTTGTGTGTGTGCAACATATTTTCATCTTAGGGCACTCTATTGCACGAATTCAGGAGTAATCATAGAWTTATAGAACGTTGAGGGTTTGGAATGGACCTTGGAGGTCAGGTAGTCCTGTGCAGGGCCAGCAGCTGGAGTTTGATGATCTTTGTATATCTCTGTGTAACTCAGGATGTTCTGTGATTCCATGGTTTCATGGTTCTATGGTATTGTGAATTCTGCGTTTTGGTAGTCACTTGCAATTTACCTGAGTCATCCAATAGGCAAAGATRAACACTGGATGTTCATCTCCTACCCTGTGAAGGGAAACCTCCTCAGCTCAGCAACAGCCCCAGGCGCAAGAGCAGATTAGTCACAAAGTTTTCTTACATTGGCACATCCTCCTTTTATAACTTCCTGAAAAATTTCAATCAGGTTTTAGTTGAGAATTCTTTGCTTACTTATTTTTGTATTGCAATTCAACTTTTTAATTTGTTTTGCTTTAAACATAAATACGTTTTTAGTAATAAGGAAGGCATCTGAAGAGGTCTGGCTGAAGATTTTCAATAAAAAATTTTAAAATGTTGAAAATAAAGATATGAAAATATCACCAGCTTTAAAAGCCAGGTAGAAAGTGGAAAAATAATCTTTCCCAAATTTTGTAGGTTAGAAACTCATAGCAATGTAATATATCTCAGAACCATCTTTCATTTCCCAATAATTTTCCATAAAAAGATATCAAGTTATGGAAAGAACTGCTATAGAGTTCCATGTCTTTGTCGCACTGAGACCTTGGAAGGACCTGCAGTTTGTAGGTATAGGGGTTGGAGGGAGGAGATTTCACTCTTACATAAACTTCTACTACTTCTTAACAGCCCTATGATCAAATGATCTCTCTATTACTGTTTCCTCATTCTTATCAAGTAATTCCTTTAGAACCTTCTGCATGAATCTCACATTCTTTCTAACAACAATCCTCCAGACCATTTAAATACAATGTTTTTTTTCTTTTTTAAGTATTTTTGAAAAGGTCACTTGTTTTGAAAAATCTGTACAAATATGTTCCGTTTGAAACTAATGTTTATTATGCAGCTTTGTCTCTGGGTGATTTAACTTTTTTTCTCTGCATGTGATACTGAGATACTGATTTTTAGAAGGAAGTTAATAATACAAATTGACAAAGTGAATTTTGTATTTTTCATTTGAACAACAGGGATATTCATGCAGCACTTGACATGAGATAAAGGAATAAATTGTTCTAGCACAACACCATTACTATGATCAATACTTATTTAGACTGGGGATTTCAGGTTTGGGTTCAAAGCAACACTTTTAGCCATTATCATTTTAAGAGCTGAAAACTAATTCCTTACATACCATATCTATCCCTTCAGAGTTACATTAAATTATTTTTTATTTGTTTACGACATTGAAAGGCTAGTAACAAAGCCAGGTAATGGATAAGGCTTTTATCTAGTCAGGAAAAATGCAAAGGAGATGCTTTTCCTGAATGATTTGAAACCACAGATCTGTATAACAAAGATATTTATAAGTTACATAGTAATGATCATGTTATTTCTTTAAAAATTGCTGTTACTTAATTTCAGAGATATTCAGACCCCTATCATGCTTAAAGATTTTTAGTCTTATAATCACACAAAATTGATAATGATGAGTGCTTGCTACTTCAAGACTCAGTGATGTCATAATATTTGTCATATACCAAGTGATGATAAAAAGGTTTATTAAAGACCAACTCTTATCTGATACTCCTAAATCTGAAAAAATCCCCAAACCAATCAAGCAAAAAGAACCCGTTTACCCATGTATTTAATGTCATCTGTTAAAATAAAGAAGCATTAGAAAATGGCTTCTTTATCAAATATATACATTAGAATATAATAAAGGCAAAATATTTACATATCTCACCAAGAGATTTTCAGATATTTTTCAAGCCTCCCTTCCTGTGTGCTGCTCAGAGRTGTGTTACTGGGATTTCTCTCTGTTTTCTCTGCACTGTTACCTCTGGGCTGATGACAAACCCAGTTTTCCACTATGATGGCTGTGACATCTTCACCTTTATAGATGTTTGTTGTTGCTTGAGAAGGTAGAATTTAGGAAGTCTGAAAGCTTTGTTTGCTTTTTATCACTGCGAAGAACACACCTCACTAGAAGAAGGAGAGTGAAATGGAGTTGGTGTAATGAACTCATTGTGTGACAGCCGTTAAGAGTTGGAGCCTGAGGCTCCAACTGAGGCAGGCAAGAGCAGATCAAATTTTTACTTCTTCAGTTACCACTGAATGTTCGTCCCGAGAAGGTGTTGGCTCATGTGAGAGTGACACAGCAAAGCAATTCCACATGTGTTTAAGCAACTTTAGGACCAGAACTACTCTGCTGAAGACCTTTTCAGTTTAGATCTTTAATCCTAGACCTAGAAAACATAAAAAACTTCTATTCGCGATTCATCAGTGTAGGAGCGAGGGGAGGTCCGCACGGTCAAGACGGACGGAGATGAGAGATCTAGGAAGCCAGATCGTGGAACTTGCAGTTTATTGCAAAGGGAGTGCGTCCAATTTCACTTCCTTTCGGGAAGGGAAACGGAATCTTATGAACCCAAAAAGAAAGGCTTACAAACACTCTGGAAAGGAGATAGGATCAAGTGAAATGCATTTGAAAAAAAAAAACAACTCAAAAACTGAAGTATATTAGGAGGTTTAGTTTCTTCAAAAAACGGTCTATGAGGAATTGAGCTACATTGCAAAGGACCAAAAGAGGCCAAAAATAATTTCACAGATGTTCCAAAAGCAGGGGACACAGTCAAGGAGTAAGACACAACTTGGAGGAAAAGATATCAGGGACATGGCATGGATACTGAAAAAAAAGAAGAAAAAAAAAAAAATCTTCCTCAAAGTCAAAGCCATCAAAAGGCAGGCCAAATGCCATCAAGTGCAGGCACATGCAGCAAACCTTGCCAAAATTGATCCCTGCTGAAGGCGAAAAGAGGTAAGAAGGACGTACAAGCACTCTGAAATGGAGACACCATCAAGGGAGTTGCAATTGGAGGAGAAAAAAAGAAAAATTGGGGAAATTTGGGAAATTGATGACAAGAAAATGGACCGGGATTCTATCAGGTGCAGTGCAAAGGACCAAAAGAGACCAAAACTAAGCTCCCATATTGTTGCAAAAGCAGGGGRAAAAGTCAAGGAGGAAGACACAAGCCTGAGGGGAAGATATGAGGGACATGGCATGGATATTTAAAAAAACCCAAAAAAATAGAAAAAAATCTTTCCCAAAGTCAAAGCCATCAAAAGACATGGCATGCCATCRAGTGCAGGGACATGGACCAAAGATTCCTCTATTGGTYCCCATTGAAATCGCAAGATTCCGTTTCCCTTCCCAAAACGGAAGAGCAAAGGCTTACAAACACGCTGGAAAGGAGATAGGGTGAAATGAAACGGAATTCAGAAACACCCAAATAAACCCAGAAAATTTTGAGTTTTAGTGTCTTCAATAAATGGTCTGTGAGTATCAAATTAAATGTAACTTTAAAATACCCCAAAGAACCAGGAAATTGGCACATATATTGAGGAGAATAAAAGGGTCTCAGAGGAAATCAGGTGCAGTGCAAAGTTCCAAAACTAACCTCACACATTCTGGAAAAGCAGGGGCMAAATATATATCAGGATGACACAGCTTTTCTGGGGAAGTTATGAGAGACATGGCATTGATACTGAAAAGGAAAAAAATATTTTTGTCCAAGTGAAATGCTTGTGAACGCATGGGATCCCAGACACGACCAAATCTTGCCAAAATTTATCCCCATTGAAATGCTGGAAACAGAAAAGAATGAGTAACAAAGACTCTGTAATGGAGATAGGATCAAAGGAAATGCAACTGAAGGAAAAAAAGAAAAAAAAGAAAATTAGGAAATTTAGTGACTACAAGAAAATGGGGCAGGATTACATGCAGTGCAGTGCAGAGGGCCAAAATATGGCAAAAGTATGCTCACAGATGCTGCAAAATCAGGAGAAAAAATCAAGGAGGAAGACAGAACTTTGAGGGGAAGGGACCAGTCACATGACATGGATACTGAAAAAAAGGGAAAAAATCTTTGCCAAAATGAAAGCCATCAAAAGGCAKGGGATGCCATGAAGCTSAGGTAGAGAAGATGATTGTGGAAGAATTTTTGTTCTTCTAAAATGTTTYAAATAAAGATGTTTGGATCTAATAATATTTTCTAATATTCTAATATTTTCTAATATTTCTAATATTTTCTCCCTTTTTYCTTAATTTCTGAAACTCTACTTTCATATTGTTTACTTACTGCATTAGCAAACTTATGYATTTATCTGCTATGCATGAAATCAAGCAYRGAGTGTGTTCCTCTCATGTTACTTAATTCTGTATATCATTGTGYGTARGTTAAGTTTTCCCAGAGAAGTCTGCTTTGGTCAGTAAGAGATACATAGACAAATTTTCTCCTCCACTTTCTTCATAAATATGCATRTATCTGTGTGTGTTTGTTAGCATTTTGATGCAAATACATCAACAAGATTTCTCATTTAATCATCCACATTCATGCACACAAACACAAATAAGGATATATCTAGATATAGATACAGATACATAAATGGGAAATAAAAGCATAATGGAAAGACATTCTATAATCTTCCCGTTCACTTAAGCTCTTCCCCCAAAACAATTACCCAATGTGTATCTTCAAACATATTCTAGTTCTGTGAATAGTTGTTTTAAAAATTATTTGGACTTTTGCTGCTAAAGCTGAAATCCAATACCCTGGAGCATTCTGCTTTGACAACTTTTAAACTGAAAAGTCAGCTTTATGATRAGCACTCTTCTCTGTCTTCCTCTCCCTCTCAAGCTTTTTCACAGTTTTTCACTTACTTCTCTGGTGTTTTATTCAAGCGTGTAAACTCCATGCAGAAACCCTGAGCATTCAGTGGGATTACAAGTAGATGTAAGATATGAAAACATGTGCTTGAAGAGWAGAAAAATCTAGCAAAATAGGGCRGCATCCCTTTGCAGTTAGATGAGYCTATAGTGTTATTCCTTWGCATCTGAAATTGTCCAGGAAACGACACATACACAAAGAGAAAATGTGTTGTTGTTCAAGATAGGATCYAGAACTACTGAGAAATAACATGAGCAAAAGTTTTCTGTTTTCCCCATTTYGCTGTGTGTGGAGTGCTGCATTTGCTTAGCAGCCTGCACTTACAGAAATAAGAATGAACTGTTATCTAACTGTTCTAAAGAAATTTGAAATAATATTGTCCTCTCAGAGAAAACAAAAAACTATATCTGTTTCATAACAGATCAAAAACTGGGAGCAATTTTTGAAGCATTTATACCACATCTGAGGCTACTAAGCCAGACGTGTAATTTTGAAGRTTTTGTGGAATCCCTAATTTGGGAACAGATTATGACGATTCTCGGAGACCTGAGATAGAACATCCCAACTCAATCTTAAAAGAAAAGCAATCCTGTTATTTTCCAGAATGCAGTCAGAGAAAATTACGTATTTAGAAAAGTTGTGGCTGAATTTTTGAGAACATGGGTGCACAGAAGTATAAGAGGCAAAACAAAAGTAGAACTCAAAGAGTCTGAGGATAGGCRAGAGGTGGGGAAGAGCACATGGCCTGCAGGGGAAACTGGCAGATGTTGGCAAYGTCCAACATCCCATAGGACTGTCAGATCTGCAAGATGCAAACCCATTTTCCAAAGGGCTGCAGAGAAGGACAGAAATAATCCATGAAGTGTACCATGTGTTTTATAGAGCACTATGCCTCTGTATTCAACACAGAGGTGTTTGCAACACTAACAACTACTTTAAAGAACATTTCCTGGTGGGATTCRCTCAAGWGTAGCTACACACTGTGACTGAACTATTACTTTAAACACCAGGAGTGTTTCTTTCTAATTGTAAGTTTAAAACCTGCACAAATCATTGCAATAGATGGAAATACAGTCAAATATGTGAAAAGAAATCTTGGTCATGTGAGACATAGGTAAAAGTCAGTTTATGCTTTCATCTTATGGATAACAAAAGAGTTGACCTGTCCTTTACAAGGAACTTTAAAAAGAGCACTGAAAAGCTGTTATTACTCACATGATACCTCTTGTGCACTAAAAAACCAGATTCATTGACCAAGAGCACAACACTGACAGCTCCCAGTGTATATTAGCTTCAGGTAGGTTTAATTTGCTGGTTTTATTCTYTGTTTATATGGAGTTTCTGTTACAGGCCAAGCTAACTGCAGTGAGAGTGATGGACATGGACATCTCATGAAGGTTTTYCTGAGTTTGTCTCAGGTCTGAAGCTTAGTGGCTTCTTTACAGAAGGAAGGAACCATACCCAGGTGTGCTCCCTCAAGCTACTGAAAAGTGAAACCATCATTTAAAAGGCCTTTGTGTGGCATCTAAATAAATAGCATATATGGTTGTATCAACATTTCACACTATTGTGAGTCAAATCACTTTAATGTAAGATTAGCTCCTGATTCTTAGTATCCTAAACCTTTAATAGACTTACAATTTTGAAATTGAAAAGATCAAAGCAGTCATAAGCAGTGTCTATAATACATAGTTTGGAAAGACTGGAATCTTTCTAGTGTATATTTTTCTTTATTTGTTAATCTGCAGGGAAGGAGCAACATTCTGTAATAACAGAGGGAAACAGGATTTAGCTACACAATATGGCATTCATAAGTCAGTTCCAGCCTATTCCCTCCCCTTTCTTCTCAGACACTTATAACTTTCTCAAAATAAATTTGAGGGGCTGGAACTATCCATGCTTGGATTCAACTGAAAGGTAAATGTTTGGGGTTTTATATTATTTTTTTTTTTAATGTTAAAATGAATGAGTGTGAATTAGTCAAGAGTGAACCTAACACATTTTTTCTTGTATGTTTCAATTAAAAATGTAATTAGGACAAATAAAAAATGATTAACAATCAAACCTTGAAACACAGACCTGTGAACATGCCTACGTGCATTTATATTAGGGAGCAGTCTTATTTGTTTTGAAGGCTTCATGTGGTTGTAGTTTTATGCAGAAAGTTGAGGATGTGCTCAGGTGTTTTAAATTGAGGACCATTCTTTGCTTTTCATGTAGTAACCTAATTATCAAGTGAAATGTGCAGRAAAATGCTGAAGGAATATGAAAGGCATAGGTTTATTTCCTAGACATTTTTATTAAAATATATGCAAAGGAAATTTTATTCCTTTTTWAAAAATATATTTTGTTTTATTTTATTTTATTTCCATTTCCCAGTAGTTCTTTTATTAGCTTAATCTCACTTTAATCTATATATTTGCAAATTTAAGCAGGTGAAAGGCTGGAAGCACTGAAACAATTTTCCTCAAGTCTCAATGAGATCTACAAAAGAAATCAAGTTTAAAGGAAACCAGACGACTGAGTCTAAAATCATATATGCCTGAACTCAGCACTTGTATGCAATTTAAGAGAAACGCAACAACTGCATCCTAAACATTTCAGTATTTCCCATAGTCTGAGATAGTTTAAGGTGGCAGCAGTTTGAATAGGAAGCATGACAGGAATCTCTACAAGGTGTTGCTGTTCATATCTTTTGTTGTACRAACTGACAAAATGAGTGGTAAAATTTTGAGATAAAGTTAATTCTGAAAGTTTAATCTGAAGTGCTCCCATTTCTATATTCTCATTGATAGATATTCGAACTTTTTTTCAGGAAACAAAATTACAAAGAGTTTTTGTTTTGTTTTTTTTTTTATGTCTGGCAAATCAGTATGAAACTATGCCATTCTATGATTTTTGTGCAGAACCAGGAGAGGGATATATCTGTTTTGCACTGGATGCAGATATGCTGATCAAAATTCTTATCATCATCACCACTTCCYGAAGCTGTAGGTCCAATAGCAGCAGCTCATTATAGAGCATTCTTTTGGTGATTCATAAACATGAAAAAAATCCTTGTGCTTACCCTTTAACATGTCCATATTTATGACTTTCAGAGCATCAGATTTCAGTCTTAAGTCCTATATTTTAGTGCCATAACTTATATTCAGATTGCTTTATCCATTTTTATCAGTTTTGACCAGTGAATTAGCATATTGGCAGAGTCCAAAGTTTTATCCCAGTTTGGTTTTTTGTTTTTTTTTTCTTTAAACTTAATTTAACAAGCTAGTTTTAGGATCCAGTCTACAAATTCTGATTGATTTGGCACAATGACAGATTCTGATTACTTTTTTTCCTCCCTCCTTGTCACAGAATCTGTCTTTCATGACTTGTCAAGCAGCCTCTGATTAATTTGGCCTGGTGGTTCATGGGGCAGAATTCAGCCTATTTCTTTTGTGTTTCCCAGGATGTTTTTGACAATTTACTGTGCACACTCCAGTACCCTGGCACTGCTCACTGGCAGAGCCCAGGGCTCCTCAGCCATGGCTGGGGGCTTGTGCTCAGCTCAATTCTGCTGTGAGCATTTCTAACCAATGTGTAACCTMCCCTGCTTGTCAAGATCTTTGCAAAATATTTTCCTATTAACCATCTTGATGTTGCTTTGTTTACCTAACAGATKATGCACCCTAGAAGTGAAAAAGCAACTCAGTAGATTATCAGGATTTAACACAAGGCAACCCCATACTGTGGTCAACAGTGATGAAGGTAGTGATTTTGACAGGAAAACTAACATTGAAATGACATGCATATGTGACTGTGTACATGAGCTCCAAGGAATTAGGATTTAGAGAAATAGAAAATGCCTATTTTATCTGTTTATCTAGCTTTTYCCCCCAAATGCATTACAGTTATTAGGCAGGAAAAGAAGAGGATGGCAAATTTGATTGTACTCTAGATTTCTGTTAACCATGTACAACTGGAATTTGGCAAGTCTTCTCTATTCATCAACATCTGCACGTGCAATGAACACAGAGTTGTTCTTCTTTTTCCCCCCACCTGACTGTTTGGGACAATTCCTGGATCTTTAAATTGACCAATGAAGTTGATGTGTCTGGTAAGGGTAAGTAGAATCTACCAAATTCTTTAACTTATCATCTATTCAACAATGGAGAAGTATCTTAGAACCTTTCAAAATGAAATAATGTTTGAAATGAGGTCTTGGCAATAAACGTCATTAATCCAGTGCATGTCCCAACCCTGGCAGCTTCTCTTCAACACACTCAGCCTTCTCCTCTGGGCTACTCTCAATCCATTCTCTACTCAGCCTGTGTTTGATCTTGGGATTGCCCCACCCCAGGTTCAGGACATTGCACTTGGGCGTGTTGGGCTTCATTAGCTTTGCATGGTCCCACCTCTCAAGCCTGTCCAGGTCCCTCTGGATGACATCCCTTCCCTCCAGTGTGTCAACCACACAGTTTGGTGTCTTCAGCAAAGCTGCTGAGAGTGCTCTCAATCTCACTGTCCTTGTTGCCAACAAAGGTGTTAAACAGCACCCTGCCCAAGACAGATCTCTGAGGAGCACCACTGAGGAACACYTCTGAGGATCCCCAAACACTCAGATTTCAATCACTGTAATTAATAGAGGTGGTATTTAAAGGTCTTGTTCAAATCTTCATTGATCTAGAACACTCCGGACATGGCATTTTCCTGTGGAAACAAAAGGATTGATATTAGTGCACTTATTTTAATTTTTGTCTTCAGTTCAGGCTAATTTAGAAGTTTCCTGTACTTTGTGCCATCTCAAGAAAACTTGGCCAAGAGTACTACAGCAAGTGGGTTGCAGATCATGGTTGGTGTTAGCCAGCCTARTCTGGTATGGGAAGGCTACTTCAAATACAGCCAAGCAAAAAGAATAACCCATAAACTCCTCCTGCTGCCCAAAATGGAACAGAAGATGAGCAAACCTTTGAAGTGAAAGGTGAGCAAACCTACTGTACTGCTGTATGATCTTTAAATCATTTCCTTTTCCTGCCATGAAAGAGCTCTCTGAAGTGCATCTGCTTCACTTCCCCTGTCTTTGCTCTACACACGACAACTATTTCTCTGCTTTGCCCTTCCAAAACAAACATATTTGCTCATTAAGAAAGGGAAGGGGTAGCAAAATCCATTTCCCTTCCTGAATTTTATGTCCAGGGGGTGGTCTGCAGCAATTTGCCTCTTGGGCATGGGTTATTCCATTTGGCTGATGTCACCCCCAGGGTGATTCAGGCTTCCTGYCATGAGTCCCCATGAGAGCTTTTCTTTCCCCACCAACTACAGGGGGAGCCATCAGCAATCAGGATCCTGATCAAGGTGACTCAGGGACTGGGAAACCCAAAGGAGCTGAATCATAGCCTGAGAGTTACTGAATAGATTATGAACACAATGCTGCTTTTTAGGATTCA